>BROF01001729.1:27488-43390 GCA_024346535.1 Eptatretus burgeri
TACGCCAATGCAACATTTTTTTTTTTTGGCCTAACCGTATGGAGCCAATGCGTCACACGGAACAGTCCCGAGCTGAACATTATGCCAACTCCGCCCTCAGTGTGCGGCAAATTTGAGTGGATGTGATGGTGGAATATTTTGGCCAAGTACAGAGACATGACAGAAGTAAATAGACACCATGATTTTAAAATAATTTAGTTATTGAACATTTGTAGTATATTTGATCCATTTTTAGACATACACTCATATTTTGTAGACTTGCCATTTGCAGATTTCAATGCTTTTAATCTTTCAGGCATAGAACTAACGAGTTCCAAAATGTTCTCTTGTGCGATTTCTGCCCAGGCTTCATGCAAAAGGTTCAGCAATTCTGCCCATGATGTTGGTTTCCTGGACTTTTCTGCACAGCTCGATCCAATATGGCTCAGAGGTGTTCAATGGGATTCATCTCAAGAGACTGACTTGGCCATGGAAGTCGCTTGATCCCATTTCTGTCCTGCCGTTCTTTGGTCATTTTTGCAGTGTGGCATGGAGCTCCATCTTCCATGAACAGAGTGTTGTTTTTGACCATCTGACCAGTGGAGAAGATGGGGAGAAGTCCATCCTCAAGGATAGAAATGTTTTTCGTCGTGTTGATGTTGCCAACACACTCCACAAGCTCTGACCGACCAGCGCTCCAGATTGCTCCCCACACCGTCACTGAAAAACCACCGTGTTTGACAGTTGGCTGCAATCGGTTCAAAGAGAACTCTTGAATGGGAAGTCTCCAGACCCATACGTGCCCACTGTCAGAAAATTGAGCAAATTGGGACTCATCTGAAAAAAAAAATGACAGTTTGCCAAAACTCCAAGGGTCAGTTGGCCATCTCATCAGCCCACTTCTTTCTCCTTTCAATGTTGGCTGGTCTGAAGAAATTTTCTCGTAGCTGCTCTCCCATAGCAGCCCAGTTGATGAAGGTACCGCACGGCAGTTCTTGAGCTAACTTGGACCTCCTCTGCAACATCTGCTACTTTACAACGGGAGTTCTCTCAATGGACCACTTGTCAGCTCAAAGACACCTTTCTTAGGGCCCAGATCGACCAGAACAGGAAGCTGTGGATTCTTTGCCTTCAGTGGTGAATTGCACAATCACCTGATTGACCATAGAAAGTGGAATGCCAAGATTCTGAGCTATCTGATGCTGGCTGACTCCACCTTCCGATGGACCAACAATTCATCCTCTTTGAAAATCGGAAAGTTTGTGTGCTCCCTGAGTTCGAGGCATAGTTAATTGTCATACAAGACTCAGGAACTCTTTGCTGCAAAGAAATAGTTGAATATTAGCACAAATCACTGAGTAAAACTGCGTAAACAGATGAAATGAAGAAATTTAAGGTGTCTATTTACTTCTGTCATGTCAACTGCTAAACTGAAAGTTTTAGGAAGTGCCAACAAGGCGATTTGTATTCTCCCGTGTTCAACTCTATCATTCGATGAAATAAAATAAAAGTTTTAAAGGCAGTAGAAACAAAACAAAAACATCTTTTTTGGAGGTTTTCCGCCGTTGATGCAGCATATTTTACACCACCTTATTTAATACGTTAATTTAGTTCTTCATGCCTGTTGTTTGTGTCCTCCATGATGTCTTTGAAAACAGTAAGTTTCTTGTTCGGAATGATTTTCAATTTTGTCTGACTGTCAGGCAGGCATGCGCATTCGGGACAAGGCACCATATAATACAATTTGCTAAATTCAGAGCCAAAGTAATGCTAACGTGCAAGCTCCTGTTCCGGTTGATATTCAACGTTGTTCAAAATGTAAAATTTTATTGAGAGTAAGTAGTTGCTCGATCATAGAAATTGACTGATAGACAGACAGACAATTTGAACCAATTGCTTAACCCTACTTTGTGCTCAGCGTGTGGGGTACAAAAGTCCATCCTCAAAGAGCTAAAGTGTGAGCACAAAAATCTCTGAAAAATCAAGCACAGTTCCCATGTTGAGGTTGCTTTAAATGCCATCACGGCCACATGATGATGCGCCATTCTACAAATGCAACAATACTCCCAAACCCAAGATTCACCATAGTTAGGGTTAGGGTTCGGTTTGTAGCGAATACAATCGTACGAGTGATCACAATTCAATAATTAATATCACAGCGGTTGCAATGCTACCATCTATTTCCCAGGTTAGGCAAGAGGGACTTCCTCCTGTGGGAGTGCCATATGTGTAATTATGTCCATTGTCCTTTCCAAGGAAAGGGCAGACAAATTAATTAGTAAAAACACAGCTATATTTCTCAGAAGGGAAGTCAAATTATTTGCATCATCAAACGTGCAGCTCACCAGAAAGACTGGTCAAGGGGATCGGTAGGCCTATAGTTCTTCACGCTGATGTCTTACAATGACGAACCAATGTGTCTTACCACCCACACCACACACCACCCCCCCCACATGAAAACCTGACGCAACACACTTATACACATTGGAGATCCCCCTTCCCTTTTTCTTTACACATCCACTTCCCCAAAACTGGCATCATCCACGATTCAACAATGTATTTCACAATTACAGGAGGGGTACAAACTTCAATGTCTACAGGGAGGTCCCACATACAGGATAGATCGACCACACAATTAACCAGAATGTGTGTTGGACACCCTATTTAACACAAACATATTTCCTTATTCACATAAGAGTAAGATGGATCCCAACACAATAATATTTCCCTTGTTTTTGTAGAAAAAAAAAAAACACAGCAGGAATGGCTGGTATAGTTCCGACACTGTTCACAAAAAGAACAGTCTTTGGGACATGCAGGCCAGAGGGGCTGGCAAGCACAACCCACACACTTGGGATGAAGTGGTGAGAATAGCCAGTGTGGACATCAAAGGACAGTGTTGGAGGCAGGATGCCTCCAGATAGACCTGGGGGAGGGGCCTTGACAATAGGTGTTTGCTATCCTGAGACAATTCCAATCAGATACCCACATTTTAGAGAGACTATGCAGCAAAGAACCAAACTCGGTGACATAATGGTTCGCGTCCGCTGTGAGTCTGAGAGAATTGTGGTCGAAACACCGGCTGAGTCATACTAAAGAGTTTTAAAAAAGGTACATGCTGCTTCCTTGTTCGACACTCATCATTTAAAGGATCAAGCACTGACAAACGACGTTGGGAAGGCAATGGCAAACCACCCAGTATAACCCTTGCCAAGAAACTCCCCTCCAAAACTTCATTATGTCCATTATGAGGGGGGGGGGTGAGAGTAGGCTACTCACTCAATGACTGTTCCACCAGTCACCCACCAGACCTCCTGCCATATGGTAGTCCTCCAATGTATACTGCCCTTCCTTCTCTACCAAACCCATTCTGGAATCAATGTAGCACCAGTACAACTGCTTTCATCATTAACATCATCATCATCATCATAATCATCAAAGTACTATACTCTTTTCAGAGTATCAGTGCGACCGAAGGGAAGGTATTGCCGACACAGCAGTCAGTCAGAGCAGGAATTTGTCATTTGTTCAGGATGCCAGCCAGTGGTAGCTCGCCTACACCTCGTGAAGGACACCGTGGGGTCTTCAATGTCCACCAATTCACGTTAGCAGATGAAACATCCAGTTTAACATTCATTCAAGGGACCGCATACACATTGATGCATCGCTGCGCATGTGAAACACCACGATGACAGTTTATAGCCGGGACAGGATTTGAACACAGGCTGGACAGCTCAGAGGTGAAGTGCACATACCTCTGACCTATCCCGTCAGCCACTGTTCAACAGACAGCACACAAAACTACAATGAGAAGTAAAAACTCAAAACAGTACAATTTGATAATGAAACTTCCCGTAAGTACGCATGTTAAAAAACCAACTTTGTGGTTGGAAAGCAGTTGGATGCTTGATTTGACAACCACTCGATAACTAAACAAGCCATTCACAAATCTACCAGTTGGAAAAGGAAGTGCGTTTGCTCACTTTGGAATCAAGCCAACGTTCTTGTGGACTTATTTTAAATCACTAAAGCAAAAAGTTAAAGTACATTAAAAAAAACAAAAAAAAAAAACAGGATAGGCACATCAAATCGGCAACGAAGAGCGAAGGGTTACCGTGATACGTGTATCTTGCCATCCAAATACGCATGCTCAACGTCTCAGGTGCATTGGCAAGTCACCAGGATCTTGTTTTACCATTTTCTTAGCCGCAAGCCAGCGAAGTGTGACGCCCATGCCATTGGAACCATCACTGGATGTCACCATTCAGGGCTCATTCCATTTGAAGTACAATGCCCGAACATGAACTCAGCACATAATGAACCTGATAGACTGTGGTGGTGCCAGTCAATTTGAAGAGGTGGCATTGTGACAGCCCGTAAAAGCCATGTTATTGCCAGGGTGAAATATCTCCACAAGTGTTTGTCTATAAATCAGACATGTACATCTTTAAGTCCAAACGAATTGCTCAATTGCCAACACAGCACTTGAGATCACGTTTATCTAGTTATTCCTCAAAATCCCTTTGTAATAGAGCGAGGCTGACTGGTACTGCAAGCTGCTGATCTGCACCGTCACAAACACTCCACCACCGCTCTCTATCATCAGCCATCTCTCTCCACTCTTCATCCACCTTTCTGACATCCCTCTTCACAGAATCCAAACCATCTCAACCACAGTCGAACCCCTTTTCACTTGCATTGCTCTTTCAATAAATATGCTCTATTCAGAATTCTGTTTCCTCCATCCGCACCAGGTGCCCTACCACTTCACCCAGATCTTCACCGATCTTCCCATCAAGCTCATCTGCACACAGACCTCCTCCCTCAGTTTGCTTTTCCTCCTTATGTCCACCCTCTTTATACCCGTCATCCTCCTGTCCCAGTTGTTTTCACAGACCTGTAACCTCTTTCGTTGCTCCTCCGTATTTATACCAACGCTTTCTATCTTCACTAGTTAGGATTTCTTTGTGGTTTTTTTTTTTTCCATCCTTGCTTTCATTTCTTCCTTTGGCTTTGTGAGGTTTATTTTCTTTTTCCAACTTTTTTATAATAATTATTTTGCCTTGTTGATGAAACCAGAAGGCATCGGAACAAGCGTAGCTTGCAAGACCATGCATTTTGACCTAACGGTCAAAGTACATTTGTAATGTTTGGACACGATTTTCCACGTACTTTGGTCTTCAGGTGATAATGTGCTTGTGTTGAGCTTTATAATATCGTAGTGGTTCAACCATCTTTTAATTATTAATCAAAAGATAGTTTGCAATTGAGAAATAGCATTGTCAAAGACTAATGTTAATTTCACTACTAATGTCTGTTTGTCTCTGAGCAGGATATATATCAAAAATGTTGTGAATGGATGCAGACGAATCTTGGTGAATGGGTTGGGTAGGTGACAAGAACAAGCCGATTAGATTTTGGTTCGGGTCCGGATACACATGTGGCCTATCAGTGGGATACAAAATGTAAACTGTTTAGCCTGCCGGAGGAAAGTGCTTTATCGAGTGCCTTTCTAGTTTGAACTTGTGAAATTCCATCTGAGTGATGCACACTGTCCCTTTTGTGTGGTGGTCCATGGTAATGCCCAGTAAAGATCTTGATGATATAGCAACTCTGCTGTAATGGTATCTGCCATTTTCAAATTGGAAAACAGCACATAGATGCTACATTATTAACGTAAACAGCACTTTGTTGGGATATATTTGACTCCATCAGGTCAGGTCAGGTCAGGTATGGGAGCATGCGCCGGAGCAGCGCGTCGCTGCGTCCACTTTCCGCCGGTACTCCAGGAGCCTCCGTCTGGCCATCCCCCAGGCAGATGCCAGGCCCATCCCCATCTCCTTGAGATGCCGATCAACCTGCTGAAATCACGAGGCACGTAGTCAGCCCATTGGCCTCCTCCACTCACGAGACTCCCTCGCTGAGAGAATCTGGTGAGCAGGATCAGCGTCAGGAAAACGAGCCACATGTCCATACAGCCACAGCTGATGCTCATGGACTATGCAGGTAACAAATCTCATTTGAGTCTCTCAGAAACCGCGAGTTGGACACAAAGTATGACCAGCGATAACCAAGGATTCTCTAAAGAGACGTGGTACCAAAGGATTTAAGTCTCCATCTCAGAACCCTGGTCAGAATCCAAGTCTCATATCTGTCGAGCAAGAATGGAAGCACCAAGGACGTGAAGACTCAGACTTTTGTCCTCCTGCACAAGTACCGACGGCACCACACCCCATGATCCAGTGAATCCAGGACTCTCCAGGCCCGACCCAGACGTCTATTGACCTCTGGCCCACAGGCAACAGAGACATGAATATCACTGCCAAGGAAAGTGAATCTCTCCATGACTTCAAAATCCTCTCCACAAACAGGTACAGACAGGATAGCAACGTCCAAGATGTCATTAAAAGACTGGATCTTAAGGGGCTGTCACACCTTGACGATTTAGCCAACCTATGCCGATTTATGAAAATTTGCCCAATACGCTGGTACACGTCGAATACGTTATGGGTAGGTTTTGTATACGTTAAGAGCACGCTGAAAAACACTGCCATAAGTCATAGTACGCTGGCTTTAATCGTTGAACTTTGTGGTTTTTCTCAAATTTTCATATGCTTAAAATTTTACGACATACTCGGCGTTTGGCTCACACGTTTCGCGACGCTGGCCATAAGGTTTAGGCACGTTATGCGATCGTTGACACACGTTATTTATATGTTACTCATATGTGGAAACACGTCGAGGTATCATTTGCATACCCGAAACTCATTCATAAACTACAGGTAACGTTTTATCAGCACGCTACACGAACGTTGTTCACAGCTCGCAACGCACGACTAGAAAGTTTCTCATACATTGAAAAACATCAAAGTAATGTTTAAGGAACCCGTGACATTTATAATCTATGAGTAACGTGCTTGGGAATTATTTGTAAAGCATGTCCTTACGAACAAATAAGTATGTAGACGTATTTGACGTCTTCAAGACGACCCCATAACTTACTGAACGCGTTTCTAACTTACATATACCGTATAATGGTGTATTGGCAGCGATTATGGGAATTGGTACATAAAAAGGGGCTTCGCAGGAGGAACCAGTCTTTTTTTAGACTTCGTGGTGAGTACATGTCCGTGTCATTCCGAGAGGTGGAGGATACGGCAACGCTGAGACGACAATACCTAACTGTCCTCGAACATCAACATGACCTCATCGAGTTGACACTGCACCAGTTGCGTGCCAATAGAGCCGGGAGAAGAAGACGTGAAAGGAGGAGAAGGTACTGGGTCAGACCATGGATCGGGAGGCGACGCCATTACGGCATATATGACCAGCTCATGGTGGAACTCCGGAACGAGGACCAAGCATCCTTCACCAACTTCCTGCGAATGCCCTCAGCAATGTTCGACGAGCCGCTAGCCAGAGTGGGTCCAAGGATAACCAAGCAGTACACCTTCTACAGGGATCCGCTTGAGCCTGGCATGAGGCTGGCACTGAGCCTGCTGCTGTTGGTGCCGTGACTGCAGTGCTGTGGAAGCGATTTAACTCGTTCAATGGAAACGATTTGAATTGCCGAGCACCAACGTCCAAAAACAATAGGCGAGTGACAGCCGTTTATTAAAATAGTTTAGTGGCAGTCAATGGATAGCAAACATCACGTAATCGTAGACGATGCGTTCCCACATAATGCATGCGCTAGATTATCGTTGGGCATAGGTTGTGGACGCCTAAAACACGATAAGCAATCGTTGGTATAACTAATCTATAAGTTATCGAAGCGTTCTGTGTTCATTACTAGTACATTATGCATTTGTCAAAGTCTTTTTTTTAATAATTTCAATAGTAAAACAAAGAAATATTTCATCTTCGGAATGAGGAAAAAAAATTAGCCCTTTCAGAACATCGAACAATGGTGCAAAGTATTCTCCTATTCGTTGACGCAACGAGGATCCATCATCCCCCACAGCCTCCACATCACGCTCACATACTACTACTACTACTACTACTACTACTATTATTACTGTCACGCACACCTACTACTAGTAATAGTACTGCTACTATTGATACTACCAGCGTTCACATCTACTCACCATGGAGTCTGGAACAATGATGGGTTTTTATTGTGAAGCCCATTTGTATATACCAATTCCCCTAAACGCTGCCAATACGCCAGTACACGGTAGATGTAAGTTAGAAACACTTTCAGTAAGTTCTATAGTTGTCCGGAAGACGTCAATTTAATTTGTCTACATACGACAATGTGCGTTTTACATACATTACAAATAGGTTCATAGCATGTTACTCAAAGGTTATAAGCACGTTTTACTTAGGTTCAAAACATGCTACTCATAGGTTAAACGCACGTTACTCTTTCGTTCACAGCACGCCAGTCATTGGTTCAAGGTCAGTTATACATAGTTACATAGTTTCAATGCACGTTACTCATAGTTTCCAAGCACGTTAAACATAGGCTAAGCTGACGCTACTCATTTGTTCAAAGCACGTTACTCATCGATTAGAAATTTGGTTTCAAGTATGTTGGCCATTACCTTGACGTGCTTCGACTTATGAGTAACCTACGAGTAACGTGTGTTCGCCGTGTTTAAACGATCATGGAACGTGATAGGAACAGATGCCAACGCAAGCGAAACGTGTGAGCCTTACGTCGAGTACGTCTTAAAATTTTCAGCATGCTTGAAATTTCACGACGTACCAAACGGACTAGGTAATATGCCAGCGTACTTCAATGATTTCCAGCATACTCAACGTATACATAACTTACCTGTAGCGTATCTGACGTGCGCCTTGCGTTGCAAACACATTTTTCATAGAATGGCATACGCTGGCAAAATCGTCAAGGTGTGACTGCGATGTTGACACTTCAAATTCTCAGGCAGTTTTGATTTCAATCGGCATCCGGCAAGTTCTTAACTGGCCACGCCACGAGTTCGCCGGCAATACGTATAGCACGCAAAGGGTAAGTTAAACTATCGTTTGTCATAGGTTTTGAACGCCGACCACAAAGTAAGCATTCGTTGGGAAAAGTAATGTATAACACAACGAAACGTTCTGTGCCCGTTACTAATATGTTATGCATACGACCAACACGTTATGAATACGCCAAAAACTTAAAAAAAAAACCATCAAAATTTCAGCGTACGCCAACGTTTAACATTCATTTTTATACGTTGCCATTGCTGCCTAAAACGTCAAGGTGTGACAGGGCCCTTAGATTTGACCCAGGAAACCCGTAATCCCAGCAGCTCCGACCCCTCGTTCAGTTATCCTCGAGGACGCCCAAAAGGATATCCAGTCTCCGCAAAGATGACTGCATTATCTGCGAAATCAAGGTCAAATATCCTGACATTCCCAAACGATGGACCACAGCTTGATCTCTCTGACATCCTCCCTAGAATCCAGTCCATACAAGCACTGAAAAGTGTGGGGGCCAGTACACACCGCTGATAAACTCCAGTAACAACTGTAAATAAGTTGGAGATGGTATCACCACATCTCACAGCACTCTCAGCACCAGAGTATAGTTCACATCCGATTGATCCGTTTTGGTGGCACCCCACGAAGACCACGAATCCTCCAGAGGGCATCCCGATTCACTGAATCGAACGCTTTACAGAGATCAACATAGGCTGCAAGCAGCCCCTGCCGAAACTCTCGTCTGCGTTCGGTGAAGACCTGAAGAGCAAGGATACGGTCAATCGTTGACCTCTTTGGTGTAAAGCCTGACTGTTCTGGGCACTGGTGCTCAAGCAGATGGTGGCGAACCCTATCAAGAATTATGTGAGCAAAGACCTTGCCCGGCACTGAGAGCAGCGTCACCCCTCGGTAGATGTTGCAGTCTTGGCGATCACCCTTCCCTTTCCAGAGAGGGACAACAAGGCCCCTCTTCCAGTCAGTTGGGATGATGCCTGTGTTCCAGCCAGAGCACAGAACTGCATGCAACGACACGAGTGCAGCATTTCCACCAGCCTTGAGAAGTTCAGCATGGATGCCACAGATCCCTGGAGCTTTACCCCATTTCAACCCGTTCACTGCAGCCTGTGTTTCCACAAATGAAAGTGGATCACAGTTGATTGGAGGGTCATTAATAGGGACATTAACACCCTAGACATCCAACTCAACAGCTGGTGGATCAGCCTGGTACAGCCACTCAAAGTAACCGGCTCAGCGGGCCTTCACTTCGGACTCCTCTGTCATGAGCCCAGCATCATCCATTCTAAATGCAGTACACCAAGCCATGGGCATTGAGGAACACAATGCATGAATTCTCCTGTAAGCGGGCCAAGAATCACTTGACCACAGGTGATGCTCTAACGCTAACCCCTCACAGATTCCTTGCACATAGGTCTCTTTGTCCACCCTCAGCGCAGGAAAAGCTTTATGCTTCAACTCCCTGAACAACTCAGCTCTGCCATTCAGCCTGGCCCCGCGACTCTGGTCAATGGTATCCAGTGTCCTTGAGAGACAAAATTATTCTTCGCCCTCCGGTGACTTCCAAGACATCCACCGACAACATCAAGGATGGTGGTCTTGACGGCATTCCAGAACTCTTCAGGATTCCCCAAAGCACCCAGACCCCCCCAAATCTCCACTCAGCCTGTTCACCAACTCCCCAGCTACCCTCCCATCCTTGAGCTTCCCAACATCCAGCCTAGGCTGGGATGATATCATTCTCCCGGATTTAACCTGCAACTTCAGATTGCTACAACAAGCCGGTGGCCAGTATTGAGGAACTGAGCACTCCGGTAGACCCTGCAGTTCGGGATCATCCTCCAGCGACCATTAACGAGCACATGGTCAATCTGCTTTGCCACACCGCCAGCATTGGAATACAAAGTCCAGCGATGAGCTTGTGAGCACTGAAACCATGAACCGGCCACCCTAAATCCATGACTTCGAGCAAAATCAAGGAACTTAGTGCTATTCTGGTTCATTGTTCCAGACCCATGGGGACCAACACACACCTCATAACTCTGCCTATCAGTTCGTCGATGCATTTAAATCCCCCAAGACTGGAAATGTATCTCGCCTGAGGCACTGATCAACCACAAACTCAAGCACGGCATAGAATGCATCCTTCAAGGTGAGATCACTTGCCTCAGTCGGAGCATATCCAGACCAGAGAAACAACACCCAAGGAGTGACGAATCCTTCATCTCAAAATATACTCATTGACCAGTTTTGCCACAATTTTATCATTGGAGTCAGCTTATTGGACACAGCTACAGCAACACCTTGGGCATGGTATCCATCAGAGTGAGCAGACCAATAGTAGGTGTAACCACCCATCATGATCTCGCCGCAATCAGGTCTACGAACCTCAGAAAGTGCTGCAATCCCGATGTTCAAACGCTTGAGCTCAGATGACAACAGAGACAGGTGAACATCCTCTCTTAGGGATAGGACATTCCAGGCACCCACCTGAAGGGACCGCCTCAGGTTAACCCAAGGAGACCGCCGTCTGGTGGACGACACCTCAGCACCACTCCGACATACTAGACTGCAATCCAACCCGGGAAGGTTACCCCGTATTTTTCCTCCTATCATCAAAGAGTGGGGGTCCTGAAGGATTTGCCTCAATCCTGTCATCCGGTGAGCTGCCTTGCGAAGGGTAGCTGCACAGGAGGTACTCCCACGGAGTGGGTTTTCCGTTTTCCTTGCGTTTTTGGTGTGTTTTGTGGAGTGAAGGGTTTTACGGTGGCAAGAGTGCAAATCCTGCCACCAATCTCCTCAAATAAAAGTAACCCAACTGCAGGAGGACGTCTGCAGACACAGTTGGACACTAGATATGGATGGCTGTTGGCTCACAAGGAGCTTCTCCACCCTTTGACACGTTTTGTTTTTAATCCTGCTGGTGTCCATTTCCATACACCCTCCTCACCAGAAAACCTCGTGGGGGAGACGGTTTAGTCCCCAACAACCCGACCGTGAAACAGGTTAGTACAGATTTACATGATACCTGTCGCAAACCACAGATCTGATCTGGCTTGACCTGACAAAACATTGACTCCATGTCGTGTTAATAAAAGTCACAATTTTAATGGAGATGCTCCAAAGATATTTCATATGCATGTATCAATTCTGACCATTAAAGCATAATTAAAATGTGGATGAAGAAATTTAAGAAATAATTTCCAATGCTCATGTTGCAAAAATCCACTTGAATACATAGGGTGAAAATATCAAACCTGTTTTGGAATAATTATCACTGACACAGGATGCGATGAGGACTAATGGATACCTGTTATTACTCCCGTACCAGTTTCACCAGAGGGGACTATATGTTTGCTCTCTGTCCGTCCATTTGTCTGTCATACCTGTGTTTTGTTTTTTTTAGACTTTTTTTCCCATACCCTTCAACATATTCAACTGAAACCTGGTACATGGCTTTCGTGTGCTAAGTTACAGAACAAGTTATAGTTTCAGGGTGTTTCTTAAATTTTTCACAGAGTTATGCCCTTTTTAAACTTATAAAATATTGGGTGGTCGCTAGACTACCCTTCTTCTCAGGTTTTCTGTCTGTTGGGTGGTCGCTAGACTACCTTTATTCTCAGGTTTTCCGTCTGTTGGGTGGTCGCTAGACTACCCTTATTCTCAGGTTTTCCGTCTTTTGGTGGTCGCTAGACTACCCTTATTCTCAGGTTTTCCGTCTGTTGGGTGGTCGCAAGACTACCCTTATTCTCAGGTTTTCCGTCTGTTTGGTGGTCGCTACACTACCCTTATTCTCAGGATTTCCGTCTGTTTGGTGGTCGCTACACTACCCTTATTCTCAGGTTTTCCGTCTGTTTGGTGGTTGCTACACTACCCTTATTCTCAGGTTTTCCGTCTGTTGGGTGGTTGCTAGACTACCCTTAGTCTCAGGTCTGTCTGTTTGTTTGTATGTAATGGACAGCTCTGGAGGCCAGAGGAGTCAACCAATTTTGATGAAACTTGACTGGTAGGTTCATACCAGGATCTAGTTGTATGCTTTTGAGCACCGTTGCTATGGACGCCACCGTTGCCTCGCAACAGGACTTTGAAAATTTTTTTAAAAATCCGAAAAACGTATTTTTTTCGAAAATCAAAAATCGGCTTCCGCGCTTTTATGCGCACTATAATCAACCTCCTTGTCAAAAAATTTCAGCCTGATCCATCAAAAACTGGATAACTAGTATGCAATTATATTACTATATACATTCACCCCAATGTTCGCGTTGGGATTCCCTAACGTAGGGTTAGAGAATCGAACACAAATGATGAATGGACAGTTGCTCGTCATGTTCCAAAATGGAACAACGAACGGCAAAAATGCCATCTGATGTGTTCTCTTATCTACATATTTCAAATTTGCCTTAGTCTAGCGACCACCCACGTCGCCTACCGGCTTGTCACCTTTTATACATGGGTTAGTGTTCAGCTGCCCTGACTCCACCGCACTGCTTTACACCCATTGGCTGAACAGCTGCCCTGACTCCACCCAAATAAAATCACATGCTGCCATTCAATGAAGCAACACAGATCGGTAGGCCTCAGGCCTGGGTGTTAGTCCATGGCCCAGTGTAATCGCAATGCTCCCAGGTATATAACCACAATGTATTTTATGCACATAAGCCGTACTCATGTTTTTGGTTCATGTATGAACATCGAGTTATTTTTTAAATCATTTTTGGCACCGAACGCACCATTAAACACCACCCAAATACAGGGATGTGTTTGCCGGTGCGAAAAGTCTGGCTAAAACCGAAATTACACACACACAAAAAAAAAAAAAATTCATTTATTTAGCTTCTGTGTGAATAGCATAATTAAAGGGTGTCATTAGATGGCCTACAGTTACGTACGCTCACCTCAGTCTAGTCGGAGTTCACATCCTGATCGAGATATGAACTGTCACCCCAATCACGCGCATGTTTTCGCTTCATGTAGGTACGTCGGGTTATTTAAAATATCACATCAGTGTGGGGGGGGGGAGGGGCACGTATTGCAAAGCAATTCTCACTCTTGTTGACGTCGGAGTAACGGTTGAAATTGTATTCCCTTTCCATCTGGATGAATGATGTCGAAGTTGTACAGACAAAATGGCACATTTTAAATCATGAAGGTCAGACTGCATGAATCTTCACTAATAATAATACGTACATTTCTCGTTCACCCAGGTACGTATACTGTTAGAAGCGAAGAGTGGCCAAATGAATGTGGTCTGTCAAGAATTGCAAGGACACTTGTCATGGAGGCCAGCTTAGACACAAGTTCTCTCACAAGGAACTTCAATGCAGTAGGAGGCCAATTAGCCCATCAATGCAGAAGATATGAGTCTCTCTCTCTATCGAGTGCAGCCTGTGGCTGCTGGTTGCATCATTGGTTGGGACGCGGCTATGCCACTGATGCAGTGTCCCCCTTACCAGTGCACTGGTACTCATTTTACCGACCTCAGAAGGATGACAGGCTGAGTCAACCTCCTGGTGTATTAATTCAGCGGCCCAACGGAGCTTGAACTCAGGACCCTAGGATCCCAAGCCACCACCCTCACCACAAAGCCAACACCAGGCTAAGATATGA
Source organism: Eptatretus burgeri (assembly GCA_024346535.1). Taxonomy (NCBI): domain Eukaryota; kingdom Metazoa; phylum Chordata; class Myxini; order Myxiniformes; family Myxinidae; genus Eptatretus; species Eptatretus burgeri. Next base: position 42,021 of record BROF01001729.1, read on the forward strand.
GTGCCAACCTATGATTGTTTGTCCGTACTCTATTCTTTTGAAATGTTGTATCAAACAAGGAAACAACACATACCATTTCGAAAGTCTTTGGTATGGCTCGGCCAGGGGTTCAAACCGCCAACCTCCCAGATTCAGAGCGGACGCTCTATCCATTACGAGTAATAAAATAATCCCCAGGAAATAACGTGGCAGATTGCAAGTCTAATAATCTTCAAAGTCTGACCTTTGCCAGCAGGTGATTGCAGAAGTGAACTACAGGGTTTGCCGTGTGGTGTTTATGTAGAGATATTTTCCATGTTTGGGACTTGGAAGCATTTGATGGCATATTCCAAGTGATTGATGCCTGTTATTGGTGTGAGAGACTTGCTGGCACAGAATGGAGTCGTCTGAAAAGTGATATAGCTTGGGTTTCCCAAGGATGTCGAAAGGTCATCAACGTAAACCAGAAACAGAATATATTCCATGCCACTGCCTTGAAAGACACCAATGTCTAAAGCCAGGGAAGGAGGAAGAAAAAAAAAATTGGAAATAAGTCTTACAAATGAAGGCTGGTGTTGTTCTGCATTGGCGGATGGGGCCCAGGTACATAAGGATAGTGGATTGAATCAACAGAACATTAAAAAAACATTGAGACAATACCCCTGGGCCACTCACCGAGTTGAATAATGATACTGAGGAGGAAGTCAACGTGGGACAGAATCGGCAAAATGTAACAATGTACCAATGTTATAGCAAGTACCTACTGTATTCTGTGGAGCAACTTTCACCCCCGAAAACCCACTTTGACCCCAATTTTTATACGCCCGATATATATAGGCATATTATGTGATACCGGTCGTCCGTCCGTCTGCACTCCAACTCCCAAAGTTTTCAACTTTCACGTTTCATATTTGGTACAGACTGTGGAGACGGTATGGCGTGATATACGTTCATCATCGAAAGTGGTTGCCATGGCAATCAGGATGCTGTTTTCCATGTAGTAGCACAATTCTGTATATACCTTCTTGTTCTTCATAAATTGACGTGTTTGAATATATAATTGTGTGTGTGTGTGTCACAGAGACTTTTTCAGGCATATATTGTGCTCACTTGCGCTCTTGTTAAAATAGTGTGAAACTACTATGGGACATCATGGGTGATGAAGATTGTGGTCAAGTTTCATTGAAATTGTGTGTGTAGTTTCAGAGAAGGAGTTGCAAGTGTTTCTCGAAAGATGGACGGATGGACGATACACCATTCCCATAAGTTTCCCAGAACTACATTCCAGGTGAGCTAAATATATATATTTTGACATAAGGTTTATAGCTCATAATGGAGCTGACACACACACACACACACACACACACACACACACACACACACACACACAC
>BROF01001729.1:48113-59279 GCA_024346535.1 Eptatretus burgeri
AGAGAGAGAGAGAGAGAGAGAGAGAGAGAGAGAGAGAGAGAGAGAGAGAGAGAGAGAGAGAGAGAGAAAAAGAGCATTAATGTCGATCCCTCAGGGTACATTTTAGCACCCTTTTTATGGATAGAAATGACATCAACCTGCCTTACATTGCAAGTGGAGACAACCCTCAAAGAAAGATCTGCAGAAGAGTAGAGGATGAGTGGTAACCTCAGTTGTGCAGGTTTTGAGAACAACTGCATTATGCTGATGATGCCTCAATATTGTCCAGATAAGTATTCACCAATACAAGTGAGAAGCTCACTTGAAGGTTGTAGGGGAAGGAATATTGGGATAGGGAGCTCGGGAGAGATTGGGAACCTGAGTCTTTTCAGCAATGATACCTTTCAAGCACTACACCTTCTCAGGAGCTGTGTCCATCATGACTTCTTGTTTAATGATTGAATGGACAAGCTGCACACTGTAGCTCGCTCCGAGAGCTGGAACAGTGAGGAATCAATCTGTGCATGACAGAGAGCAGATACTTGAACAAAAGGTTCCAGGCACTATCAATGACTGTAGTTAATAAAGTCAAAGACCAGTCTTTGCTACAGATAGCAGATCTCAGCTCAGGCCAGTCTGCGTTGTGCTCTTACAGACATGGTAGGGTGGTATGCCATGGTGGCTCATGCTGTCAAGCAAGATAGGCAATGAAATAGACAATTTCATCAGCATATCATCTGACAAGCCAAGACGAGTGGATGATGCATGAGATATAGTCACAAAAAAGTTTGACATTATTCAATCAAGCAAGGAGAGTTATCCTGTTGATGGGATTCGGGTTGGAAAGCTGACCGAGTGGACGAGACTCGCTGCCTCGCACGTTTTCTCTGCAATGTGAAGAGGTCACAGAACCCATGTCCAGTGATTCCACATGGTGGCCACTAAATTCATCACAAAGGAGGAACAGGTAGCAAGAATGAGCAAGGGAGGAGGTGATCAATGTCTGGAGAGAGAGGGCTCCACAGATGGTGTCATTACCACTTGGAGAATGATACAGTACACAGAAACAATCAGTTGCTGCAGATGGGAGGATGCAACCATAGATACTCCAGGTTTGTGGGGAAATGCATTATGAACAGACAGATTTCATTGCCCGTGGATGGAACAGGTCGGTCTCAACAGCAGAGAGCATATTACGAGTACATCGTCAACGTCGTCTGTCGTTCAGCTCTTCCCATAAACCTTGTCCTCTTAAGTACAAAGATAAAAAGTATTTAAATAAATCATATTGTTAATTAGTTGAATGTTTTTAGAACTAAAAGTTAGAAATCAAAAAAAAAAGGTTTTGTGACATAATTTTCTGAAAGAATAAATAATTGTAATATTGGTCATACCATTATTCTTTCACACATCGTGCAAGGTCACTGCGTCCTGCATAGTCCTCCAAGACTTTGGGAGGTCAAAGGTCTGTTATTATCGAACAGGTGGCCGAGGCACAAGACCTTCTCTCGCTGCATACATGTCAGTGGCCTACTAATTATCTTCCAACTTTTATCTGGTCTTGCATCTCTTACTCAGTCAGCAATCAGTCTCAGCAGGTCACACAAATGTAGCAACTAACCCATTCCTCATCAACTCTTCCAAATCAGTCAGCTCTCCCTCCATCTCAACTTTTTGCCCCAATTCTCCGAACTACGAGACTTTCTTACATCATCCAATCATGCTTTCACTTCAATTCTTTAAAGCAGTCACTTGTAATTACTTTGTGCAAATTCCCGAAAACATGACGTGCAATTTTTGTACTCCCTTAAATATAGTCCGTCTGCGGTTTGATATGTTTAACCGGATGCAAATTAGTTCTTTGTTGAAGCTCGCTATATATGCACATAATAATAATAAAACTAGAACGGCGCTCTTCGATGTTACGACGTCGAAGGATATACCCCCCACCCACATTATTACATCATTATACGTACTTGTACCAAGTTTGATTTAAATCCCTCAAGCTGTTCTCAAATATCACATTTATACCTGACATGACCTTTGACCTCTTGACCCCATAATCTCATCAGTTTTTGTGTACATCATCATACATACTTGTACCAAGTTTGACATAGATACCTGCAGCCGTTCTTAAGTTATCGCGTTACCAAAAACCTATCATGGACGCAAGGACGGACAGCTGGAGGACCAACCTGAAAACATAACAGCTCCGCGCGACTTCGTCAGCGGAGGCATAAAAAGAAAGCTAACTTTGTATCAAAATACATTTGTGAACCTGACGGTGTAGATACCATCTTCCAGTGTTGAGAGTAACCTATATAAATAAAACAGGAGTGTTATGTCATCATAAAATTTGTTGAAAATCTGGAATTTCTAGTTGCGAGTCATGGGACAGTGAGTCAAGAGTAAAGAAAGTGAGAAGAAGATTGACAGTTTTGAAAGGTGGTGATGGAGATGAACGTTAAAATTATAATCGAGTGAAAGAAGAACAAGCAAATCAGTGCTGGAAGAAATGAGACCACCATGTACATTAGAAGCACTGAAACTAAAACAGAAACTGGCCTCCAAAGCCAGTCGCTGACTGGGCATCCTCCGTCGTGCAAAGTCCTTCCTTTGGCACACCTGAGCTCCTGACCACATACAACACATCATGTGTGCATAAAACGAAAGTCTGGAGAAGTCAACTATGCTGGGTATGACTAAGGGAAGAAGAGGAAGAGGCAGGCCGTGTCGGTGCTGGATGGATGGGGGTAAAGGCTGCAACCAAACTCCCAGAGCTTCAGGAAGCAGCGCAAGATAGGGATGTTTGGAGAAATCTGATCATCAATGTCACCAGAAGTCGGCCACCACTTGACGGAACTAGATAACAATAACAAATCAGCCTGATAAACTCGGGCTACTTTAAGATGATGCAAAAGCTGCCGATCCAATGCTGACGGACCTCCGGTAGCTTGTACATGATGCTGCGTTTGAGCCTGGGGGAGTAACTGCTAAAATCTTATCTGTCCGGGCTCTTGTTTCTTTGTTCCTTTCACATCTCTTTTACTCTATTCCTCTCTTTCATTATTATCTATCTCTCCCAGGAGAAGTGAATTCTTGCAGAAAATTTTCTGTAAGGCTCACTTGGCTGCGCCTGGATGGGTTTGAGGGTTGTGGAGTAGGGTGTTCCACTTTTGCAAAAGTAGTTGCTGGAATGAAGCATCATGTGCCCATCAGTTCCACGAGTGAAGTTAGGTGATCGACCAAAGTTTGAAAATTTTCCCGCCTTTTTTGACCGCGGGCCAGCATTTTGAAATTTCAGGAAAAATCCATATTTTTGGAAATAATATTGATTTTTGAATATTTTTTAAAAATATATTTCTCTGTGTTTAGATGGCCGAATGCACTTCAGTAGGCACCAGTATGATAGTAAGTACCCGTAAATATTATTCACAAACTTGTCCCAACATTTTGAGAAGGGGTTGCCATTTTGGAATTTCACTGAAAATCCCATATTTTGACAATTATTGCACGGCACATTGTTAGGAATTTACAGAATATCAGTCGTAGCATTTTCATAAAGACATTATTAATGACAAATGAGAGCACGATCAATTAATTATGAGAACAACCGAATATGTTTTAAGCGACATGGTTTTCATGAATGACAACATAACAATCAAGCAAACAAGCAACCACACAGATATCTTAGAGAGAACATATCGTTTGTTTTGTATAGTTTGGGTAAAGCTTCCTCTGCTCTTCCACGCACTGTAGCAATGCTTGACGTTATTTCTCATCATTGCACATATGAATAGTCAGACACTAGCTTAATTCCTCTTTAAGCTAGATCATTTACAACACGCAAAGAATTAGCACTTTCGCAAAATTTCCTGTAACTAGCGAACTTGTCCCACATAGTCACAGGAGCCCTGACCATTGGTCAGTCAAGGTTTATCTGCAAGTACACAAAGAATAAATAAATAAAAACATATTTCATTAGATATACACAAAATATACGATTTTCACTGAATTTCCAAAATGGCAACCCCTTCTCAAAATGTCGGGACAAGTTTGTGAATAATATTTACGGGTACTTGCTATCATACTGGTGCCTACTGAAGTGCATTCGGCCATCGAAATACAGAGAAATATATTTTTAAAATATTCAAAAATCAATATTATTTCCAAAAAATATGGATTTTTCCTGAAATTTCAAAATGGCGGCCCGCGGTCAAAAAAGGCGGGAAAATTTTCAAACTTTGGTCGATCACCTAACTTCACTAGTGGAATCGATAGGCACATTGTGCTTCATTCCAGCAACTACTTTTGCAAAAGTGGAACACCCTATTGTGGAGTATCGGCTGAAACCCAAATCCTATTCAGGTTCCTCCTGATGACTCCCATCTTTGCTCTTTACTTCTTCGGTTTCCTTCTTGGTCTTCCGTTTCATCGCACAAGTCCTATACTTTCTGCATCATGGGTGGTTTATCGGAAACTCAAAGACCGTAAAGGTAATGGTGTCTGATACTTTGTCCGACAGACCTTTACCTTGTTGTGATAAATAACATTGAGTAGAGAGTGATGATAAACAGGTCTTGATCGGCGAAATACAGCAAAACTACCACGGAGGCTGTAATACACCATGCCGCATCACGGTGTACAGTGTTTCTGCAAAATTCCACCATCGTGTAAACCTTTACTAAAGTTACGCAGCTTAGACATTTATCAAAATTTGACATTGTAAGTTGTCAGGAATGTAGTGAGACTAGTTATTTTATGATTATAGGTCACTGGGTAGTTCAGTTTATTTTGAGCTTATAAGCAAGCAGCCTTTCAAGTTCCATGTTATAAAGCAGGTGCATGGTAATTGTTCTTGAGGTTTTGAAATACCATAACACCGCCGGGAAGGTAAATGGGCTGGTGATGGATGTCCCGATTAGACGGTGGTAGCTGGTAGTTGTGAGATGATGGAAGCGGTGCAGGTGGAAGTGGAACGGTGATAATTCAAATTACGATGAAGACAATCAATTCTGTTTACTCCAAAATGAGGTGATTTATACTTTTTATCACCGATATGTTGGATCCCTTTCCAGCACATCTTACATTTCCTCCGAATGTAGCCGAATTCCCTTCGGCCTGCAGCAAGCAATGCAATTATGGGCAGAGAAAGTTGTGTTGCACAGCATCGCTATCTTCAATAGTTTCTTTACAGGAAATGCCATTCACTATCCAGGTTTCTACAATAATACTGCAACAAAAAGTTCAAGATGTTGTTTCAACAAACCAAAGGATTATTACCATATATGGCTTCAGTTGTATTACAAACACCCCCCTTTGAATGAATAAGCCGGCTTCGCACCCTCAAGCTTCTTGTGAGAAATACCGATGAAGCTAATGGGATTCCACTGCATTGGGAAAGCTCAGTGACTCTGAGGGTCTCCGGTCCAGAGCGAGGAGACTAATGCAGGGACTACTATAGGTACGACTCCTACTTCAACTGCTTCAGTTTCCCTTACCTTATTACCGGGGTCTGCTGGGGATTATTGTTGGCCCAATTATTTCATGAACCGGCTGGCCAGGCCTGATGTTCAATTGAAGGTGGCAGGAATTTGGAATTTGTTCAGTGCTGGCAATAACTTGTCTCCTCTATCTTGAACATCCACCGACGATCGGTGCTGGCAGACGAGTTCTCTGGGTTAGGATCCTTCGGACAAATGGTGTGGACGTTGTTGCGTTGCCCTGCCTGCAAAAATACCATAGTGACAGTTTATAGCTGGATTGAGATTCGAAACTAGGTTAGCCAGCTCAAAGGCGAGTGCACATACTTCTAACCTATCCTTCCTACCAGGCCTCCATAAAAGGGACATGTACTCCATTGAGCTGCCTCGGAGATACTCTTCTTCTTCGTTCATATGCAGCACAGGCCTCCATCATTGGTTGATGACGCGGCTGTGCCGCTGATGCAATGCCCTCTGCTGGTTAGGGCAGGAATTTGGAATTTGGCCATGGTGCCGGTGATAGCTCGCCCACTCTTTGCGAGGCACACCATAGGATCTTTCACGTCCACCAAATAATGCTGGCAGACAAGAGGCCCAGTTTAACATCTAACGGAGGGACAGCACACACATTGATGAATCATCCTGCATGTGAAACACCAGGATGACAGTTTATAGTTGGTTCGAGATTCAAACCCAGGCTAGACAACTTTGACGTGATTGTGCATATGTCTAGGCCACCCTGTCAGCCGGATATACCTGGCCTTACTTAATAAACGATTTACAGACTCAAGACAAAAGCTATCCAGATCAGATCAGCAGCAAAATATAAATCTTCTTCTTTCGGCTGCTCCCGTTAGGGGTCGCCACAGCGGATCATCCGTTATGATCCGCATAGTGATTTGGCACATGTTTTACGCCGGATGCCCTTCCTGACGCAACTCTGGTCGCCTCTTACGACACAGGGATATAATACACCTATTTTAACCGGGGTATTCACCGGCTCAGTACACTGGTACTCATTTCGCCGACCTCGGAAGGATGACAGGCTGAGTCAACCCCCTGGTGTATTAATTCAGTGGCCCAACGGGAATTGAACTCAGGACCTTTTGGATTCCAAGCCGCTGCCCTAACCACTGCGCCAACACCAGGCTCAGCAGCAAAATATAAATATACCGACATATTTTCATCCATATAGCCGCCATCGAAGACAGTCATTGCTTCAAAAGCTCCTTTCCAAATTATTTCTTCACTATATGCTGACCTCCCAGCAACCTTTCCTTCTTGGCATAAGAACTAGAATCATATTTGACAGTCTCAAAAGCAGCATTAACCTTTCTCCCCAAAATTCCATGGCGAATGCTCAACGCACGTCCACAACGAAGGGCTGGTTACGGACAATACACGGAAAACTTTTGCACATACCGATAACGTCTGGATAATAATGCTCCATTTTCAACAATGAACAACAATGTGTGGTCTACAAAGGAAAAAAAAAACTTCAGAAGGCAATTTTAACGGAGAGAGTGCAACGTTCATAAAGGCAAACATGACATTTTCAAATGAGCAAGGCAAACAAAATAACAAATATAAGATGACAACACAATCACAAATTAAACTGCCATGAAAATAATGAATTGCCAGAGTAAAGTCAAAGTAAAGCAATTCGATTTTTTTTTGGCCATCAATTTAATTTTAAATCAAATGATGAAAGAGTTTGCAAAATTATATTGTGCAAGTGAGTTAACATCAGCTTCCAGATAAAAAGGTTTCAAACTTTCCTGGCAATCACTGCAGCTAATTGTTAATAGTTTATTAAAAAAATTCTAATGATATTCTTTCGCATGATTAAAACTGTTGTCATGGAAACAGGATGTTTTACTAACTCCGCCATCGAAGGTGGACCGAGGTTATGTATTCAACCCCTGTTTGTCTGTCTGGTTGTGAGCATGGTATCTCAAAAAAGTTGTGGACTGATTCAGACGAAATTTGGTGGGCAGGTTGAGTGTGTGACGACGACAAATCGATTCGATCTTGGTGAAGATCCAGATTCGGGTCCAGATCGGATAAATTTTTTTTAATTTTCAAGTGATTCTTCACCATTTGGAGATAGGGGGCCCAAAATGATATATAGCATAATATCTCAAAACGTTACGGACGGATTCAGACGAAACTTGGTGGATACGTTGGGTGCGTAACAAGAACAAGCTGATGAGATTTTGGCGAAGGTCCATCTGCGGATCCGGCTTATAAGTGGGATACAAAAATGTAAAATGCTGAGCCTGGTTGAGGTATGCATTCTATTGAGTGCTGTTCCAGTTACAACTTCAGTCGATGATTACATGTGCATCTACCTTTGGGCGGCGAATACGACGTTGGCAAAATGCATCAAAATGAGCTTCAAAACAGGCTTTGCCTGTCGTATTTATTTACTTATTTATTTATTTGTATACACTGTCGAGGCTCGTATGAGAGCTAACACACAGAACACACAACAAGGGGAGCGAGAGACAAGAGGGGCGAGAGAGAGGAAAGGACAAAACAGCGTGGAACAGAGACATGAGATGTGCAGAAGGGAGAGAGGTGGGGCGAGGTACACAGGGTAAACAAGATGGACACTACAGGGACTTTCAGGTCCTCACACGATGACACTTTTACTGAATAACACTTTTACATAAACTTGTGGATGACACTCGTGAAGATCTTCATTCCACCTCTTTGTTTTGTGACTTTGGAGTAGCGGACAAGACTGCAAACATTTGCTGTTCGACATAACTCGAAAGCCTGTCATATGAAATGTGGTCTCTCTACCTTTTTTTTTAAACACCCCAGCAAGGCTCAGTTTGCTCAGGCTATCTATGGTGGGAAATAAACACTTCTTTTCAAGTTTCCCATTCATCGTTCTAACATCAGCCGTGTATTGTAAAGGATTCACCGCATCGTTAGTTGCAGTGGAGCCTCTTTTTTTTTGTTCTTTTTCTTATTTTTTTAAACCTGTGTGACCTGTGGATAAAATTAACATGAGGCTGAAATTCTCTCATTTGGAGAAAGCGCAACGAGAGGGGTTCCGTGTAACTACCCAAAAATATAACAACACGTGGGCATGACAGGAGGCCATTTGCACAATATCCACAATTAGTCAATTACCCATCACCACAATTACTACTACTGTTACTACTATTATGGGAAATGTTGTACAGCTAACCTCCAAGCCAAAAATGTTGCAAGGGCCTCTTCTTTTTGAAAGATACTCCGCAATCTAAATTCAGACGGGACAGCCGGCTTTATGTTTCATCTAAAAGACAGCATGCTTCGAGATGCACTGACCCCTGTTAGCACTGTACCAGAGCAGCAGTTTTTAGTTACACTCAACCCAAGTTGGGGATGAAACCCAGACGAGGCAGCACAAATAGAAAAAAATAAAATAAAAAAATAAAATGCTACCAAATGAGCTATTGCCGCAAGAACTTCTTAGCATAGGAGTTTATGTATCAATTGAAATATAATTTCAAACACACCAGAAACATGCAGCTCAGGTCTTAAGCAACAGTGGGATGATAGGAAACTTTTGTCAACTGCTTTGGTGGCAAGGAGGATGCCTGCAGAGCCTTCTGTGAATGTATACAATTACTGATGTGTTATCATGCATCGCCATCTCAGACTCCTTCGCACACCCATCCCACGGAACCCGTGATGAGACGGTGTCGGACTCGTCATCTCAGCATTCTGATGCACAAAGAATGTTGTTTTTGAATGTATGACATGACACCTAATCTTGCCTTTCAGCCAGGATCATGAAAAAGTGGTTTTGATGAGATGGCGGTAACTTCAAAAGTAAAAAGATAAGAATTATTCATTAGTTTGGAAAACAAGAGCTGCATGCCATTTACAGGAAAGAATCACCAAACAGCATTCCATGGACAATGAAAGTGGAAGTAAGAAGATGAAGAGGATCAGTGTGATATTGGAGGTTGGCAGATGTTTTAAATACCAGCTCACAAATGTAAGATGTCTGTCCAACTAACTCTACTGTATACAGTAAGCTGTACTTCTGGGACATGGAAACTTGTCAGCTTGTAATTTGGAGAAGCTAAATGAAGGTTAAGACGATATACGATAAGTGTGTGTGTGTGTGTGTGTGTGTGTGTGTGTGTGTGTGTGTGTGTGTGTGTGTGTAACTATTCTATAATTCGGACTGTGAGAGCAACCACATACAGCACTGAACTTACCAATAGATGAAAACAACTAGTCAGTTGTACATGCTAACACAGAGAGCTACAATTAGCAGATTAAAACAAGTTTTCTTTAAGATCATAAAATAATACCAAATAGAATAAGTAAAATACACTACGAAGTGTAAAAAATATTATTCATGAGATATTTATATAAATACTTTATTAAAAAATATATACTGGTAAGTCATTGAAACTCGTTTCAGCGGTTGCAAGGAGACAAGGGAGCGTGAAAAAACCCGTTTATAAATAACCGTTTAGTTTGAATATTTGAATAACAGTTTGATCCCGAGGTGAATCCGCTGTCACACCTTGACGTTTTAGCCGGCGTATGAAAAATTTGTCTAAAACGCTGGCACACGTCGAATACGTTATGGGTAAGTTTTGTATAAGTTAGGAACACGCTGGCATACGTCGTAGTACGCCGAATACGTCAACAAATTTTAAGCATGTTAAAATTTGTTGATGAGCTCGGCGTACTACGACGTATGCCAGCGTGCTTCAGCGTGCTCTTAACGTATACAAAACTTACCCATAACGTATTCGATGTGTGCCAGCGTATTCGGCAAATTTTTCATACGTCAGCATACGCTAGCAAAAACGCCAAGGTGTGACAGGGCCTTTACACTTTGATGTCTCGTGCGGTTATGATTTGAATCGTCGAGCGGCAGCCTTTTAATAGGCTACGCCACGTGATAGTCGGCGATACGCTGCCGCGCTATGCATACGTTAGACTATCGTTGGGCATAGGTTGTGAACGCCGACAACACGCTCAGCATTAGTTGGTATAAGTTATCTATATGTTATTGAAACGTTCTGTATACGTTACTAATACGTTATGCATACGTCCAACTCGTTACGAATACGCCAAAACTGAAAAAAACATCAATAGTTCAGTGTACGCCAGCGTTTTACATACATTTTGATACGCTGCCATACGCTGGCTAAAACGTTGAGGTGTGACAGCGGCTTGAGTGGGGTGGACGTGCTGGTTGGTGGACGTGTTATATTTAAGGTAAATTGTGCATGATTTCATGTGTTGTCATATAATGGAATGTGTGATGGGAGTTGTAACGATGTGATAATATATATTAAATCCTCCAGCGAGAAAAGTTTGATTAGTGATGTTGCATTGATTGTTTGACTGATTGGACACAACTGAGGTTGTGGAGCCACTGATGGAGGTAATCTACTGATGTGGATCCATGACCAAGGTTGTGAATCTACCGTTTGTAGAGGTTCTGGGCTGAAAGGATCGAAACCTCGAAGAACGGTGCCCAGCTGATGATCCGTGCACTTGGGAAACCATTCAATTTCCTTCAGGTTAAGGTTCTTACTTTCGGTAAGGGAACTATGTTTTGAGGTTAACATCATTTACAGCGATCCTTTAAATTATAGTATCCGAGCAAATACAACCCTTCGCTTTGCTGACGGGAATATGAAGGAAGGGGGGGGGATAGCATGGAGGGGAGGGA
>BROF01001729.1:59427-88993 GCA_024346535.1 Eptatretus burgeri
CGTGAGGGGTGTCAGCATAAGGGAAAGGAGAAGGAGTGGAAATGCAGTGCATGGGGATGGGGAGGCAGTGCAAGAGAGAGAGATAAAGGGAGAGGGAAATAAAGGGAGACAGAAAGAGTGACAGAAAGAGTGACAGAAAGAGTGACAGAAAGAGTGACAGAAAGAGTGACAGAAAGAGTGACAGAAAGAGTGACAGAGAGAGTGACAGAGAGAGTGACAGAGAGAGTGACAGAGAGAGTGACAGAGAGAGTGACAGAAAGAGTGACAGAAAGAGTGACAGAAAGAGTGACAGAAAGAGTGACAGAAAGAGAGAGAGAGAGAGAGAGAGAGAGAGAGAGACAGAGACTGAGAGAGAGAGTGACAGAGTGAGAGACAGTGACAGAGAGTGAGAGAGAGAGAGTGATAGAGAGTGAGAGAGAGAGAGTGATAGAGAGTGAGAGAGAGAGAGTGATAGAGAGTGAGAGAGAGAGTGACAGAGAGTGACAGAGAGTGACATTAGCAAAGAATGTTATGCTTTATGAACAACACACGCACGCACGCACGCACGCACGCACACACACACACTTGTGTGACAGGTGGAATACAAATTGCCTCCTTAATTGAGAAAACATGTTAAAATGGCAAACAGCTCGGAAATCGGGTGTTATCAAAGTAATTTGCTTTGGAATTGACAATAAGAAACCATATGTTGATATAACCTTTGTAAAGCACTGCACCGAAGCAGGAGTGTTTGTCCATCCGTCCCCGAACGACTACCCCAGTTTTGGGACTAGCCCCACCAAGCCTCCTGTGGAACGTTATAGGATCCCAGTCGGTGTCCTCAGGTTGGTGGGAGGTTTCATAAATACCTCAATACAATTATGATTTGTGTTTAAGTCTGTACGAAGCTGATCCCGATGCGGATGTAACCTCACAAAGACATTTCTCTTCCTTTACCTCATGAGTGTTTGTAACATTGTATTTTGTTAAATTAATGGCATAGTATGAATTTGTGATTGGAATGATGCTGTTTGGAATGAAAATATCAAGAGATCGAGTTTAAAGCAGAATGAGGAAATTATGTCTGGGGTTCCACCGAATTTCATCATTCGTGGATTCAACATTTGTAATTTTGCTATTTTGACCCAAGTACTTCACGAATCAGCTGTCCAGTGGCTGTCCAGACCCTCCCGTGCATAGTACAGGTACCTCGTGAGCATAAAATTACCAATTGCTTAAGAAACAGTCACGAGGACAAAAGACAATGTGATCGCTTATACACTGCTGAGGTTAAACATTAAAACCTCCAAGATACGGGATTAAAGTTTGCCACCACGGCACCTGTCACTAAGCATACACACACCCATGGAGGGTACTCAAATTACACATCCGACTTGAGGAGCACTCGGTAGAACGAATACCTCCGCCACGCAATGCCTGATCCATGAGAACATATCGGACCGAACACATTTTTGAAATATCGTGCTATATATAGTTTTTGGCCACATCTCTCAATGGTGAAGAATCACTGAAAAATTATCAGATCTGGATCCGGATTCGGATCTTCACCAAAATCCAATCACTTCGTCCTTGTCACACACCCAACCTGTCCACAAATTCATCCAAATTTGACAACAACTTTTTGAGATATCCTGCACACAAACAAACAAACAGACACAAAGGGGTGAAAACATAACCTCCTTCACCTTCGGTGGCAGAGGTAAATATACCCATAAATGTACCTCTACCTTGTAGCAACTGCTGACTGCACATCCTGATCTGGACAGGAACTGTACCGCTGTCCACTGTAGGGTGCTCGGCAAGCGGCTTAAGCACTCAAGCACTCAAATTAAACAGTTGGCAAGCGATAACGATGGCTGCATGCCCAAATTAGACAAATAAACTCTTTTTTTAGGAGACAGAACTGCTGATAATTTCAAATCTGGAACTTGAATTTTGTAATTCTGCTTCATTTAAGAGATTCTTGAGGTTATTCCGATGCGGAAATGAAATAAAGCCACGACCGCTGGCGTCTCCGGGCGTTTTATAAGCATTGAAAATTACCCAGCGATTTGTAGCGATGATGAACAGGCATTCAATAATACGAGTGAGGAAAGTGGGGAAAAAAACAAACTTTGTTGTTAAGAAATCGTTGCGGCTTGTTCCAAGTCAAGGCATTGTTGAGCAGACCAAAAAAACATGGTGGCTTCAGACCCCAGCGAGGTTACCCAGGATACGGCTTCAGACCCCAGAGAGCGAGGTGGCCGAGGATCGCCTAATGAAGGATATAATTAAATAAGGCCATTAATTATCTTCAAAAGGTGTGTTCATTAACCCAAACACCCAATTTTCACTCTTGCACTTCCTTGGCGTTCCCTTAGTTTGCATGCAAAGTTTCATGGTTTTGCAGTTATGGAGGAGATGCACTGACACACATTGACATTTATTAGTATAGATTTCAGGAATAGCCAATATTGTATGATTGTGTGTGTGTGTGTGTGTGTGTGTGTGTGTGTGTGTGTGTGTGTGTGTGTGTGTGTGTGTGTGTGTGTGTGTGTGTGTGTGTGTGAGAACCATGTTTTTGGTGGAGTTCTGGTGGAGTGGTGGTGGAGTGGTGGTGGAGTGGAGGTGGAGAGGAGCTTCCTGATGTGGAATGTAACACATCAAAATGATCGTCATGATCTTCTGAGTTGATTAGGCTAATTAACTATAAAGTATCCAGAAGAATTCCCATGTTTTAAATACATGCCAAATTAAGGTGCATGGAGCAGCATAATAGGTCATTCCACGGCATGGCGTTCCCTTTACAAAATAAATAACAAAAATAACGACAATATTGTCACAAAGCATATATTATTTAATACTAATAACATTAACAAGAAAAATAATAGCAGTAGCATTTGGCAATAAATAATAACAAACGTATAATCCCTGCCCTGGCCCAAACACATCTGGCTTTGGTGAAAGGAAAGATGATGCTCAAGCAGTTGAGCAGGCGGGTCTGCAAGAAGATGAAAAGACCAATGAAAATTTGGTCCAATGGACCAAAGAGCCCATTAGTTAGATAAACAAACTCAAATGAGCTAAGATCCTCATCCTCTTGATGATGACGTCATAAAAACGAATATGACGTCATTGTGTTGTATCAGATTTGCGATAAATTATATCTGTGCTAATGCCCGGCTTGATTCCCGCAAACAAAATTCAAACAACTTGCCTAGTTTCGGAGATAATGGTATAGGCGATTTCCATTAGCGGCGATATTATGACGTCAACTTTTTTTCTAGGAAGAATTTTCAAAATCAGAGATGGTTACTGCCTGCGCGTGGGCTTTCTGCATATACATGGCAAGTTTCACGAAGATCCGATGAAAACTCTGGGTTGTGAAACAAAATTGTCAAAAAATAGGAATGACGTCATAAAAATGTATATGACGTCATAGTGATGTATCATCTTCTTCTTCTTCTTCTTCTTCTTCTTTCGGCTGCTCCCGTGAGGGGTCGCCACAGCGGATCATCCGTTTGATCCGCATAGTGATTTGGCACATGTTTTACGCCGGATGCCCTTCCTGACGCAACCTTGGTCGTCTCTTACAACACAGGGATAAGGTACACCTATTTTAACCGGGGTATACACCGGCCCAGTATACTGGTACTCATTTCACCGACCTCGGAAGGATGATAGGCTGAGTCAACCCCCTGGTGTATTAATTCAGTGGCCCAACGGGGTTTGAACTCAGGACCTCTTGGATCCCAAGCCGCTGCCCTAACCACTGCGCCAACACCAGGCTATAAGTATAGATTAGTCTTTTCATCTTCTTGATCTTTTCATCTTTCATCACCTTACTGATGTATCATATGTGCGGTAATTCATCTCTGCTAATGCCCTGTTTGATTCCCGCAAACAGAATTCAAAAAGCTTGCCTAGTTTCGGAGATAATTTTTTTAGGCAATTCCCATTAGCGGAGATATTTTGACATCATAATTTTTTTCTCGGAGGAATTTTCAAAATCGGAGATCGTTACTATCTGCGCAGGGTATTTTTACATATATACGCCAAGTTTCAGGAAGTTTCGATGAAAACTGTAGGCTGTGAAACAAACAAGCTCGAATGAGCTAAGATCCTCATCCTCTTAATGATGACGTCATAAAAACGAATATGATGTCATTGTGATGTATCAAGTTTGCGATAAATTATCCGTGCTAATGCCCGGCTTGATTTCTGCAAACAAAATTCAAACAACTTGCCTAGTTTCGGAGATAATGGTATAGGCGTTTTCCATTGGCGGCGATATTATGACGTCAACTTTTTTTCTAGGAAGAATTTTCAAAATGGGAGATGGTTACTGCCTGCGCGTGGGTTTTCTGCATATACATGGCAAGTTTCACGAAGATCCGATGAAAACTCTGGGTTGTGAAACAAAAAAAATGTCAAAAAATAGGAATGACGTTATAAAAATTGATATGACGTCATAGTGATGTATCATATGTGCGGTAATTCATCTCTGATAATGCCCTGTTCGATTCCCGCAAACAGAATTCAAAAAGCTTGTCTAGTTTCGGAGATAATCTTTTCGGCGATTTCCATTAGCGGAGATATTTTGACGTCATAACTTTTTTTCTAGGAGGAATTTTCAAAATCGGAGATGGTTACTGTCTGCGCAGGGTATTTTTACATATATATGCAAAGTTTCAGGAAGTTTCGATGAAAACTGTAGGCTGTGAAACAAAAAAGTCCACAAGAACAAGATGAAGAACAACAACATCAGTAAGACTTGGAGATCCTCCACGAGAATCTAAAAACAAGAACCTGTTCATGAATGAATAAAATTACAGAGTTGCATCTCCAGGGCAACACTCAAAAGGTTAAATGGTGCTTTAAATTCAAACTGCTGATTATGAACGCAGATAAGAGGCCATCTCTATATTATGTAAGCTTGGTGGGGGTGAGACATAAGAAAACTAGAGAGTTCATAGAACACCTTACCCCATGCAGTGTTCAGGTATATCATTAAACGACAATAAAATAATAATTGTGAAGGTCGTACAAAAAAAATTCTCGTAGTTTAGCGCAGTTGATGCACCACCGTATACACCACCTTATACTACATGCACAAGTTCTGCAAAACTGTAGGTTTTTGGAAGGAATAAAAAGGGCGATTTGTGTTCTGCAGTGTTCTCGTAAATGATTAAATTGAAATAAAGTAAAGACTGTAAAGGTCATATAAATAAATTAATTCTGGAAGTTCACCACCATTAACACAGTGGCTTTACACCGCCTTATCGAACACGTTACATTAGTTCTACATGCCTGTTCTTTGTGTCCTTTATAACATCTTTAAAAACAGCAAGTATCCTGTTTGGAACGATTATTATTATTTTTGACTGCCAGACAGGCAGACTTAAAATAACTATCTCACTCCTCTCTGTGCCATGCATGATCGGGACAAATTCCGAGCCAAAGTACTACGAAACTGCAGGTGAGATAGTTTTCTGATCCATGTTCCTATTTGTGTTGAAAATATAACAATCAATAGAAATGAAGTTGTTCCTCAATCATAAACTGACATTTGTGGATGGATGGACAGACAGACAGACTGACAGAAGTGAACCAATTGCTTAACCTCACGTGGATAAACTCAAGCACGGTAAGGCTCCATGCCCAGACAACATTCATGTTGAACATCTCATCCACGCACACTCTCATCTTCTCGACCGGTTGAGGACCTTCATATGTCACACTGCCTTGCAATATCTCGAGTCACGCTGGTCTGGAACAGAGCTAATGTTGGAGCTATCCCCAAGCCCAACAAGCTGAAAAACGACCCAAAGAGCTTCCGCCTGATCTCGCTCCTGTCGGTTCCCTTCAAATTGTTTGAAAGGGTCATCCTGAACAGGATAGAGTCATTGCTTGAGCAAGTTCTCCTTACTGAACGAGCAGGTTTCAGGAAACACAGGAGTACAGAAGATCAGACTGCTGGCTGTCACAGAACATATTAAGGATGCTTTAGGGGCCAACAAAAAATGTGGTGCGCTCATGATTGATCTCTCATCTGCCTGTGACACGGTATGCCACCACAGCCTGCTCCTCAAGCTATATAATGCTCTTCAAGACAGATGTATGGCACAAGTGATCAATGAGATAATCTCCAACCGCTGTTTTCGGGTGCTGATAAACGAACTACCCAGCCGGACCAGGACTCTTAAGAATGGTGTACCCCAAGGGTCTGTTCTTGCTTCGGCACTTTTTAACCTGGATACAGCTGACTTGCCACATACTTGCAGTATGAAAATGGTCTATGCAGATGACTTAGCCATCCTAAAGACCTGTGACACTTTTTAGGCTATACAGCAGGCTTTGTCGTGTGATATTTATACAATGCACAACTATTACCATCAATGTCAACTCCGTCTTAATGTGCAGAAGACCACCTGCTCAGCTTTTCACCTGAACAATAAGGACGCCAATAGACAACTACAAGTTTGATTGAATGGTACTCCAATTATTTTTACCAAAACACTGACTTACCTTGGTGTTAAGTTGGACAGAGCCCTCACTTTCCGCAAGCATTCTAAGGATGAGGCTGGAAAATGGCAGCAAGGGTCAACCTGCTAAGGAAACTTGCAGGTCATGACTGAGGATCAGATTTCATAACCTTACGTTCCACCAAACTGGCCTTGGTGCATGCTCCAGCAGAGTACTGTGTTGCTGCTTGGGGTAGAAGCATGCACAAAAGGAAAGTGGATGTCCAGCTCAATTCTGCCCAAAGAGTCATCAATGGCTGCCTCAGACCGACACCCACCCATCACCTACCTCTGCTTGGTGGCATCCCGCCTCACCACCCAAGGCGAGAAGCAGCAACTAGACATGCTGCACTTAAAGCTTTTGACTCTGAAGTTCATCCTCTCGACACCAAGATGCGCGAACCATTGCAAACTTAACAACTCAAGAGTGGGAAACTTTTCAGCAGGGCAGCCCAATCTTACACCGGGGCTGACAACTCAGAGAGCAGACAACAGTGGCTCCTCTCAGAGTAGAAAAGGAGGCGATCTGAAGGCAGGACCGCAGCATCGATCACCCATTTCCATCTCTCCAGCTCGCTGCAGACTTCCAAGAAAGGAGTGGTGCCGCCTGAACAGACTGCGTGTACAAGCATCGGACACTTTAAGGGTTGCATGTATTCCTGGAATCTGGCTGACACAGCAAGCTGTGATTGTGGAGAGATCCACACTGCAGAACACTCGGTGGAAGAGCATCCCATCCACGAGTTGGTAGGAGGTTGGAATGCTTTTGCACAGCTTGATCGGCAGACCCGAGAATGGTTGAGATCTGCTGGGTTTATATCTTGAATGACTGACAATGGGACCACACGAATGAAGAAGAAACCCCGCTTTTCGCTTCGTGTGGGGCAATCAAAATCGAGAAAATACAGAAAGGGGATGAGAAGGGAGAAATGAGGGGTACGAGAGTCAGGGAGAGAAGGGAAAACAAGTTTTCAGAGATAGGAGTAATGGGAGGAACGGGAGTAGGCATAAATGAGCCGTATGTTGGGCAATCAAAATGAAAAACGAGAATTAATGGATGGTGCTGATGATGTGATCAATTATTGTGCATCGGATGATCATTTTGCAGAGAAAGCAATTTTCTTGCCAAGACGTGCACCGCCATCAGAATGTACACGACGACAAGCTGCTCTTTCTCATCCCACCACCATCAATCAAACGACTGACAGCTCTGTCTATCCATAACGACTGACAGCTCCGTCTGTCCATAACGACTGACAGCGCATGTCCATAAAGCCGCCCCCGTAATGGCTCGTTTCTCCCCTGCATCCTGGCCAACCTCCGTACACAAGCTTCGCCTGCATTCTTGGAGAAAATATTGTTCGGTGTATGGTTAGCAAAATGGGTTTGAAGATTCACAATGGAAATAAAAAAAGCCTTGTTTAGCGGGACAAGCTCCATCCTCAATTGAATGGTTACCCAGTCAGCTGATCGTGCGAATAGCAATTAGGCATATGTACTATACGAACGATGCTGCAGCATCATTTGTCAGCAGTGATTAATTATTCAATTAAATCAAGCAATGAAGTCCCCTTAACCAAATCTGAGCCAATATGTGGGAAAACCCCATTTATTATGAGCAATAAGGGATCCAATCAGCTGATGGCATCTTTCATTGCAAACAGACTTTGCAATGTTTTTTTTGTTGGTTTTTTTTTGGGGGGGGGGGGGGCAAGGGTGGTGGTGGAATGGGACAGGGAGATATAAAATCTGGGCTCACGGAAGAATGAGGGAAAAAACAGCGTAAAGTGGCAACATACTGACAATGGACTCACGGTTGAACTGATTGACTGAAGAAGGAATGGTGGAAACGTCCTGATGCTTGCAGCTGCTATAAAGCAGTCGAGTCCGAGTCCGTACTTGCTACGACCGTCGTTCTTGTCAAGAATGTATCTCATGCCAGGAAAGTAAAACAAGTAGGCGAAGACAATGCAGTGCAAATGTTTGATGTGTTGTCTGTTGTACATGCTTACGTGAATAGTGACATGGTGGACCCACCACTTGGAGAGGTTCTGGGCAAAAGTGGTCAAAACCTCGAGGAAGAACAGAGCCCGGCTGATTATTCAGGCAGTCTGGAAATCGGTCCATCGCTTAAAAATTACAAACGTTCTTACTTTAGACGCACAACTACTTCGAAGTTTGCGATCAAAATATTCTTCAGTACAGGAAGGTTATAGAATTGGTATCATTTGTAGTGTGTGTGTGTGTGTGTGTGTGTGTGTGTGTGTGTGTGTGTGTGTGTGTGTGTGTGTGTGTGTGTGACACATAAATGAAAATTCATTCTACACATGTGTGTGCACATAATGGTAGGCATACTTTTACAACACGTAGTGGCCAAAAAAAGGGCACAGACGGGTCAGCTTTGTCCCACATGACACAAAAACAAAAGTTTCAGAAACAGACGAGACAAAGACGGTGGATACTCATTACTCGCATAAAGTTAAACAAACAAAAAAAAATGAACAGTTTTACATACTTATGACATTTCGTTTATCTGTTTGGACCAAAAAAAATGAGAAGAATCATAAAATGTCAGCAAATAAAGACCAGCACTGTTAATGAGCGTTTGATGAAAATGTCAACAATCGATAGAGAATTTAATTATCTCGACGCTTCCACTGGAGCTGCAGCTCACATGTTGTTACATTAATAGCTCAATACCTGTTGATGGCAGATCAAGGTCGAGCAGCTCTCCGTAAGCACCTTCAGAGTTGACTCGTATTGGCAAAATGGCTGTTATTACATTAACCCCGGGGGTAAAAGCTACCACCTCTCATGTCAGAGCCTAAACGATTACATTTCAACAATGTAGGATCACAAATGCTGAACTGGCCCGTTTACCATTCCCATCTGAAACGATTGCCTCATATGCTGGGGAATTCAGGTACAAATGCTCTATATTATGACGATTTGTCCATTCGAGTGGTAGGTCGACCGATTGTACTTGAGGTCCATTAAGAAACTAAAACGGAATGAGGTAGAATGCATACCTCCGACAGGCTGAAACACTTTACGTTTTGTATCCCAATGATAGGCCGGATCTGGATCTGAAAAAAATCCCAAAATCGAATCATCTTGTTCTTGTCACCTCAACTACTCATCCACCAAGTTTTGTCAGAATCTGTTCACAACTTTTAGAAATATCATGATATATATATATATATATATATATATATATATATATATATCGATTTGGCTCGATCTCTCAATTATGAAGAATCACGAAAAAAAAAAAATTCTAGTGTCTGGATGTTCACCAAAATCTAAGCAATTTGTCCTTGGCGGAATCACTAAAAAAAACAAAAAACATTTCAAATCCAACCTGTGCACCAAGTTTCATCCAAATGCGTCCATAACTTTGAGATATCCTGCTCACAGACAGACATACAAGCAAACAATGAAATAAAAAGACAGGAGTAAAAAATCATAATCTCCATCCTCCTTTGGTAGCAGAGGAAAAATGAAGGCACCACAAATTCCTGGAGCTAACCACAGCAGGCGAGGCTCAGGCCTGATGTTAGGACCATTGAGCAGTCTTTGTTGGGGACTATATCATGCTATATAATCACCTTAAGTTAAACAATTCTTGCAGTCTAATTGAAACGTTCTTATGCTGAAGCCTGCAGCTTTTACCCCAACCCTAACCCAAACCCAAACCCTAACAAGCATTTTTTATTTGTTTTAATCCTGACAAATGTCACACTCTCATTATCTCTCTCTCTCTCTGAAAGGACCATCTGGCAAACCCTCATATCTACTTTCTTAACAATCCTCTTGAAAAAGTTCAGTCACTCAAACTCCTGGGTCTCACGAGTCAACCATAATCTTTCTTGGAAAAACCACATTTCAAAGTTGGCCTCCAAAGCCAGCTGGCGACTGGGTACGCTCTGTCATACAAATTCCTTCCTTGGCACACCTGAACTTATCCACCTACAAGGCCTTCATCCACAGCTTGATGAAGTTCTGCTCTTCACGAGCTGCTTGTGGAAGCTGGT
The DNA here is from genome assembly GCA_024346535.1 of Eptatretus burgeri. Taxonomy (NCBI): domain Eukaryota; kingdom Metazoa; phylum Chordata; class Myxini; order Myxiniformes; family Myxinidae; genus Eptatretus; species Eptatretus burgeri. Next base: position 69,965 of record BROF01001729.1, read on the forward strand.
TCCACTGCCTCACATCTTGATCAGCATGACGCCATGAAAATCAAGGCTTTACGATTATTGGGATCACCCGCAATGAATCTGAGTCTATGAGCCAATCACATTACCATTGAAGACAGGTCGGTGGTCTCTATGTCTTCCACCGCCTCCTTTCTGATATTGCACCCTCTGCTCTTTCCTTGCTTTTTCTCCCCTCCCAGGTTTTTACAGGGCACATACGGTCCACCATCAACACCCTTCTGGTTAAACGACGTAAATACTGGATTACTGCTCACCTCCTCATTTGTTTCACTTTTTTCCCACCCGTGGAACCAACTTCCACATTCTCTCCAACATCAGTCTTCCCTCCAGGTTTTCAATACAGCTGTTCACCACCATCTCAGATCATCCCCAATCCAAAACCATGATCTTTCTCCTCTCGTTAACCCAACCCTAATTCCTCCTTTTTCAAAATTTCTAGTTTTTCCTCCTGAGAGTTTCCTTCTGTATATCCATCTTGTCCACCCCATGCATCCTCTCCTGTCCTCTATTCCACCACACACCCATTGTTTCTCCAAGTCTGCCTCCATCTTGACCTTCAACTTAGCTGTTGGCATTTCTCCCATTTCTTTTTTTCTCTTGTGTTCCTTTTGTCCTGTTGCATTCTGATCCGTTCAGCGTATGAGTACTATCTCTTCCATGAGCCTCAACTATGTATGGAAAAAAAAGACTGTCTACAAAAAGTCTGGTCTCATGGGGGAGCTGAACAAAAAGGATAGCAGATTCATTTTCACCGCCGCTACGGAAGGGTGGGGGGCGCCTCCTCGCGACCCTCCCTCTCTCACTGGCTGGTTTTGGCGTGCAAATCGCTCTTAGTCTCTCCCACTTGCCAAAACGGGCGGCAAGCTCCTTGATTGGCCCGGGGGCGTGGTGACATAACGCGGAGCCCTTTCCTCCTGTCGCGGGATCTGATTGGCTGGGCGACGGTCACCTCAATCGTTGCACGCTGATTGGTCGAGGGCCGCCGCGCGGCTCCTCCTTGAACTCTGCCCACCATGACGTCGGCCAGAGCAAGGTGAAGGAAGTGAAGGTGAGGGTGAGGGTGATGCGGTGTTGTTGGCATTGATGTTGGTGGTGTAAAAATAAAAGAAAAACCCTATCAAAATAACGACACAGTGCCAGTACATTTAATCACCCATTAGACAAGGGAAAAGGGAGCTATCTATCCACATTTACTTATCGATATAACTGAGCTATAGGACCTGTATGTTGAGTGTGCTCATGGCTTCCAGATTCGCAACACTATCACTGTCTACTCTGTTGACTCATTCAAATGGACTGATTTTATCTCTACCTTTCATTATCTTAAACATCTCTATCATATCTCCTTGTAACCGCCTCCTTTCTCGTGTATAAAGCCCTGTCGCCTTCAGCCGCTCCTCATAGCTGAGTTGAGCTAGGCCCGGAATCAATCTCGTGGCCTTGTGCTGAACCCTCTCTATGGCATCTATGTCCTTCCGGAACTGTGGTGATCAGAACTGCACACAATATTTTAGATGTGCCCTCACTAAATTCCTATACAATGTTAACACCACCTCTTGACTTATAAATAATCCTCCTCCGAATACAACCTAAAACCCTATTTGCTCTACCTATAGCTGCCTGGCACTGTGCTGCTTGCTTACCTCCCATATCTATTACCACCCCCAGATCTTTCTCCTGTATGACACGCTCCAAAATTACCCCTTGCATCCTGTAATCTCTGTTTTCATTGTTCTTTCCCATCCCCAACACCTTACACTTGCTCAGGTTAAATTCCATCTGCCCAGTATTTTGCCCAATCCATACAAATATCAATACTCTCTTGTATCTGATCACCACCCCCTCTGCTATCCACCTTACCTCCAAGCTTTGTGTCATATGTAAATTTGGAAAGCTTTCTCTCTACCCCACTATCCAAATTGTTGATGCAAATAATGAATAGTAATGGTCCGAGTTCTGATCCCTGAGGTACCCCGCAACTTACATCCTTCCAGCAAGACATCCTCCCACTCACAGCCTCTTTGCTTCCTACCACAAAGCCAGTTTGCAATCCAATAAGCTACCTGACCAGCCACTCCACAAGCCCTCACTTTGGCTAACAACCTCCGATGTTGTACCTTATCAAATGCCTTATTAAAGTCAAGATATACCATATCCACTGCCTTTCCATCATCCACTCAATCGACACTGGTCCCCACCACGTTTATGGCAGAGTGCTTGCCAACCGACGGTCTGACCAAGAATCACATTTTAATTTTGTCACTTTTTTGCAGAACAGAAAGAATTAGTCCCAACTTGACTGTGGTATTCAACTTTTGTCCATCAATTCCCAAAATAGTCCACGTAATACGGTGTACACTCAAACTCAGAGTTTTCATTCACTTTAACATTCATCCAGGTGAGATAGGATGGTGTAAAGGACGTGTTAGATAGGGTGGTGTAATAGGCGTGTTTGATAGGGTGGTGTAACAGGCATGTTAGATAGGGTGGTGTGATAGGCGTGTTAGATAGGGTGGTGTAATCGGCGTGTTAGATAGGGTGGTGTAATCGGCGTGTTAGATAGGGTGGTGTAATCGGCGTGTTAGATAGGGTGGTGTAATAGGTGTGTGAGATAGGGTGGTGTAATAGGCACTGGAGAAAGTGGCGGTGGAACCCGCATAATTTTATCGATACACCTTTCTCATTTTAAACCTTTCATCAAATTGTATTATCTATTCGAACACTGTATAACGCAATTCACCTTCATAATACTTCCACAAACCTCCAGTTTTGGCGGGGTGTGTTCAGTGACCACGTTTCTGGGAGAGCGTTCGCCAAGCGGCTTCAGCACTCAAGCAAGCACTCCATTTGAAACCGTTGATAAGGCCAAAGTCACATTTGCTCTGTGGCGAGGATACGGCGGCCGTACGCCCTCTGAATTGACAGAAACGTGCGGCGGCCGCAGAGTTTCTGCGGTGGCCTCAGGGTGGCCCTACGCCATATTTTACAGGCCGTAAGGTCGCCGTGGAAATACAACGCGGAGTTATAACTTTTTTAATTTCTACGTTCGCCGAAGCAATTCGACAAGCCGAAAAAAAAACTGGTAAAAAAAAAAAAAATTACCCATTCGTTGCCGTCCGTCTGGCCGCACGTTCGCCTTAGGGCCCCCCTGCGCCCCCCCTGCGGGCACCTTGAAAATTCGATGGCCGCCGCAGGGACCCCTTAAGGTCACCGTGCGACATCAAATCAAAGACCGTACGGCAACCCCACGTTTTCGGTCTCCACAATTTATAAATACGCCGTGCAGCTCCCCGAAAAATAAAAACATGTGACTGCTGCATTGTGATTGTGGAAATACTGCGGCCGCCGGATAATTGCTCGTGGCCGTAGATTTTGGAGACCCCACGGCCGCCGTGGCAAATGTGACTTCGGCCTAAGGAACGGGTGACACGGACCTGGACCTCGGTCAGAATGAATCATCTGGAGCAGTGCCAGACTGTCAAAAAGCTAAACCAAAGCGTTGGACGACGAAAAAAGAAACCACGACCATCAGTTTAGTCCTTGACGAATCAGTTTTGTTCAACCATCCATCATCTCACGGATCGACCAACATGCTGCCATCCAGAGTTTAAACTTAAAAAAAAAACACAACACACGAGCTTTGCCTGACAAACAACGACACCAAACATATACAGCGCCCAAATGATGGCGGCAAACTTGAAGCACTCGCTGGTAATTAAAAAAAGCGAAGATATCATCACGAGATAAGAGAAACGTGAAGGTACGGAATGAATACCTGAGAAGAAAAGAATGAAGTGAGATGTGAAATTTCGGCGGGAGCGAGAAAAGCCGTCCATTCACCTCCTCTCGAGTTGCGGCGGCGCCGTCATGACCTTTCAGCTTTGGATCACTGATTTCGTTTCCTCGGTGGAGAAAACTCAACGCATTAATTCACCGACTGAAGTCACTGATGGTGAGTTTGCTTAACTCTCCAGATAGATTTCCTTAAACCCCAAAATAACTTTGTGAGAACGAAATGAGGAATTGCGCAGGAAATCCCGGCAGGTCATTGTGTGAACCAGGAAGTAGAGATGTGAAGGGGGAGGGGAGGTGGAGTTTAAATTAAAATCATAATAACACCTAATGGAATCCTCATGATGATTATTTAAATAATCTATATGATTTAGTGAGAGCCTGTCCACGTGTGAGGTAGCGTGGCCGAGCGGTCTAAGGCGCTGGATTAAGGCTCCAGTCTCTTCGGAGGCGTGGGTTCGAATCCCACCGCTGCCACTACTTTTTTAACTGAACTATTTATTTTAAATTTTGTTTGAAAGGGGAAAAAAGTATTCCGTTAAAAAAAACAAGAAAAATCAAATATTCCACTCCTTGTTATTCATTAAAAAAAATACTTACTTTTTAATCCAAGATGCAATTAACTTTTATGTTTTACATTGATCCTCGGCTCGTGAAGGCAGAAGGTGTATACTGACTGTTTCTTAATGACAATGCAGGACATCCCCATTCTTCAGATATTTGTGGTATTGCGAGTGCTTTCATCGACGATCGACAAATACATGCAGTGCCTGTAATTTGAACTTGAATTCTGAACAGTGTGAGCCTTTGGTTCATTCATCCAGGAACACTCAAACGTTTATTCTTCTTCTTCTTCTTCTTCTTCTTCTTCTTCTTCTTCTTCTTCTTCTTCTTCTTCTTCTTCTTCAAATTATTATTATTATTATTTTCCTTCTTCTTCCTCCTCTTCCTCTTCCTCTTCTTCTTTTTCTCCTTTTCTCCTTCTACCTTTCATTCTTCTTCTTCTTCTTCTTCTTCTTCTTCAAATTATTATTATTATTATTTTCCTTCTTCTTCCTCCTCTTCCTCTTCCTCTTCTTCTTTTTCTCCTTTTCTCCTTCTGCCTTTCATTCTTCTTCTTCTTCTTCTTCTTCTTCTTCTTCTTCTTCTTCTTCTTCTTCTTCTTCTTCTTCTTCATCTGGCCCCTCTTCCTCTTCTGCTTCCTCTTCTTCTTCTTTAAAAAAAAAATCAAAGTGACATGATGATTGGATGGAAAATGTGGCCGGCGTTCCAAAAAGTCTCTTATGTCGGCATGTGGGTTGCAAGGTGTTTCAAACATCAGGAATAAACACTCAACCTCCCTGTGTTCGGCCTCGGCCGAACTAAAGAGTTCCTAGAACATCTCACCCCGCAGTCTTGAGAAAAAAAAGGACACGGGCGACGTCTGTGAGCAGCAAATTTGATTGGTCAGGATGATGAAAAATTCCGTAATATTTTGTCCAAGTACTGCGAAGCGGAAGGCTTTTGAAAGTGACAAAAAGGCGATTTGTGTTCTCCAGTGTTCAAGTATGTAATTCAATTGAAATAAAAGAAAGATTTTAAAAGTCGTAGAATTTTTTTTTTGGAAGTTTACCATCGTTGACGCACCGTCTTTTACACCACCTCATTTAACACATTACATCCGTCCTTTGTGGCTGTTCGTCCAGCGGATAAGCTCCCATATTTTAACAAATTGTGCATTTTATGAGAAAAGCATGAAATTTCTAGCATAGTTAGGTCATACCATAATGTTTATTGCCGGATGTGGAGGGAAGTCAGATTTGACCTCTGAGGGGACAGTGAGAGGTCAAATCCAAGATGGCCGCTCGTCCAAGATGGCCGCAAGTCACCCTTACCAAAAAAGAAATCCTGGATATTGACATGTATCTAAGAAGATAGCCGAGATGTTAAATGTGGTATGGTAGTTTGTGCTTTCATTGTGTTTTTGTCTTTCAGAATCTTCTCTCCTGCCGTGGTGATTTTGTCGCAACCATGCCGAAGCGTCACTTCCTGATGGACCCTACCCAACCCTCTAAATCCAAGCAATCCAAGCCACCCCCCAGCACTAACTGGGACATTTGTGTCCTCTGACAAGTAGTAACACATGAATCTTTGCCGCGTCCTCTCAGATCAACGAAACAGCCCGTTGATAGTGGCTATGCATCCCTGGCAGAAGACCTTCTCCGGTTCCACACCCTTCAGCACATGCCAATGGACCTCCACCTGGAGCGATTGGATGACGGAAATGGCATAGAATCCGCTCTGAAGGCACACGGGCCTTAGTGGCACAAGAAATGCCGGCTAAAATTCAACAAAAAGGCGTTTGACGAGCAAAGTCGGGGAGAATCGACTACAGGACAACGAAGTACCTCTTCTGTGCACACTCGATCTGCTCACAGCCATCCACAGTCCACAGAGCCTACTTGTTTCTTCTGCAATGAGCCTGCTGGTTCTGTAGATTTTCATAATGCATCAACCTACAACATCGACACAAATGTGTGGAAGTGTGCCCTTGAACTTGAGGACACTTCTTTTGGCCAAGCTTGCAGCAAAGGACATGATGGCCATTGAGGCCAAGTTCCATCACCACTGTCTGCGTTCACTGTACAACAGAGCCAGGTGGGCTGCACCCAAAGGCAATGGTGGAGATGATTCTTGCCTGCATGGCATAGCCTTTGTTGAGCTAGTGGCATACTTGGAAGACATGAACATTGATGAAGGCAGTGCTCCTGTGTTCAGACTGACAGACATCGCTCAGCTGTACAAGGTCAGACTGGAGCAGCTTGGTCCGACTGTAGCAAAACGGATTCACACCACCAGACTGAAAAACCGACTGCTTACTGCGCTTCCTGATCCGAGGGCACAGTCACAGGGAAGAGACACAATTCTGAGTTTTGAGAAGGACATTGGACCAGCCCTCATGATGGCCTGTCATCATGACGGTGATGCCATGCATTTGATGCGAGCAGCACAGGTGGTGCGCAAAGAGATCTTTGACTCAAGTTTCTCCTTTGATGGGTCGTTCCAGGCAAATTGCCAGCAGGAGGCTGTGCCACCAGCCCTCTTGGCTCTAGTCAACATGATACTCGATGGGACAAACATCGAGCATCAGACTCAGCTGGTACACACAACCACCACAAAACCTGCCCTAGCAATCTCCCAATTAATGGTGTTCAACAGCGTAAAGCATGCACGGAACGTGGATTCACCAAGCTCAGAACACAATGAATCCAACACAGTGTCTGACTCTTCCAGTCCTTCACGCTTTCACCGGGTGTGAAACTGTATCTGCATTCGCTGGCAGAGGAAAGAAGACTGCCTGGGAAACTTGGAAGTCTTTCCCAGAGGTGAATGATGCTTTCAATGAACTCCTATGCATGCCAAGTGAGGTCAGTGAAGGATCAATGTTACTGCGCGAGCGATTTGTGGTGCTAATGTACGACCGAACCAGTGAGAGCACAGAAGTGAATCATGCCAGGAAACAGGTCTTCACACAGAAGTCTAGAACTCTAGAGAACATTCGTCTAACCCAGGCAGCACTCAAACAGCACATCAAGCGCACTTGCTACCAGGCCAACTGTTGGAACCAGGCATTGGTCCTGGATCCAGAGATGCCAGATCCATCTGACTGGGGCTGGACAAAGGAAACAACTAGGTGGCAGCCGCTTTGGACCACTCTCCCCGAAGCATCAAAATCGTGCCATGAATTGATCCGCTGTCGCTGTGAGAAAGGATGCACTGGACGGTGCAAGTGTGCCAAAGCTGCGCTCAAGTGCACTGCACTGTGCTCCTGTTCTGGAGGCTGTTAGATTTTGATCACTACCATTACCATCATCATCATTGCTATTAATGAAGTATTAAATAGACTAGCAGCATGGGACTATTCTGTTAATTTTTTTTGTATTATTATCCCGATAGTGTCAAAATGGAAGCGAAGTTTCGCTATATTGCATTGGTCCAATCCATTGTCTTTACCAAAAGAATGTCCAAAAGTTTTTAACGTAATTTGACCTTGACCTTCATCGAAATGCATTTCCTTGGCTCCCAGCGATCTCAAAAGTATCACCAAACGAATGGCCATTCCAAACTTAGTTGAAAATGACACGTTAAATGTTTTTTGTTTTTTTTAACACCGTTTAGTTCCAAAATTAAACGCGTTTGAACATGAGACTCGGTGGACTGGCGGCCATCTTGGATTTGACCTCTCACGGTCCTCAGAGGTCAAATCTGACTTCCCTCCACATCTGAAAATAAACCTTATGGTATTCACTAACGATGTCAGAAAATTCATGCTTTTCTCATCAAACGCACGATTATTGTGCTAATCCGCCGTCCTGTTGTTTGTGTCCTTTATGACGTCGGTAAAAACAGCAATTTTCATGTATGGAATGATTTTCAATTTTGTTTGACTTCCAGAAAGTGAACTACTTGCTTAACCGCATTTTCTGCTTCGTGTGCATGGGTATTACGTTAAGATATTCGGTGCAGAGGAGATTTGAATGCATTTCATTGGTGAACTAGAACGGCACTCGGTGGAGCGTGTACCATCCGGACCTGAACCGAAATCAAATCGGCTTGTTCTTGTCACCTACTCAACTCACCCACCTAGTTTTTGTCTTAAAAAAAAGAATCACTTAAAATTTAAAATTAATTCTCATATCCAGATCCAGATTCAACAAAATCGAATGTTCACAGACAAAAAAACATCGGTGAATACATCATCTCCGTCCACCTTTGGTGGCAGAAGTAATTAATGAAAGCTCACCATTGCTCTGCACTCTAAGCTGGATAATTTAGATAAAGGACTATATATCTGTACAAGTCAGAAAAAAAACAACATTTAAAACAACAAAAAGAGCAATCAGAGATTGCATACCCTTACCAGGACTTCTTTTGAGTGGTGTATTTTTTGTAGGTTTTAGGGTATATCCAATATGGCTGCCACACCACGTGACCTATGACTTCATAATTATCATGACAACATTCAACATTAGTAGTCACACCAATGGTGAAATTTTCATCTCAATCCAACAAGCGCTTGCAGAGAAAAACAGGAAAGTTCTGTGCGGACAAACAAACAAAAAAACACACACAGACGTACAGACAAACAAACGTACAGACAAGCCGGTAGGCGACATGGGTGGTCGCTACATAATTGCATACTAGTAACACAGTTTTTGACGGATCGGGCTGAAATTTTTTGACAAAGAGGTTGATTATGGTGCGCATAAAAGCGCGGAAGCCGATTATTGATTTTCGAATTTCTTTTTTAGGATTTTTCAAAAATTTCAAAGTCCCGTTGCTAGGCAATGGTGGTGTCCATAGCAACGGTGCTCAAAAGCATACAACTAGATCCTGGTATGAACCTACCAGTCAAGTTTCATCAAAATCGGTTGACTCCTCTGGCTTCCAGAGCTGTCCGTTACATACATACGGACAGACGGCAAACCTGAGAATAACGGTAGTCTCGCGACCACGCAACAGACAAACAAACGGATCCAAATGCAACAGCCTCTCCGAATCCTTTCGGCGAGGGTAAAAATGAAAAGAACATGTATGGATGGAATCCCCAAACAACAACCAAACAAAGTAGGAAGGAATGACAAGGTAGGAATGACGCCGCAATACAACACCACCATCTTTTTAAGGATTGCCATCACAACATCATTTGACATTTTTGTCACAAGTGGCAATAGTAACAATTGAATGAAGATGTCTACGTTAGAGGTCGTTGTAGACTTGCCGTGTGCAGCATTAGAGTAATTGTGTATTTTATCTGTAATATGGGATTGAGATTTTATAATGTGAAAATATGTCATGATGTTAATTTGTAAAAGGATTGTGGTGTTGTAATTGTGGTGGCAATCCTACATTGTCATTCCTTGTCATTCCTTCCTGCCTTTTTTTTTTGGTTGTTTTTTGGAACCCTCCACGTTTCTTCATTTTTCCCGGCAATGTGTCGCAGGTCTTCAAGAGCTCCGCATGGTTGTTGTTGCTGTTGTTGTTGTTGTGGTTGTTGTTGGCCGTTGAGGGTCATTTCCTGAAATGTGCACCCATTGGTCGGACAGCTACCGGAGCCCTCCCACATTTATCGCTTGACTCCACTCACCGTGGCACCCAGACCAAATGATATGGCCGCCCTCTTGGTTTGCTGGTGAGCTGAAGACATTAGGCCTGTCAGCCTCCATTGATTGTATACCGCCCGGGTCTGTTGCATCAGATTTCCAATGGCTTTACTTGGGTCGAGTGTTACGATGAGGGACCCTAATCATATGTCGAATACAAATTATTAGTGAGGTTTAATAAAGCCTGTCTGCATGCACGGTACGTGCCTCCCTTTAAAAAAAAATAACACGGCTAAAGACATCAGGCCTGTAGGCCTCTGCCGATTATACGCTGCCTGGGTTTGTCGCATCGGATTTCCATTGGCTTTGTTTTGGGTTGGGTGTTACTCACGATGAGGGACCTCAAAATATCTAATCATTGTCGAGTAAAAAGTATTAGTAAGGTTTACTCGAGCTCCTCGTCACGCACGCGACGCTCCTTCCGAAAAAAAACAACAACATAGCATGACCTAACTTTTGAACGGCCCCATATTGGTGTTAAACAATCGGTGACCCTGTAAGGAATCAGCTCATTCTGATATTTCCATGGCAGAGGCTGACGTGGATGAGAGGTCGATATGTGTGGCATTAATCTTTTTAATAGAGCGTTAAATGTGTGGTTCCCAATCGGCCCGTTACCAGATTTTGTCACAGGTTGTGACCACAGTCTGGTCATTCTTGTTATAAAATGTTTTTTTTTTCTGACTTGTTCAACTCTATTTTTCCTGATCTGGTGTCAATGACATCATCATCCAGTATATTATTTTGAGGTGTGTTCACATGGGGAACCTCCCAACCCCCATCCCCCTCAGCGATATATCTCATACGAGTCCCTTCTCTAGTTCCTTTAATATCCCATCCAATATTTCCGTCCATTCTGTCTTCACTCAGACATTCTGCTACCCTGTTGACCTTCACTTTTGGAATCATCCATTTATTTTGTATGCCAACATGTCAGAATTTTTCTTTACCCTCTCTCCTTTCTCTGCTCCTTCCTTTCTATTCGAACACCAGACTCCGATAATCCCCCCCAATCTTCCTCCCCTTCTCTCCTAAACTCTGCTCACCCACTTTTATTCTTATTTTCCTCAATTTACTCCCTACCTACACATACATAACAAAGACACTGCCATTCCTACCCTCTTCCCTTCTGTTACTTTACTCAATGTTATCATTTCAAATTCCCCCCCTCCCCACCCCTCCCTAACCTCCCTACCCCTCCCTTCCCCTCCCTACCCCTCCCTTCCCCTCCCTACCCTGTGTATGTGTAATAAATAGCTGGATTCCTTCTAAAGGGGTCACATGATAACATATATTTACATAAGGAGGAAGTACTGCACACTTTGTTCGAATCGTAGCACGCATATGTACGGCACCGTCTATGAAAGGTGAATTTAGAATGCTCTTTTCAACAACCGATAAGACCCCATGTGAACCTCGATGGAATTAGCATCAACGAACCGTTCTGGGCCCTTTCCTTTGTGTAAAGTAAATTTTGTCGGACCTCACAATCCATGACAGAGACTTTATGGTGGACAGTTATTTTATGAGAAAGAGTGAGTTCTACAGCAGTTTCTCACTCCGCCTATGCGTAAATGGCGTTCAACAGGTGGTGGTGTAATGTGGTTGCATTTTTTTTTCATCTAATTTAAAAAATATTGATATGATACAGGTGCAATACCCAAGAAACAATATCATTTCCCTCAATTGGAATCATTGTAATTGCTGCAGCCATTATTGTGCTCGGCTCGATGATGTTTATGAACAATTCGGCGATTTTGCGATTTCTCGATTTGGTACTTTTAGTGATGTATTCTGGCATTTTTCATTCTTGTTATCTCCACCACCGAAGGTGAAAGGAGGTTATGTTTCCACCCCCTTTCCTGTCTGTTTGTTTGTGTCTGTCTGTCCGTTTGTGTGCAGGATATCTAAAAAAATTGCAGACGGATTCGCATGAAATTTTGTGGACAGGTTGGGTGTGTGTGTGTGATAAGGACGAACTGATTCGATTTTGGTGAAGATCCAAATCGAGATCCGGATACGAGAATTATTTAATTTTAAAAGTGATTCTTCACCATTGAGAGATATGGCCAAAAACGATATATAGCATAAAGTTTCAAAAATTTTATTGCGCCTGATATGTTCTCGTGGATCAGGCATTGCGTGGCAGAGGGATGCGCTCTACAGAGTGTCCTTCTCGTTCGTTATGAAAACGTTCGTGAAAAAAAGCTTTTGCTTTGAAAGGCTTTTCAGCATATCATTTTGTACACATTCGATGGACCGGCCATTTTTTGTCCTGTCCCATCCCAACATATGGAGTACCGTCGTACTACATGATAATAGCAAACTGTAGCATCGTCCTTTTATTATTCCCAGTCTACTCATGTTGCTATCCCGCTCACACGAAGCAAAAAACAGGGTTAAGCAATTGGTTCACTCTGTCTGTCTGTCTGTCTGTCTGTCTGTCTGTCTCTCTGTCTGTCTGTCTGTCTGTCTGTCTACAGACGTCAGTTTATGATCGAGGAACTATTGAACTTAAATTGAAGGTTATATTTTGAACTCTGCATAACACAAATTATATCATGATTCGGAACACGAACCTGCAGTTCAGCAGTACTTTGCCTCTGAATTTGTCTCAATCAGGTTTTTTTTGCAGTCATGAGATAAATTTTTTTCACTCTGTCTGCCTTTCTGGCATTTAAAGAACATTGGAAATCAGTCCACATTGGAAACTTCCTGTTTTTAGAGAAGCCATAAAGGACACAAACAACAGGCACGAAGGACTAATGTAACATGTTAAACAAAGCGGTGTTAAAATAAGCTTCATCAATGGCGTTACATTTCCAATTTATTTTTCTTCCTACAGAATCATTTCAATTGAAATTATATACTCGAACACCGTAGAACACAAATTGCCTTTTCAAAAACATTACTTTTAGCGGTACTTTACTCAGACAAAATATTGTGGCATTTCACGTCATCACAACCAGTCAAATTTTCCGCTCGCAGACCCTACCCATGTCCTTGTTTTTTCCAGACAGTGTGGGTGATGTGTTTTGTGAACTCTGTAGTTATTATAGTGGGGCAACTTAGCATAACAATTGTGCATTTTGTGAGGAAAGCACCAAATTTGGCACACTAGTAGCCTATCATACTATGAACAGATTTGGATATTGGGCCATCTCAACATTTTTGATGGCAGTGGAAAATGGCTGCCACAGCCATCAGCGGCTGAATTTGAGATGGCCCAATATCCAAATCTGTTCATAATATGCTAGGCTACTAGTGTGCCAAATTTGGTGCTTTCCTCACAAAATGCACAATTGTTTTGCTATATTTAGCTAAGTTGCCCCACTATTAATGTAATGGTGCGGTGTGTATGTCTCTTTTTCCTGCATGTGATAGATGTGCAAGTTCCTCGATGAGTTTTCGATCATTAAAACGTTTTTTTTTTAAAGTTCCATTTCATCACCAGCTCATCATTATCGGATTGACCTCATAAAGGATTAAATTGTCCCAGCTCCACCGAGCAGCAGTAAATAGATGGTATGACTAAAGAGCTTGTAAGTGCCAGATAATATCAGATCATCCAAGTCTGATGTCATTTTATGGTGGGCTTACACTGTCCAACGTCCACCTAACATGTTGTATGCAACACCTATCTTTTGAATCAAGTGATAAAATTGTCCGGCGGATGCTGCCCTAGAAGAACTCATGTGTCAAAAAGTTGAACTTACAGAACTTCATCTCTCCCATAACCTGAGAACAACTTCTCTATCCAATAGTGAAACACCGATTCACTGATGTACGAAAGGCATGGGTTTATCTTCGAAAGAAAAAAAAATGGAAGAGACAACATCGCTGTTGCTTAAAAGGTCAACAATATACAAAAAAGCAGAGCCCAGCTTGTTGAGAGTTCAAGGGAAGAATCTTTTTTTTGTAAAGTTTTCCAAAGTATGCAACGCCGCGTTGGATATCATGTAAATTAGAAATAATATACCGTACAACACCCAGATATGTTCTTTCCGTGTTGGCCAGTGTTAAGGTATACCTTTCGAGCCAACAATACAATTATTGGACAAACGACTTCGGAGATGAACAATAGATGTGAACATCGCTTTCATTTTGAGGGAATTCCAAATTGTATTCTTACTTTTACATGTCCACTCAATCCTTCATCACAGAGATGATCGGGCAAAGAGCAGACAAGAAAAGCGAAGCCTTTGGAGGCTAGAAAAGATACAAAGTGTGAACGTGGAATAACCAAAGCTGCAGGGCGTTCACCCAAAACAGAGTCAAGGCCATGACCATGATGAACCAGTGTCTACATCTGGAAATCCAGATTTTTAAACAGACCCTTTAGGAGCCATTTTCATCTTCACAGTGCATATGCGGGTGTATTTTCACAATGCTAGGTCAGTTCTGGAATGCGAAGATAAGCGCTTGTTGTGTCGATAACGCTTTGCTCATCTGAAGCTGCGAAACTCACGCGACGTGCTCTGAATGGTTGGGGAAAGGCTCAAAACCTCGACTGAAAAGTGGAAACGACAGAGTGAAAGCAGAAATGCACAGAAAGTTCCCTATTTTGCTTCACCGACTGGATTTTTCAATGTGAAATGAATGAAAAATCTTAAGGAAATGGATAAAACAACCGGAACGGGTCGAGACACAACAACAAATGGGACGCAAATAACAGACAGTGATAAAAAAAAAATAATAATGATGAGGCAATTTGGCATTAGACTCCATCGCAGATATCCCACATAATGCTGGATGTGTCCAAAAAAAAAAGGAGACATTGAATAGGAAAGAAAGCCTCACGTGCGTCGCCAACAAACAGGACAATGTGGAAACAGTTTTTAGAAGGGCACTCGGTAGAGCACATCCCTCGACCACCTAATGCCTGAGCCACAACAACATATCGGGTCCCAATTCATTTTTTGAAATATCATGCTATATATCGTTGTTTCCTGGCAGGCTGTTCAACATTTTTCTGGTTCCCTGAATATTGAGTAATAATTGTGACGTCTTGATGAACACTGCCATTTGGTTGTCCCTTCTATGACATTTGGTTCATAGGAAACAGCCGATAGGAGTTATTAATTCATTTCAGTAATAACCAAACAATATGCATTCATTATTCAATTTAGCCAATATCTTTCTTCCAGCATTGATCGCCAAAATCCAGCCTTTCTGGTTGCAGCATCGATCACCAGCATGTATGGTTGAGTGTTATGTTGTCATGCAACCATCTCCTTTAACCTTGTGGGAATGGATGCTGTGGTGCAATTTAATGGTTAAACCATTTTTGCTCACCGGTCACTGTGTAGCTTCAGCAGCTCGACGTCATCAATCACCATGGGCTTGGAGGTTCACGACTTAATGAAGATAACACTGTGCAATTCCAGTGCTGTGACTTTTTTTCCTTATTCACAGCATTTTGAAAGTCATAAGTTGTGAGCTGTTGTTGCAGCAGTTCCTTCCATGCATAATAAGCGGTAATGCAAGATCTATGCGTCTGCCCATTTGGGATGTGGCAATTATTATTATTATTATTATTATTATTATTATTTTTGTACGTATACAGAAATCTAGGTTTATAGGAGCTAAGAAGTCGATCTGAGCATAAAGACTGAAACACAGTTCTTGAGGAGTACAGTGCAAATGCCTTCCGAACAGCTGCAGAAGAGGACCAGGACAGGCTGAAGGGGAGGTTTGATATGACAAAACCCAACAAAGAATGACTTCCATCTTGAGAGATGTGAGTTGGAAAAGAGACAGACTCAGAAAGGACAACTGTATCACAAAAGGCTTTGACTGCAATGGACTGGACTATAGTTTCAGGATTGATGCACTACCAAGTGGTATTGTCGGAACTGAAGTCTCCACAGATTAAAATCAGTGAACTGAGGTAGGAGGTAGGAGGACAGCTGAGAATCCATGTCGAAAGAAAATCTCAAAGATGGTATTATTGAAACTGCGGGTGGAGGGGGGACGGGTGGTGGTCGCACAGTAGACCATTCCAAAGCATCATGCATGCACAAAACACTCCATGGTGTTGGGGGGGGGGGAGTAGAGGCTGTGGCGAGAGGATCTATGAACACGTACCACAACCACAACACCACCATCGGCACATGAGTTGCCTCTGTCAAAAATTTAGGAAGTAGGAGCCATGGAGAGAGAGATTGATGGGTTGGGAGCATCCTGCGTTGAAAAGGTTTCTGTCCGACAAATAATGTCAGAAGTTGCAGAGGCGATCTGGACTAGGAGATCGAAGAGATTTGTTTAAGCTATGGGGAAATGTGGGGAAGATTGGGAGGGGGGGGCAGGAGGTGGGGATTCAGCAAGACAAAAGCATTTATAAGCTGCTCTGCACATTTGCATTCCAAATTCCAACACATCATAGCAAACATCGCGGCCAAAATGGATGAATGGAATTTTAGATTCACATAAGAAAACAATGTTGTCATGTTTTTTTGAAATTGTGCACAAAATACGTGTTTCGGTGCTCGTCGAGGAAGGCAAAAGGAGCATTCTCGATCTCACTCATTTCATTGTGCAAGTTTCCAGTGCCAGCAGTGTGACCGCTCCTCATTTTCATGAATGCCAAGGTGAGCCAATGAAAAAAGCCAAGAATTCACAAGGTTTCGAAAAAGTGATGACAATAGAGAACCTACTGAAAACCAAGACACAAAGGTGAACAAAGAATAGCCAAGATGTTGTGAAAAAAGCCAAGGAGTGGTCACACCGAGTCCCAGCCCAGAAGAATTTCATTTTGTTTCAGACCTCGAGTTATTTTGTCAACCGACAAGAGGCATTCTTGATGCTGGAGATTCTTTCTCAACTAGTGCATCCCGTATATGTTCAGAACGATATATTTACCTAAGGCTCCTAATATAATCAACAGATTCATTTTCCCTGGTGGCAATCTGTTCGTCAGCTGTCGAGCCAGTGACAGCTTGCATATTTACAAACGCATTCGATAGCTCGAATGAGGGTGTGTTATTGGGTTCATGTTTTCGAGAAAGGCTTACTTAGACACTAAACTCTTCATAAATCTCATTGAAACAACCTCCGATTCCTTCCTTTCAGTCGAAAAGTTTGGATTATTAAAAGGTGCCTCTGACGTACAAACAGCGAGTTGAAACAGAACAGTTGTTGCTTCTACGGACGTCCTTATGTTTCTTGAAAACTTTCCATCTACAACCACTTGAAAGGCGACAGACATAAAGAATACTGGAGATTAGTTTCTCGCTGTATGACGTCTTTTGATTTCCTCTCCAAAACACAAACTTAGTTTGCCAGTTCTAAATTTCCATAAACTTTGCTTCTCCTTGCCTTCCCTAGCAATGTTTTTTTTTATGACACAAGACTCTTTCCGATTAGCTGCTTTCAAGGTTAATGGTGTGTTTATGGAGGGTTAGTAGAAGACTTGCTGCTTAGCTCCTTCTTTCAAGGTTAATGGTGTGTTTATGGAGGGCTCGCCAGACAGCTTACAAGTATCCCCATTCGCCTTCGAGCTGTCTTGCGTGGGTTTGAATATTGAGACAGCTATAAACTGTAACCCTGGTGTTTTGGATGCAGAGTGATGCATCGATATGTGCACCATCTTTCGGAAGGACATTAAGCTAGCACTAGAGGATCCGTCTTCAAAATCATTCGTAAAGAACAAGCGACTTATTAACGGCACCATCAACAAATTCAAAATTTCTGCCACTTTTAATCAAATATGTTCGTGCTTAGCCAGCAAGTTTGTGAAAGACTTGGGCTAAAGATGTTCCCCAGCCAATTTCGCCATGTGGAAATAAGGGGCTGTTAAAGAAGTCGAATAATGGCAGGATGGCCTATACTATATACTGTCGAGGTACGCACACTCTACTCGAAGCTGTTTAGCCTGGGTTCGAACCTTAGCCCTTGGATGGATGTGAAACTGGACGTCCTGTCTGCTGGCAGTGGTTCCTGGATGTTAGTGATCCCAAGGTGTCCTTCGCAAAGAGTAGGGCATCAGCTATCGCTGGCACCATGGTCAAATTGCAAATTCCTGCCCTAACTACTCCTGGGAAGGCAATGGCAAACCACTCAGTAGAACGCTTTCCAAACCAGAGTTGGTGTCAAAGACACCCAATGCTCGCCTGATTAAACATTTATCGTATTTAAAAGACTCGTCTAATAATTAATATTTTTTATAAAGCATTGCAGTGAAGTCTGATCCAAATAATTTTAAAGCAATATATGTATTTATATATTGTAAACAGTAACAAGAGCGCAAGTAAGCACAACATATGCCCGAACAATAAGGTATATACAGAATTGTGCTACTACATTGAAGACAGCATCCTGGTTGCCATGGCAACCACTTTAGATGACGAATGTATGTTGAGGCACACCGTCTCCACGGTTTGTACCCTATGTACCGAATATGAAACGTGAAAGTTGAAAACTTTGGGAGTTAGAGTGCAGAGAGGAACGGATGGAAAACAGCATCCTGGTTGCCATGGCAACCAGTTTAGATGACGAACGTATGTCACGACACACCGCCTCCACAGCCTGTACCCATGTACCAAATATGAAATGTGAAAGTTGAAAACTTTGGGAGTTAGAGTGCGGACAGGAACGGATGGAAAACAGCATCCTGGTTGCCATGGCAACCACTTTAGATGACGAACGTATGTCACAACACACCGTCTCCACAGTCTGTACCTATGTACCAAATATGAAACGTGAAAGTTGAAAACTTTGGGAGTTAGAGTGCGGACAGGAACGGATGGAAAACAGCATCCTGGTTGCCATCGTAACCACTTTAAATGACGAACGTATGTCACGACACACCGTCTCCACAGCCTGTACCCATGTACCCATGTACCAAATATGAAACGTGAAAGTTGAAAACTTTGGGAGTTAGAGTGTGGACAGGAACGGATGGAAAACAGCATCCTGGTTGCCATGGCAACCACTTTAGATGACGAACGTATGTCACGACACACCGTCTCGGACGGAACGTCTGGAATGAACGGACCGACGGACAGACAGACGGACAGACGGACAGACGGACGGACGACCAGTATCACATAATACACCCCAATATATATATATATAT
>BROF01001729.1:89098-99592 GCA_024346535.1 Eptatretus burgeri
ATACCCGGTTAAAATAGGTGTACCATATCCCTGTGTCGTAAGAGGCGACCAGGGTTGTGTCAGGAAGGGCATCCGGTGTAAAACATGTGCCAAATCACTATGCGGATCACACAGATGATCCGCTGTAGCGACCACTAACGGGAGCAGCCGAAAGAAGAAGAAGATATATGTATACATATATATATATATATATATATATATATATATATATATATATATATATATATATATATATGTATCGGGCGTATAAAAAAGTGTGGTAGATAAAAACATTAGAAAGGAAAAAATAACTTGCACCAAAAACTTTAACATTTTCACGCACACGCTCACGCCGGGGGTATCGCTATAGCTCTTTGTTCTTCGAACAGGCGAGCTAAAAACTGCTTCGGCAGCACCGACGCTCTGTCACAGAGTATGGCACATCAGAATTAGACAAAGAAGCCAGTAGTCATCGTAATAGCAGTAGTAACAGTAATGGTTTATTTATATTGCTTTGAAAGTTAAAAGAAGCAACAAATTTGCTCATCAAATGGAATTTTATTAATTAAGCAGCATTATGATACACAATTTTGTGGAAGAAAGTAAAGTTTTATGCACATTACAAGGTCTAGAGCCAAATTATTAGTGTTGTAGAAGACAAACAACGAATCATGCCAATACACAAAACGCATTTAAGAAACGAGTAAAATGCAAGTCGACATTGTGTGATTAGTAATTACTATACAAAACCAACACAAGAAAACAGAGCTGAATTAGTAGCGAGCAGGCACACTGATAGCAACACATGCCTTTTTAGTAAGTGGCTAGTCCTGAGTTTCATAAACATTCCTGGATGTACATAGACAGAACACTTTTCACTCATTTGAGCGATTCAGAGAATAAAATAACTTACATTCCAAGAAAATTTGAGGGGGAAAAAAACCCATTACAGTCTTTTATTAAAAATGATGATCCTTTATGCAAACACCATGGATTTTGTAAGAAATCTTCCTGAACACTGTATCAAGTCATTGCTTGTGTGTTTTTGGCAATGGTTCATTGGCCAGTTGCTTTTGCAATTAAATTATATTCAGACCTTTGCGTAGCAGAAAATATACGTCGACCTTATTAAACGAAGGATTCTTTTTTTTTTTTTTTTTTTTTCAATGAATGGAACCAAATTGTGGCCAAAACATTACACAGCCTTGCTGTTGCAGTTTGGGGCTAGCCGGAGAGCCTGAAGGTATGCACACTCGCTTTTGAGCTGTCGAGGCTGGGTTCGAATCTGGGTCCAGCTATAGACTGCCACCTGGTGTTTCGCAAACATGGCGATACATCGATGTTGTTGCTTGGGTGAACGTTATGCTGGAAGACCCATCTGCCAGCACTGGGAGCGTTAAATATCTCCCGACTGATTTAGCGAAGAATGGGCGAGTTATTTCCGGCATCTTGAACAAATCACAATATTCCTGCCCAAATAACCTTCAAACGAATGGCAGGCCTGGCCTGCCGGTTTGTTGAAGACTTGGGCCAAAAACTTTCCTGGGCCGACCCCACAAGCAGGAAGAAATCATTATGGCCATTCAAGTTGTAATTGTAATAGTAGTTGCAGTCACAATTAGTTATAACAATTAAAAAAAGAGAAAATCTCTTCCCCATCCGCTCAAATGACACAATTTAGCAAAACTCGTCATCTATTATAATATAAGCAGTGCACTAAATAAAGGCTCTAAAGGCATTATGACCATTTCCTGTACTTTACACAAAACATAACTTTTTTTTCTGGTTACAATAAATAAGTTGGTGTTGTTTCATTGCCGGGTTTTGTAGTGCGAAGGAGCTGGAGCGACAACTTTTCTATCTCTTTCTCAGCTCCACTGCAAAAAACAACCCCTAAATATTCAATGCATTATTGCATCGGGAGAATAAGCACCAGGGAATCATGTTATCTGAACCCTGGAGCAGTTCAGTAATAACAGAACCGATATAAACTAAGCAGCTTAGACATGTTCCGTCATCGTGGATCTTCCGTTGAGCTTCTTCCAACCAACTGAGTCGATAGAATATTCAGAAAGTGGATGCATTCAATGGCTCATTGCATTTTGAAAAGCGAGTCACAATATCGTGGCATTTCCTTGCCTTAAGTTCCATATCCTTGTACTATACGCCCGTGGGCATTTCCTCATTATAAATTTTAGTGCAAAATGAACGTCTATTATTTGACAAGCCTTGTTCAGTGCCCAGCAGTAGAGACAGGCTTGCACATAATGTAATAAACATGACACAGACACTGCACATCTTGCGTGCATTTCCATAATTAATCCAGAAATTTATCTCGTAATGATAACAGCATGTACAATGTTGCTCTGAACTACAAAAAAAAATAAAAATAAAATCAAAGTGCACAAAACGCTGATGTTACAAAAAGAAAAACAAACAAACATTCAATTTGCAAAATGCGACTTCGAAACGCGTCGCTTCTTTGATAGCAAATATGGCAACGTTCAACACTTTTAGGACATCGCAGGACGACAAGAAGGAAAATGATTTCATCATTTCATTTTGGAAAGGAAAAATAAATAAATCTGGTCCCGCTCTGCAGTGTGGGGGCTTGAGAGCCATCCGAATAAGCACAGCCTGCTCGTTCTCCAATTAAAAGACTGGTATGGGCAGTAAAAGTACCAGAAATCTTCAATGTCGAGCTCTTTGGATGGCCCTTTACAACTGGGCCCGAGACGGTGCATTTAATAAAAACAAAAACTTTTTTCTGGACCTCAGATATAACCAAGCCCACCCGATCCAACAAGGCCTCAGAAAATACTTTCACACATCGAAAGGCCCAAATATTTTGAAAATAAACCTTCCGGACAACAATGTATTTTCCATTCCATGTTCAGATCAGCTCTTTCTCAAACAGAATCAACGATCTGACAATGTTGCTGTCCTGGAACGCATGAGATAACGTCGTCAATGAACGGTCACTGTGACATCAATTCAATTTTTTTTTTTTACGTGCAAACATATTATTATACTTACCTCTTTGCAAGCATCAATGAATTCGTCTATTGTTACGACCCCATCTCGATTTCTGTCCATCTTCTGGAAGAAAACAAGAAGAAAATGAAAAGTGACTTGTAATGTAGGGCGGTAACAGAAAAACAGCATTCCGATCATTCCGAAACAGCAGAATGAAAGCAGTGCATGCTTCTTCACTCGTTCAATTCAACGCTTGTACATCATCTGCCCGACATGTTTGCGGTCCAAAACATGGGACGTTACATATCGGGTTCCTGCAGCTGCTGCGTGTCCCAGTATCCAAAGCAATGAAGCTGCCTCCTCATATTGCAGCCATTTTCGAAAAAAACTAGTTGATGGTGAAGGCATTCAAGAGGGGCTGGATCTATGACGACGCCGACTACTACTACTACTACTACTCCACTACTTTAATGGCCCCAATTACTGCCATATTCTGGTGAGGTGGGCTGCAGAAGGTAGATTGGCCCAAATCTTTCATGCACCTGCTGGTCAGGCCTGGCGTTCGACTGTCGGTGATAGGAATTTGTAAGTTGAAAATGGTGCTGGCAGACGACTCCTCCAGCATAATATCCCATTGATGGGTGGCGAACACATTGATGATTTGCCCTGTATGTGAAACACCAGGTTGACAGTTTATAGCGAGCTCATGATTCGAACCCAGGCTCGACAACTTCAAGGTTAGAGTGCACGACTCTAAGCTATACTGCCAGCACCAAGAGGAGCTGCATACTTGCAGCGACATGCAAACAGGACATGGCATTTGTTATAGTACATGGTATTGTTAATCTGGCAAAGTCAAAGGAAGATGGAGCACATGGACCAGTGGAAAATATGATTTGTAACGCAACAAAGCAAAACAAGGTTGAACATGCTTGAAAATGAACAATTCTATCGGCAGACAAACCACTCAAATTACAAGCCCCCGCACAAGTTCAAAATGTGACATTGTTTGTCCGAGATGAAAATTTACTGCAATTATTTCGGATACGCCCACATTCAATGTGCGTTTGAAAAGATATCGTTTTACAAACATTATGTCTTTCCTGCCTTCAATTGTTTGTCCCCGGTTTCCATGGGCAACGGTTCAAAGTGCTCCCAATTCTATTAACCTGCTGCATTGCTTTCATGTTCCTCAAATTCACCCTGGCAGCTCATCCTCTTTTCATCGGCCCTCTGATCCTCCACTGGTTTCACAGGGTTTTCGTCGACAAATCCGATCTGCAACTCGGCGTCATTCCATACCTTAGTCACATTGTTTATATTGTCGACAAAAACAAGGCATCGAGGAAGGTCATTTGAACCAATATGCCTGTGCTGCACATTATCCGTCTCATCGGACACCGGAATGTGCCTTATTAAACACCGGATGAAAGACAATGCAAACTTTTTGAATCTGCTGTTTCAACTTTCGCTGGCGCGTTTACAATGATCTCTGACAATGTTGTTTTTTTTTTGTTTTTCTTTTTACTATCCCTTTAGCAATGTGATAAGGTGTTTGGTCTTGGCTTTATTCCTTTTGGAATCAGACCATAAACCATCAGATTTGTGAAAGAGTGCCTTACAGTATATAATCGAGTATGTTGTTCTTTACAAGCTTCTTGTCCCATCTGCTGGGGCTTGAAGATGTTAAAGATATCGTGGTTACAGTTTGAAAAATAATAGACCTTGCTCTGGCTGACTCGCCAACAATATCAGAAGATGCACTAAAAAGGGCGAGAGACAACACAATAGAAAAGGTGGCATTCCCAGGTGGAGACAATAATCCCTTGAGAGAGAGAGAGAAAATGTGCACTTATTATACAAATGAATAAGCCTAGTGTTGGAATTATCGGTTGTTGTTGTTGTTTTGTCAGCAGCTTGTGGCTGCTGATGCATAATTTTCCGTTGATGCAATGCCTTCTATTACCAGTACACTGGTACTCATTTCACTGATGTCTTAACATCTTAGGGTCTTGAGTTCAAGCATCTTTTTTCACCGTTTAATTAACACCAGGTGGGTCGACTCAGCCCATCAAAACGAGTACCAGACAGTTGGTAATGGGGGCATTGCATCACCTCGAGGAAACGACCCTCATTATCCCCCACAGCCGTGTTCCCAAGAAATGATGCATCCAAGCAGCTACAGAGTACATATAAATAAATAAATAAATAAACAAATACAAACAACACATTCCTTGACCTCATCCCTTCTGTGTAACTGTAAGAAAATCAAGGTACTGGTCAATACTGACCTGGAAAAACTTCTCCATGTGGTCTCTTGGGGTGTTTGTGCTCAAGGAAGGGTAGGTGCATTTCCCCATCATGTTATAAATAGATTTCATGATGTCCAGCATTTCCTGAAGTGAAGATTAAAGGAAAAATAAAAACACCTCTGAGTGTGAAGTTGTTATCCACTTGAAATTTGTGTCTGTGGGCGTGAAACAAATTTTGGGAAATTAATTTATTTTGTACACAAAACTAGCAAGGTTATCACACTCCCACCCCTCCCTCCCCACCCTTTCCCTTCTTCCCATACATCCATTTTTGCCCATCCTTCCCTTCTCTTTCTAACCTCATGCACCCTTACTTCTACCCACCCCAACACATTCCCCTCTAATCCCCACCCTAGCAAAATATATAGATAGCTGCTTCGCAAGGAAGGATGCTTTACGATCCATAACATATCCCATCATGGTGAAGTCAGCCAGGATATCTCACGTGGCTGAGATAGGAAATTTGCATGAAAATTTTAAACCTCAATGTTTGGTTTCGCAGTGTTCGATGTCACATCATAAAGCCAATTTCAGTTGCTGTTTGATCACCAAATTCTCACCCCATCATCAGTCATTATAACAACACGTTTGAACACAAGGTTATCGCTATTGTGCGTGCTTGCTCGCAAGCTTTCTCCTCGCTGGCTCGCGTAACATGTCACCATTCACTCTTGGGATCACATGCAGGTGACATGCACACACCGAAATCCTTTGTACAGAGTATTTCACAATCATCCGGAACATATGACATCTTAAACAAGAGATCCTTCAATTTGTGTGATTATTTATAATTATAAATGTGTTTTTGGATATCAAATCATACCTGTATCATCGATTATACAAACAGATGTAGAAGATTGTGGCGGGCGGGGAGTGGGAGGCAGAGCGAAGACGAAAAAGGAAGAAGAAAATAAAAATTTCACAAAGGAAAATAATCAGACAAAGATTGAGGAAGAGTGACAGACAGACAGGCAGCTAGACAGAGAAAGGACAACCAAACAAAGGGGAACAAAGAAGGCAAACAGATCATTTGCACTTGTATGGGCTTAGTCTCGCCACGGTGACATTGCCTGGTGTCTTGTTTACTCTTGTGACAATGTCAGACATTTTGATTAACATTCAATGGAAACGCGAAGTATCTTGGCAACAAAGAGACAATGAGATGAACACACAATGGGCCAAATAAAGCCGGTAGTGTGAGCAGGAAAGGCCAAGAAACGATCAAGTGAAAAATTGGATTCGACCTCCAAAACTCAGATCCCTCTGTCCCCCCCCCCACCCCCACCCCAAAAAATTAAATAAACAACACTTTAACTTTAGAAGATTTTAATTTTCAAGAGGAATATTATTGTCAAAAACAATTTTTCAACAACAGGAGAAAATAGAGTGGGCTTATGGAAATGTCGCAAAATAAAAAGGTGGACTTATAATGAAGCGAAAACACAAGGAAATAAATATTCATGAAATAAAGAGCCACGAGTGGAAAACGAGATGGGATAAAAGGAAGGAAAGACGATCTGCAGCAGTGAAGAATCAGTTTCCACGATTAGGGAAGAACATGAGTTCACGTAGAGGGAACACAAGGAACGCAAGGGCTCGCAGATAAGATGGGGAATTGGTTCGAGCCCCCATGCCAAACCACACCACCCGCCCCTCCTTCGAGCAGTAGTGGTATTTTAATTTTTTTTCATCAAGAGCACTAATGTCTACAATCAGACAGCATGGGTCACATGATCATATTTTTCTGGATTACAGGGCCTAATGACACCAAAAGATCATATCAAAAGGTCTGATTTTGATCCACAGTGTTTCCCAGGTGATCCCAGGTTTGCCTCCAGGCCTTGCCATTTCAAAAGGACAAAGCCAATGCCTGTTACTCTACAAGACATGCCTGAAAGCAAACCGGTTCAGACATCCAGTGTGGGCTGAAACAATGAGCAATTTTGCTGTAGC
Source organism: Eptatretus burgeri (assembly GCA_024346535.1). Classification (NCBI taxonomy): domain Eukaryota; kingdom Metazoa; phylum Chordata; class Myxini; order Myxiniformes; family Myxinidae; genus Eptatretus; species Eptatretus burgeri. The sequence continues at coordinate 96,319 of BROF01001729.1, forward strand.
CCTGTGCTACCCTTGTTTCGATATCAATTGGTTCCGTCAGCGCGCGTCACGACAAAATTATCTCGCGAAAGTTCAACTTGTCCATACTGGGGGATGTAATTAAAAATGGCACCTTGAGAAATTACATCAACCACCTTACCTCCTTGCTTATGTACCCATCTTTGTTTATGTCGTACAGGTTAAATGCCCACTGCAGCTTCTCGTTCATGTTTCCGCGAAGCAGGATGGACAGTCCCGTGACAAAATCCTAGACAGGAGAAAGGAGACCACAATGGCGGACGCTCTTGCCTGAACGGTATCACAGATTGCATTTATCAATAGAATGTCAAACCCACGAGTTACCTCAAAGCTCACAGTGCCATCCTGATCAGCATCGAATGCATTGAAGAGAAAGTGAGCGTACATGCTGGCATCTGAAATTAAAACAAATTAGATAGCAGCATCACAATGAATGTATGGAAGGGGTGCTGGAGGGGCACAGTCTTGCCATGTGTGTTGCTAAGATAAGCTGCAATGTCTTCTCAGAGAGAATCACTTACCGCCCTGGGGAAAGAACTGTGAGTAAATTTCCTTGAACGTTTCCTCATTCACGACACCACTCGGGCATTCCTGCACACAGGGAAAACGCATCTCATGTGGAGCTGGAGATTAAAAAAAAAAAGGTCAACATTAAGCCTGGCATGGCCCCCATCACAACAAAAGTAATGGAAACCTGGTCACAGGATCAACAATCGCACCGTGCATCACACAAACACCAATATCAAAATCATCATAACGATTTGTTCCAAAGCAGGTTCGTGCGTCATCCCCCTATAGCCCCAAATGATGTTGAAGAAGATAACAAAACAAGCTATATTTATTACGAAAGCAATTTTTTGACCCCAACCCCACTCTCCATTTTGTCCAGTGAAAGGACCCCTACACCCGTTTAGACCCTAAAGGAGTGTTAAGGGTTGGAAGTGATCTAATGGGTGTAAGGATTTAAAGTGGTCTAAAGTGTTGAAAGGGTCTTAAAGGACTAAAAGGGTCATAAAAGAGACTAAAAAGGTTATAAAAGGACTAAAGGGGGTTAAATGGTCGAAAGGTCGAAGGGGTCTGAGGGGTTTAAACGCTCATAATGGGCCTAAAATATCTAAAGGTTCTAAAGGGTACACTCCAATAGCAGTTAGGGTCTAAACAGTTGAAGGGGTCTAAATTCTAAAGGATCTAAAGGGGTTATAGGGTCTATAAAGTGTCAGGGTCTAAATGGGTCTAAAGTGTCGAATAGATCTCAAAAGATCGAAAGGGATCAAAAGAGTGCACAAGGTCACAGTCTATAGGTCTAAAGGGCATACTGGTGTAAGGGTTATGTAGGGTCTATTTGGATTTAAAGGGTCATAAGGGATCTAAAAGGGTCGAAAGGATGTAAATGTCAAAAGGCTCTAAAGGGGTCTAAAGTATTGAAACGTCTTAAAGGATGAAAAGGGTAATCAAAGGACTAAAACGGTCTTAAAAGGACAAATAAGGTCTTACGGGTCAAATGGTTTCAAGGCTGAAAGGGTCTAGGGGTTAAAAGGTCTAAAGGATCCAAATGGTTCATAGGGTCTCAAAGGTGCAACGGTCTAAATGGGTCTAAAGTGTTGAAAGTGTCAAAAGTGTCTTAAGAGGTCTAAAGGGGTCTAAATAGTCCAAAGGTGAAAAGGGTATACCAATGTAAAGTGTTTGTAGGGTCTATAGGATTATGAAGGGCCATGAGGGATCTAAAAGAGTCTAAATGGGACTAAAGGATGTAAATATCTAAAGGGTCTGAAAGGGTCTAAGATATTAAAGGGTCTCAAAGTCTAAAGGGTCTTAAGGGTTCAAAAGGTCTATGGGGTCTAATGGTTTAAAAGGGTATGTTCCAAAAGTAATTATGGTCTAAAATGGGTCTGAAGGGATCTAAAGGATGTAAATGTCTAAACCGTCTTAAAATTCTCTTTAAAAGGTCTAAGGAGTTGAAAGGGTGTGAAGGTCGAAATGGTCAAGGGGTTTAAGCAGTCTAATTGGTCTGGAGTCTAAAGGGTTGAAGGAGGCTAAAGTGTCCAAAGTAGTCTTATTGGTCTTAAGGGGTCTAATAGTCTGAAGGGCCTCTGGAGTCTAAAGGTCCAAAGGGTACATTCCAAAAGTAGTTGGGGTCTAAAGGGTCTATATGGTCTTACAGGGTCTAAAGGGTCTTAAGGGATCTAAAGGGTGTAAAGTGTCAAAAGGGTCTTGAAAGGACCAAAAGGGTAAAAGTCCAAAGGGGACTTATTTCTTCTTCTTTTTTTGTGTGTACATCGTCGAGGCTCGTGGAAGGATCAGGATCTGAAATACACTGAACGGATCAGGACATAAACAAAGCGAGAAGGGCACTTGGTAGAGCGCATACCTCCACCATGTCATGCCTGATCCACAAGAACATGTCAGGCACAATACATTTTTGAAATATCATGCGATATATGGTTTTTGATTGAGCCCAATCTTTCAATGGTGAAGAATCACTTTAAAAATTATGAGATCCAGATCCGGATACGGATTCAGATCTTCACCAAAATTGAATCAATTATTTTCTTTTCACACACCCAACATGTCCACCAAGTTTCGTCTGAATCGGTCTCCAACTTTTTGAGATATTATGCGCTATATCGTTTTTGGCCCTGTCTCTCAATGGTGAAGAATCACTTAAAACATTCTAACAGTCCGATCCGGATCAGGATCTTCACCAAAATCTAATCAGTTTGTCCTCGTCATGCACCCAACCTCTCCACGAAATTTCATCTGGATATGTCCACAACTTTTTCAGATATCCTTCAAAGAGACAAACAAACAGACAAGCCGGTAGGCGACGAGGGATTCGCGAGGATCGAAGCGCTGGATACGATGCTTTTGATTCTGACCGATCCACCGACGAAGATTCATTGCCAAGACGTATTGGTTCAGATACTATTGTTCCTCTACCTGGCAAGATTTTTCCTATTGCGAATTTTGCCAACTGGCACTCCTCATAAAAAATGACGGTGAATGGACACCCTATTTTTGAAGGACTACCATTTGAAAAATAATCAGTTTGCTGGTTTGTGCTGTGGAGCCTCGCGTTGCAGACACACACACACACACACACACACACACACACACACACACACACACACGGAAAACCCGATAAACTTCTCTCAATGCTCTTGTTTGACCACACCTCCTGAGCCACGCAATATTTTCCATAAGCAACGCCCACTTTCCATAAGCCACGCCCACTTTCCATAAGCCACTCCCACTTTCC
>BROF01001729.1:108128-141246 GCA_024346535.1 Eptatretus burgeri
GGAAACAAGGGTTGAAATGCATTCTTAAAATGATGTTTTTTTTAAAGAAGAAGAAGCGTTTTATTTATTTAATGTAGATTCCGTTTGGAGAGAAGAGGGGAGGGGAGGGGGGAGGGGAGGGGGGATGTAGAACCAGCAGCAGAAGGAAATTCAATGGAAATGAGAATCATTATTCGGTGAAGGAAAATACAATTTTTTGTTGTTTTTTTTGTTTGTTCTGATTTTTCGAATTGAGAAGAATAGGGATCGGATAATGTTGAGGAAATAGAAGCGGAGTACCCGGGAATATACCCAGGACCGATTTGCTGAAACAAACTCTCTTTCCGAGGAACTATAGTCTTTACACAACTGCACACAACTATAGTCATAGATGGCAGGCATTGAAATTTACTTTATTGTGATTCTACTCAAATTAAGGTCCACTTCGTATATCACCGCGTATAACACATGCGGGAGGAGGACATTCGGAGATGTCTGTGCAATTCACGTGAATTAAAAAAAGACATTAAGAAAATCTATTAGGTGTTTAAACCTGTGATCCCGACATCATGAGCTACATGCTCAGATGAGAATACCAAAAACAGCAATCCATACAAGGGACAATGATGTGAGTGCAGGAGGCGGGGGGGGAGGTGTGGGGGGGGGGTGAAGGAATGGCTGTTAAATTCCTGATAATGGAATAAAATGTTTGTTCACAGTTCATTCCTTATGAGGCAAGGTGAGATGAAATTTACACCGATTTCATAATGGCCCTGAAAAGACGACACTCTCTAATGAAGATAGACTGTGCAGATTTGGTCGAAGATGGCGTGACACCGTTTGAAACGTCAATACAACATTGTACAGTACTTACTGTAATATATACAAACACACACCAACAAAATGGTCACATGTGTGCTTATTAGAAATGCAACAATTCTGACATCGCTTCACTTTCCCAAAAAAAACATTCACGGTCAGCAGTTAACCAAAATGGCTCATTTTGTAATACAATTAAAATACACTCTACTGTAAACCAAACTAAGTAAACTAGATGCAATGTGAAGGATCTACTTGTTGTCTTTTATATTATTATTATTATTATTATTTTGATATCCAACATATAAAGCTCTTTCCAGCCACTCACTAAGGCCGAAGTCACATTTGCTCTACGGTGAGGATACGGCGGCCGTACTCCCTCTGAATTGACAGAAACGTGCGGCGGCCGCAGAGTTTCTGCGGTGGCCTCAGGGTGGCCCTACGCCGTATGGCTATATTTTACAGGCCGTAAGGGTCGCCGTGGAATTATAACACGGAGTTATAACTTTTTTCATTTCTATGTTCACTGTAGCAATTCGACAAGCCGAAACAAAAGAACTGGTAAAAAAAAGAAAAAAAAAAGAACCCACTAGTTACCGTCCGTCTGGCCGCACGTTCGCCTTAGGGCCCCCCTGCGGCCCCCCTGCGGTCCCCCTGTGGTCGCCTTGCCGGCACCTTGCGTCTGCCTTGAAAATTATATGGCTGCTGCAGGAACGCCCTAAGGTCACCGTGCGACATCAAATCAAAGACCATACGGCAACCCCACGTTTTCGGTCTCCACAATTTCTAAATATGCCGTGCAGCTTCCCGAAAAATAAAAACATATGTGACTGCTACATTGTGTGACCGTGGAAATACTGCGGCCGCCGTATAATTGCTAGTGGCCGTAGATTTTGGAGACCCCACGGCCGCCGTGGCAAATGTGACTTCGGCCTAACTCACTGACTGATATTAAAGATCGGCACCTTCCGGGTGATGTCGAAAGCTGAAATTTTTGGTGCCAATGGACATCGAAGCCGATACACAGGGAGAAATCACAGAACCGTCAAACAACGTCCGTAAATCAAAAATATAAATAAATGAAAAAAAAAATAAATGAAAATGCAGTTGAGAGACTCAAGACAATGGGGAAGCACAATAATTTTGCGTGCTGATGGACATCGAAGCCAATACACCAATAAAAACCAGAGAGTTGGTGTCAAAGCCACCCAATGCCCACCTGTTTATACATTTATCGTTTTTAAAACACTAGTCTAATCATATTTTTTATAAACCATTGCCATGAAGTCTGATCCAAATAATTTTAAAGCAATATTTGTATTTGTATATTGTAATCAGTAAAATATAGTGTGGGAGATAAAAACATTAGAAAGGAAATAAGTTGCACCAAAAACTTTAACATTTTCACGCTCACGCTCACGCCGGGGGTATCACTATGGCTCTCTGTTCTTCGAACAGGCGAGCTCAAAATCACAGAACCATCGGAAAGCATCCATAAATGAAAGTATAAATAAATTTAAAAAATAAATGAAAATGAATAAATAAAAAGTAAAATGCAGGTGAGTGACCTGAGACAATGGGGAAGCACGGTTCGTATGCTTTCGCAATATGTAAGTATACCACGTCAGTATATATATATATATATATATATATATATACATATATATATATATATATATATATATATCAAAACCCTCCCCTAACTCAAACAAGTTTGATTCAATTCTTTCATGAACCGGCTGGCCAGGCCTGATGCTCGACTGAAGGTGCAGGAATTTATCCAGGGAGCTGGCAATAACTCGCTTATTTTACGAAAGCCACCATGAGATCTTTAATGTGTTCCAATGACTGGTGTTGGCAGATGGGTCCTCTGGCTTAACATCCTTCTGATGGATGACACACCCATTGATGTATCGTCCTGCATGCAAAACACCAGGGTGACAGTTTGTAGCTGTGTCGAAATTCAAACCCAGGCGAGACAGCTCAAAGGCGAGTCCGCATACAAGTATGTCAAGCTATCCTGCCAGCCCTGTTACTGCTGTTCCTGTAATTCCAATTTTTTTGTTAGTTACATAAATCTGTGTCTTGTGCTGCTCTACAGAGATACAGAAAAGGAGGTCAGCCTACATCATCCCAATGCATCACAAATAACCATCATGTTGGCTGTCATTCCCCAAGGAACCAAAAATAGGAGGAGGAAATTCATTCCTAATTCATTGGAACCTTTTGTTGGGATAATAGAACACAATTTATATCCATACACTGCCAACAAGGAAGGCATGCTGCAAATTGCATTGGTATAGGCTGCCATTCCCTGATTAGGCAGTTTAATAAATTGATGTTCTCTCTCTTAACCCAAAGCCCTCAGAGATTTTAAGAAGCTGCTCTCCAACGTGGTACAAACATCACCATTTCATGGAGTTACGGTCTCTGATCACCTACGAAATAATGAGGGCATGATATGGGTGAAATAGTAGTTGAAAATTAGGCCGAGTATTGGAAGAATGAGCAGCTTGCAAGAGACCAGCATGGCTGATCATTGATCAACCTTTGCCCGGGACAGGGAGGGACTCAATTTATGGTGACATTATGGAATCCTTCTTGAAGTGAAGAATGAGGGGGAAGATTTACACCCACACGCTCCATCACCTGATGAATGGAGGAAATGGGGATAATAAATAAATAAATCAATCAAATGCACCGTGGAAGTGCCAAGATTATATTTTTGTCATGTTTTGGAGATAACAATGGCAATGGTAATGGAATTGGTTGTTACAATCCGTTATGTAAGGGTTTATGGAGATATTATGGAAAATTTTTATACAAATAATTTATACATATTTAGTCACTTACATTTCGATTCTTGTTTCATGTCTAATCAATAAATTTCATTCAGTTCACATGTCTCAACCCCTACCAGCACCCATCCCCCCCACTCCACCCCCCACTCCCACCACCCACTCCCACCACCCACTCCCACCACAATAAATCATGGAAAAATAATTGCTTCTTAGGTTTCCATTTATTTCGATATATAGAAAATTACATCACAGCTTGCGTCTCTCTCTGTGGTCACAGTTCTGATCTGTTTTCCACGGAGAACATTATTTAATGTCCAGCGGTGAGATTTGGAAAATGAAATGAGCAATTTTACCAAGAAGAAACAAGATTGAACATTTCCACTTATATGGTGTGAAGAACAATTTATTTTTGCATGTAGAGTTCACAGTTACAAATACTGTATATCTGTAAAGGTGCCTGGCAATCCTTACTATAATTCACGGACCGGTGTGTGTGTGTGTGTGTGTGTGTGTGTGTGTGTGTGTGTGTGTGTGTGCGTGTGTGTGTGTCACGCTACTCCTCCTACAGTTCTGGGCTGATTACATCCAGACTTGCGACAGAGGATCAGCATGACCCCGATTAGTGTATCAGGGCTTTAAAAAAAAAATCTTTGCCAGTGGTCTTGGGGTGGGGAGGAGGAGGAGGAGGAGGAGATTGGGACCATACTCTGTGCAGAGTGTTGTTGCTGCCTAAGCAGTCTCCTTGGTTATTGGGCACAATCCTGGACGGGTCTCCACTCCGACACAGTATACCAGCATGCTGGCACTCATTTTGCCGGCCTCGGAAGGATGACAGGCTGAGTTAACCCCACCTGGTATTAATTCAACAGCTGAGCGGGATTTGAACTCAGGACCCCAGGATCCAAAGCCCACCACCCTAATAATTAAGCTAACACCAGGTGGGGTGAGGGGTAAGATGCAAATTATATCGATGTAAATGCGTGTCGTGTCGCTCCACCTCCAGGTGGTGGAGGGTATTACAAGTCTCCACCATTTACAGTACAGTATTCCTGTCCCCATGTTTTCCAGTGCAGCGAGATGTTTTGCCTATACATCGCCAAAATATAACGTATGCATCAGAAGAACGCGTTGCATGCTTGGAACAAGATCGCCCATCTGGCGGGTACTCTGCTGGTTATTTTTAATACATAGGTTCTACGGCTAATGGAAGAACTGATGCAGGCAGATGGATTGAGACCTTTGACAACACTGGACTTGACTTCAGACAAATTTAGCCAAGTGATCTTCGGGGAAGTATCTTAACTTCATGGTGCACCCTGGGCACTGGCGATGCCATATCATGACGTCGCTTTTCTCTCCGCAGTCATCGGAGCAATTCAGGAGAAATCTCCCCCTCCTCCTTCTCCTCTCCCTCCACAATAGATGATGACCCATGGGGTTTGTCCGTGCTCTATTCCCCAAATTCTGAGCATCAAGCAAGGAAGCAGCACGCACCATTTTAAAACTCATTGCTACGAATCGGCCCGTGGCAGGTTCAGAACTGCCGAACAACTCGACACAGAGCGAGCGCTCTAACCATAACGCCAGAGTCTGGTGAGTTGTGAATTGATTTCTCTTGGAAACGAATGAAATAATAAACGATTGGATTATTTATTTATTTATTTATTTTCTTTTTTGCAAGTGTTAATCGTTGAGGACAAACGTTCTCATGGCAACAGCATAGAGTTCAACAATATTTTAAAGTTTTGTCGCTTGGTTCACTCTCCTTATAGCTATTCTGTGCTCACCCATTCCATTATAAACAGCCTGCTTGAAATAATGACCAGTCAAACTGTCCAAAAGATAACCAGAAGCACTTGTGGCGAACACTTGTGCCATTACAGTCCTGAAAACGATAATGTGACAGATGATGAATGTGCGTGCAGATAAAGCAGTGTTTCGGTCGGTGATAAAACAGCAACGGTAGTCAATGCAATAACGCCGATAATTGGAAAACAACTGCGCAACAGAAAACACCTGACAATTCAGGAAGAAAACAACAGATACAAAAAAAAAGCAAGCAAGCAACCTCCTTCCCAAAGGAAAGTTAGAGATAAACCGACTTCGGTTTGGACAAAGTATGTGCTTACGTTCTTGAAGCCACGGTAAAGGATTTGAAGTTCCTTCTTACTGAACTTTGTCTGCTCCAGCAGTTGTCCAAGTCCCTCAGGCCGGTGGCGCACCGTGACCATCTCAAACTCATCCTCCAGGCTGTCTGTTGCCACAAAGCAGAGGGAGACAAATCAGCGTCGCCATTGAACTTAGGTTCACTTGGGGACTTCAAGATGGCAACCCAACAACGTCCCTTGTAAAAAAATTCCTCGGAAGAAACTCTTGAGAATACTCATAAAAATGCACGCCCTGTTTTTAACGGCGCATACAGTGTTTCGGGATGTCTACATCTCACGATATGGATCTTATTGCCACGTGTCTGGGCTCTGACTACGGTGCAGACAACGAGGGTTTCCCTCGAGAAAAATGAATAATTTCCACACTTTCTTCAAAGGTATTAACTTCTTGGAGGAGGAATGAAAAATAACAACATGCTTTAGTGGGGCTTCACTCAAACATGTCGTTATTGGCTTAATTCCTCCTCCAAGAAATGAATTCTAAGTTCAATTTAAGGATGAACAGCACCAATGATTGACACGACGCCATCATAATTCAAGGGTTGTTGCTATCTGTAGCCCTTGTAATGAGACTGTAGGCATATTTAAGCTGCATTTTTTTTTTACCATCGAACCAAAGGACACTCTTTCCAGGGTACTAACTTGCATTGGCCTACTTAATTTTGAAACCGTGGGATATTTAAAAAAATAAATAAATCCATGAGCGCTCGCAAATAACTGGACTTAGCATCTTCTCCAATGATCACTCTGTGGGCATACCACCACCAGGAATACATTTTATAATTGATTCCTTTTTCATCAGGAATTAAACCCAGATTAGACAAAATTTCATGGCTGAAGACACAGCGACCGAAACTGCACTATCCTGCCATTGTCATGTGAGCACGGTGCACGTTGAGCAAAATAAGCACCAGCTATCCTTGAGTATTTGAGCTTTTCATTCTGATTCATGCCATCCATGCACAAAGGCAGAGATAAAACAAGGATAAGAAGAATATGATATATACTTCTGGTTAAACCCGATGAATTGAATTGGCCAGGGAAGACAGAGCGGAAAGAAGAATAAAGAAAATAGGCACAACTTGATCAAACCTGCTCCTGGTATGCAGAAAGCAAGACGAAAGGTAAGAATTTCTTCATTCAAGGCACAGAGAGACAGAGAGACAGAGACAGCAAGATTAAAAACACTTGCTTGGCTTGGCGAGTGGCGTGTGTTTGACACTCGAACACGTTACAAGTTTCAGGAGGCGGCGTTTAAGGCCTGGCTCCGTGCCGTGCTCAATTGTAGAGCCTAGAAAGGTCACACCGAGGTAAGACTGTGAGGCCAACACAATCACACCATAGAAAGAGCTTTTCACACCACTCGGTACTGTAGCCGCATACAAATCACTCACACAGTCTGGTGAACATCCAAGCACCTTTTACTCAAAGCTGCTTTTATCAGCACAAGTGCTTAAATAATTGCAAGTCTTGTTGCTTTAAGTACTCTAACAATTTCACTAATAGCTGGTTGCGGTGTCAGAAAGAGGGTGGTTGCATCACCATGGTTACCAGAAAAGCCTAAGAGCATGTCCCTCTTTCCTCCATTTCATCATGATGTGACAACATGTGACACTCATCATACAACAGACAAATTTATTGCAGAGCATCCAGGAAAATGGCAGTGATTAAAGAGCACTAAACAAAACTGCACCCTAATCTTTAGAATGAAAGTGTGGTTTTGCCAATTTTGAATGAAGCACACTTTGGGACTTGAAAATGCTTAATAATTCATCTATTTATCGAAAACATTAATAATGCAGAAGTTTTTGCTCCTCTACCTCCCCATAATGCACCGTGTATCCTGGTACAAAGTTGTCACATTGGAACTTTATCTCCATGACGAAATATCACATTACTGCCAGAACATCTCTGAATCTAAGGCTCTCGACAGTATTAGAATCTCCCACGATAAGGCCCAAAGCAATGGTCTGTTGCTCTCACATTACAGGCAGGTTCATGATCTGTTTTTTGTTGCTTCTTCTACTCAGATATTTCTCCCTCCGCTCTTTCAGTCCTCTGATCCTGTCCAGCAACGCCAGGATGCACACATTCCTCCAGTAACAACTTGCTGGTTAGTCTTCCAAAATCCAGGCTGACCGCACACCTCAACACCTTTGTTCCTCGTTTCTCCCATTTATGGAAACAACTTCTGGAGGCCATTTTTCCCATTCTCCATCCATGGCGAGAAATCCATTTTCATTCTTGACATCCATGACTGTCCTCTACATGATCTGCTCTCTGTCTGCAAGCAGTGCACTGCCACCTCATCTCCCATCCTGACCGATGATCTTTATTACACCCATTAACCCCTTCCTAAACCAACCTCAGCAGTTTCCTCGCCCCACCCCACCACTCTCTCTCCCCCCCTCCCTCCCTCTCCAGCGTCCCACTCCCTCTCCGCTTCCTCGGCGTCCCACTCCCTCTCCGCTTCCCGGCATCCCACTCCCTCTCCGCTTCTCTGGCGTCCTACTCCCTCTCCGCTCCCTGGCGTCCCACTCCCTTTCCGCTTCCCTGGTATCCCACACAACCTCTCTACTTCCCCAGCCCTCTCTGCTTCCCCAGCGTCCCACTCCCTCTCTGCTTCCCCAGCATCCTACTCCCTCTCTGCTTCCCCAGCGTCCCACACCCTCTCTGCTTCCCCAGCGTCCCACTCCCTCTCTGCTTCCCCAGCGTCCCACTCCCTCTCTGCTTCCCCAGCGTCCTACTCCCTCTTTGCTTCCCCGGTGTCCCACACCCTCTCTGCTTCCCCACCGTCCCACTCCCTCTCTGCTTCCCCAGCGTCCTACTCCCTCTTTGCTTTCCCAGTGCCCCACTCCACATCCTCCTTCCTCCCCCTGTCCATGCTCCCTTTTCCCCCATTTATGCCAACAGCACTTCCTCCCCCATCCCTATCTCTATGTACCTCCACCATCTGAGGTCTTTGCTCCAATTTGACAGATCTCTCGATCAAAGCTGGCATTATCTAACTTATGGGAGCTTTCCTCCTATAGGATGTCATCGATTCCTCAGTCTTTCCCTGGATATTGTCTTTTGTGATTCGACAGCCCTTTCCGGTGGTGGAGTTGTAGTTCATGTCAATAACTCCATTTCCTACTGTCCATGTACTACCCTTCCCCCTCCTAACCCCAAGGAGTACCTTTGGCTGTGCTTCCCACCGCTCAACCATCTCCTGTTTGTGCTGTACCATCGTTCTAACAAGGATGACTCCATTTACATCTCCTTCTCTACCAACTCTCTCTTCCCCATATGCGGTGATTCCGTCTGCCACCGAAGGCGGACGGTGGTTATGTTTTCACCCCTGTCTGTCTGTCTGTCTGTACTTGAGAAAAGCGAAGATTTTTCAAATACGCTACATTGGTTGGTTGCATGTGTTATTCTGTCTGTCTGTTAGTATGTCAATCGTCTACAGGTCACAATTTTAAACCAATCTTCACGAAACTTCACCAAATGGTACAGTCTGTCAAAATAAGAAGCCTTTTGATTTTGAGGACAAAAGGTCCACACAGGCTGAAAGTCAATGACTGAGGTTGTTCTTGTTCTTCTTTCGGCTGGTCCCGTTCGGGGTCGCCACAGCGGATCATCCGTTATGATCCGCATACTGATTTGGCATGGGTTTTACGCCGGATGCCCTTCCTGACGCAACCCTGGTCGCCTCTTACGACACAGGGAATAAGGATTGGGTTTCGCCATGATTCCGGGCTGCCCTACACCCTCTCATAGCGCGGCCCAACGCAGAGCACCCGTCCTCAAGCGATCCTCCAACCCAAGCCTCCGAGTAGCCGCATTACAGGCGCACGCCACTACGCCCGGTAAAGTCAATGACTTAGGTCCGTTTCTAAAATCCTCAATCTCCATCCGATTGACTTGAAATTTGAACAGGATGTGCATATCTGGTTACTGAATTCAACCACCAATAATTTTTGAGGTCAACATTGGTCAAAAAAACATCGGCCGATTTTCTAAAAATGTCAATTTTTATCCGATTGACTTGACATTTGAAGAGGATTTGCATATTTGGTCATTGAATTCAACCATCAATTATTTTTGAGGTAAAATTTGTTTCAGGAATTTTGCAAGTATCATGCTCTGCACGGCGTCTTTCTTGTTTGTCTATCTGTATGTGAACAGGATATCTCAAAAAGTTGTGGACAGATTCGGATGAAATTTGGTGGCCAGGTTGGGTGTAGGACAATGCCGAATTGACAAGATTTTCATGAATATCCGTGTCCAGATCTGGACTACCATAATTTTTTAAGTGATTCTTCACCATTGAGAGATGGGGCTACAAACTACATATATATATGGATACAAACAAACACGACATAATAGTGACCGAAGCTTTTCGTGCTGCACATTGTACTGATCTGCACAGATAGAGATGGCAACCAGGTGCTGTGCAGTGGCAGATGAAGCAGGTACAGTGGTCGGTGGTTGCTGGATATTTCTACATGCTCACACTGGTTGTGTTCTAACCCTCACAATCTTTCTTTGAATTGCCAAGGGGACGTGTTGTTTGATCCGATCAGCCAATCTTAGTGTTGTGCGGCCCACGTACCGAGCTTCACATCGGCACTTAAACTCATAAATAACATTGCTGGTTTGTGAGGTGGGTCGCACATCCTTGTTGACTGACGTCAGCAAATGGCGAGAGGTAAAGATTACTCAGGGTTGCACAGCCAGAAACGTGTTGGACACAATATGTTTGATTTGTACTTCAAACCTTCATGATGATTGTCCTTTCCAGGGCATCCTGATATAGACTGGACATTTGTCCGGACCAATCTTCCGATCTCTTGTCGTGTTTCAAAACTTGTGTGTGTATCACTTAACTATATGCTCAGGATAGCCATTCTCACCGAGTATATTCATGATTTTGTCAATTTCAGCAGGAAGATTACAAGGTGAACAAATCCTCTCTGCTCTGTTAACCAGCAGCACGAAAAGCTTCGGTCACCATTATGTCGTGTTTGTTTGTATCCATATTAAAGTTCTGTAGTACCAAACATCTGTTGATATATATCACAATATCTCAAAAAGTTATGGGCAGAACTAGACGAAACTTGGTGCACAGGAGGATCCAGGAGGACAGTATCTTTTGCTGAAGATCCAAATCTAGATCGAGATAAGAATTTTTTGTCATTTTTATAATCACATGGAAGACAAAGACGAAGCCCGAAAAAGTAAAGAGCAAAGATGGAGTCATCAGGAGGAACTGGAAAGGATTCTGGTTTCAGCCACCACTCCACAACCTTCAAACCCATCCAGGCACTGCCAAGTGATCCTTACAGAAAAATTTCTGTAATAATTCACTTCTCCTTGGAGAGATAGATCACGGAAGATCTTCTTCTTCTTCTTCTTCTTCTTTCGGCTGCTCCCGTTCGGGGTCGCCACAGCAGATCATCCGTATGATCCGCATAGTGATTTGGCACATGTTTTACGCCAGATGCCCTTCCTGACGCAACCCTGGTCACCCGATAGATCACGGAAGATATATATATATATATATATATATATATATATATATATATATATATATATATATATATGGGTCAGTTTTCATCTTCCTGGAAGTTATGCAAAATCAGTGCAATAAACAGACAAGGTGCAAAAACGGGTCCTCTTAACTACAGGCCTAGAAGCTTCCTTCAAATTATAAGCAAGGTAATGGAATCTATCATTGCAGTTGACATAAAATCCTTCGATCCTTTTCTCCGACGGCCTGATCTCAGATCAGTTCGGTTTCAGACTGGGCCATTCCACACATGACATGGTGATTCTACTCTCCCAGCAATGGCTGGAAGCCCTTAATCTCAGACGAGATCAGGGCCGTCTCTCTGGATGTATCCAAGCATTTGGTACAGTATGGCAACCTGCCTTGATCTCTGAACTCACTGCTTCTGGCAACCAAGGTCAGCTCCTCTCATGGATCACTGATTTCCTCCACTCCCATATTCAGCAGGTAGCTGTTGACGGGATACTCTCATCTCCTCTCCCTGTCAAGGCTGAAGTGCCCCAAGGCAGTTTATTGGGCCAATTATATTGTTCCTAATCTTCATCAATGACCTTTCCGATTCCCGAGAAAATCCTGCCCTTCTCTTTCCTGATGATTCCACCCTCTGCCCTTTAATTTCTCATCCTTCACACTGGCAGGCTGCAGCATCTTCACTCTGCACATCTTGATAGAATCAGGAGCTGGTCCAATACTTGGAATTATGTGTTTCAACCCCAACAAATGCCAAAGTCACCATGTCTCTCTGAAAGACCATCTGGTAACCGACCTCCCCCCCCCCCCAGTCTACTTCCGAAACAAACCACTTGAAGGGGTTAAATCACTCAAACATTTGGGCCTCACCATGATCTTTCTTGTGCAGACCATATTTCCATGATCGCCTCCAAAGCCAGCCACCGACTGGGTATCCTTCGCTGTGCAAGGTCTTTTTTGGAGAATTTGAACTTTTAACAACCTACCAGGCCTTCATTGACAGCTCGATGAAGTACTGCTCTCCCATTTGGGGTGATGCCCCTGCCTCACACCTCGTACTTCTTGATTCCATCGAAAGCCAAGTCGTCAGAATCATTGGGCTCTCCCCAAGACGAAGCTGAATGGCTTGGCCTGTTACTTTCACATCACAGACAGGTTGGTAGCCTCTGTATTCCAACACCTCCTTTTGATCCTTACACCCTCTGCTATTTCTTCACTCTGTCCCTCCCAGGTATCTGTAGGGCACCATATGTAGGGCACTGTAGGGTCTGCCAGTCACCATATGCTTGTTAAACTCCAAAAATCCAGGCTGACTGCACACACGCCACTCAATTGTTTGTATTCTCTCTCTCTCTTGTGGGACCAACTTATCTCCAGTCTGTTCAGTACCATTCTTCCCTCCAGGGCTTCAAGACAGCTGTTCCTCACTACCTCAGGTTATCCCCCATCCATACTCATGATCTCTTCCACCCTAAATGACTCCATTGCCCAGCACTCCATTTTTACAGGTCATCGTGACCTTTTTTCATTTGTTAGTTGTCGGTTGCTTTGTTTCTATTCTGTTTCATCCCCACTTTCCCCTTCCTCTTGCTATTTTTCAGCTTGTTCACCCCATGTGTCCTTCTCCCACCTTGATCTCACTTCTATTCTGCTGTTGGTGTTTCCCCATTTCCATTTTGTTCCCTTGCATTCCGCTCGAGCTGTTCCATGAGCCTCGATCATGCGTACAAAAACAAATAAAGATCTTAAATTAGATGAAATTCATTGCAAGAGTGGAATTTGTACATATAACATAAGTAAGATGATGGTTTAGGTTAATGGGGTAGAGCTTAAAAGAAATGTGATCGTTTCTTAAATAAAGTGGAGTCCTAACTAGTAGAACGAGTACGCAGAACAACACATTTTGTTCTAAGCAATGGAACTTTTGGTTGGGAATCCCGTTTTAAAGAACGATTTTCAACTTGATATAATGAACAGTGAAAGATAGAATTTTGCATAATGGGGAGCGAAAGGAGCAAAAACCATCCACACTGAACACTAATTATCGCTGAGGTCTATTCCCTTGTGAATGGAGCCAAAGGGGAAGGGTGCCACCACTCAGCACCCCCTGTGAAGTTAAACTGGTGCTAAATCCACATGACCATTCCGCATAGCAGTCAGTAGTTGTGTATTTTGGCAACCAAACAATCTTTGGAACCTTAAATTATCACTAATCATACATTCTCAACTCAAGCCTTGCAGCTACGCACACATTTCAAAACCAAGACTTTTGCCAGCCCAGTAAAGTAACGGTTACAGAAAGTCCTTTTGAAAAGTCACTTGAAATGCTTCCATGATGGAGCCATCAGTTTGGAAAGTTAAAACTAATACTGTGCAATGATGTTGCTTTGACTCACATGATCGATTCCCGCAAGCAAACCGGTTTCTCTCTGCGTGTAACTAACCACGGCGCTCGTACTTGCAGTCTTCAAAATGGTCAAACTCCTTTAGAAACGTGCGAAACCGGATAGCCGAAGAGACCGGTTGGCTCAATGCAAATTGCTCGTTTGGAAAAGGTCAATTCGAGTCAGAAGGCTGGATTTAAAACTGCCTCTGGGAAACTTCTTCAAAGGATCAAACCAGACGAGACACCGCTGCGCCGCGGTAAAGAGGTAAAATGGAGCGTTGCTTCGCAGCGGGTCAGACTCGCTTGGACTTGTTATGACATGTGCAGACTTAGCACATGTATTTTGAGACATCATAAATTCACGACCGAACATTTTAATAACCCCAAACCGAGCTTGCAAGCATTGAATAAATTCCTTTCTAAACTTGAACTAAAGTTTCTGCTTCGTTTGCATCAAAAAGGGCAGAAAAAAAAAACCTCGTGTGCCAATGGCACGTATTTTGCCAGCAAGCGGATTAACATGAAATCTCTCAAACTCCGGAATAATAACGGATGAGTGAGGAAGGGAAGGACGAAGAACCGTACATGCCATTACTGTGAGAGCCATCGACCAAAGGAACTATGTAATATTCACACGAGATTATTAGAGCTAAACCACAAAACGGAAATGATAAAATTGGACGTTCTTTGACCTTCCAACAACAAAATGGCTGTTTCTGCAAATGTAAGTCTTAGGTCAAAGTTTTAGGTGCATTGCACATGTAATGCATCATATAGGTAAATAACATGTTGTCAGCCAGCAGTGAAGTCACCCGGTGGAAATGGGTCAGGCAAAGAACTATCCTGAAGAATGAAGCAAATGAGTCGAGCGAACAATCCATGTGATGGATTGAAACCATGGTAACCCATTGTTATACTCTCTTGGAAACCAATGAACAATTTTCAATACTGTCAGTGTCGGCTCTCGCACGCAAGTCCACCTCAAATGTAAAATCACTTTCTAACTCCATGATATGAATGCTCATATAGTTTTGGCGCAAAGTCTGTTCATAAGGCCGAAGTCACATTTGCTCTTCGGCGAGGATACGACGGCCGTACGCCCTCTGAATTGACAGAAACGTGCGGTGGCCGCAGAGTTTCTGCGGTGGCCTAAGGGTGGCCCTACGCCATTTGGCTATATTTTACAGGCTGTAGGGGTCGCCGTGGAATTATAGCATAGAGTTATAACTTTTTTTCATTTCTACGTTCGCCGTAGCAATTCGACAAGCCGAAACAAAAGAACTGGTAAAAAAAAGAAAGAAAAAAAAGACCCCACTCGTTACCGTCCATCTGGCCACACGTTCGCCTTAGGGCCCCCCTGCGGTCCCCCTGTGGTCGCCTTGCGGGCACGTTGCGTCTGCCTTGAAAATTCTATGGCCGCCGCAGGAACGCCCTAAGGTCACCGTGCGACATCAAATCAAAGACCGTACGACACCCCCACGTTTTCGGTCTCCACGATTTATAAACACCCCGTGCGGCTCCCCAAAAAATAAAAACATATGTGACTGCTACATTGTGTGACCGTGGAAATACTGCGGCCGCCGTATAATTGCTAGTGGCCACAGATTTTGGAGACCCCATGGCCGCCGTGGCAAATGTGACTTAGGCCTAAAGAACTTGCTGGGGATCTTCATTTTATGTGGACTAAACTTCTTACTATTTACAAAATATTTGTCTGTGCTGCAGAAAACCTCCTGCCGCCCAACTAAAGGAATCGTCCTTCAATTTTCATTACCGTGCTGATTGAAGGTAATAAAAATTAATTAATTAACTCTTATTACTATAGAAAAACAAACAAACGTCCTTACCGTGTTGTTCAGACAACACAGTGGAACTCCTTGCAAGTGAAATTTCATAAACATCGCGAGTATAACCCACAAAGTTGACAATCCTCGATTGTGGCCGAGCAAGATACACCGTTTCCAGATAGCAGCATCCCACGGTGGTGGTGATAACAGTTTGTCACCACCCGGCTCCGCGTCTGGCACCGCTATCCCGTAGCTCAGTCAAATGTAATTACAAGTTCATTGGAAACTCTCATGGCCTTACAGACGCGTGCTCATGATTAATCTTGGGACCTCGGGGCTGTGGAAATTTTCCTTGGCATCGTGTTAGCAGGTGCGATGGGAGCAACATTTCATTGTGTTAGAGGTGGCAAATCGAGTTTCATGTTCTGGCCGTGTCAATGCTTCTTTAGGAGCTCCATGTGGAGGATGTGTGGTTTTGGTAGCTTCTCATTTCTCACTACTTTGAGGTGTTGGGCACCGGATGGTATGATTGCACATTTGTGAAGCTGCTGTGGCGAGAGATGCAGCTATCTCCCTCAGACATGGACCATTGGAGGGTATCATGCACTAGTCCATGACTAACCATGTCAGTTGTCTGTGCTAACCGTGACAGCAGCGATGTGAGATAACCTGCAGGCACTAAAGGCTTGTGATGCATCGGTGCGTCCCAGGTGTCCGACTTGCTTATAATACGAAGGTATTGCGGCATTCGTTTTTGGGATTACTCGAATGCTGCCATGGTTTCTGCGCTGCTTGGTGACCGCTCAATGGAAATTTGATTGATGAGGATGTGTAAGAGGACACCAAGGGTAGAAGTGTTGTTTTTTTTGTATATGAAGTCAAGGCTCGTGGAAGAGCGAGAACACAGAACGTATCAGGACATAACAGCGCAGAAGCAACAGCAGAAAGAGAGGGGGACACCAACAGCAGGAGTGAGGGCAATATAAGTTCACGTATCCCCAAAATTTCAGTTCATGTACTTCCCCTCCATCTCCCTCTTCATTACATCGAACTTTCCCTGATTCAATGACCTTACATTACATGTTACAATTTGGTGAACGTTTGAGAAGCTCAGAGTTCGTCTTTCAGTTGTGGAGACCTCGGCGACCTGTATTTCCTTGCGTGTTTGATCCTGTCCCATAAACTCATGTCCAACTTCTGGTGACATTCATGATCAGATTTATCCAAACATCCCTATCTTGCGCTGCTTCCTGAAGCTCTGGGAGTTAGGTTGCAGCCTTTACCCCCATCCATCCAGCACATACAAGGTCTGCCTTTTCCTCTTCTTCCCTCAAACCATACCCAGCATTGTTGACTTCTCCAGACTTTCGTTTACTGCACGCATGATGTGTTCAAGTGTGACAGTTTCTGTTTTAGTATCAGCGCTTCTAATGTACATGGTGGTCCAATTTCTTCCAGCTCCCATTTGTTTGTCCTTCTTGCAGTCCATGAGATTTTTTAGCATTAATCTCCATCATCATTTTTCAAAACTGTCAATCTTCTTCCTTCCTTTCTTTTTCATTGTCCATGATTCACATCCATACGTTGCAACTGAAAATACTAGAGGATTCACCAACCTCCACGTTGATTTGTGTTGTCAAATCCACCACTGATTCGCTTTCCTCTTTCCACTCTCAAGTAAATCTCTTCTACCTTCGCTTTGTTCTCATTATCTTGTTTTAATTTTAAATTTGTGATTGATATGCTGGTTATTATTGTGCTCTAATTAACTTATGGAGATTGGAAAATGAAAACCCTGTGTGGTACTCCCTCCTAACTCAATGTTTATTTATAATCTTTTTTTTTTTTTTTGCTCCTCCATGATTGATGTGTAATTTTGGAGGTTTTGTAAATATTAAATGTGTAATGTGAGCTGCAACCTCAGAAAATCCTATTTCTCTCTCTCTCTCTCTCTCTCTCTCTCTCTCTCTCTCTCTCTCTCTCTCTCTCTCTCTCTCTCACACATAGGATCACCTATCAAACATCAGGTAAAACTTTGTGATGACCCAGAGGGAAATTTCCTGGAACTTCTTGATAAGACTTCCTGCCATTCACTGACCTACTCTGACATCATCTCCAAGCTCGCCTCCAACAAGAGGCCATGCTTCATTTGACCATCTTCCACCATTCCAATCCTCCCTTCATACTGCCCACTTGCTCACGGCATACAAGGCCTTCAGTTTCAGACTTAAGAATTATATCTCTTAATCGGGTTGTTTTGCTGTTGTCGAACTATGGAGACCAAAGATTGGTGATTTACCGACAACTTCTGTCAGGAGGCTCAGGTACAAGGCCTACTGCTCGACCACTGAAGGCTTGCCATCATCTCTGAATGATGAAATGAGAAAATGAAAATTCAAGATGTTCAACAACAAACCATCATGTGGCAAACAACTGCAAGCAATGCGCTGCGAGGATGACAAAGGAAGGAAGAATACAATACAGAAAGAGATGGGTTTGGACAGATTAGGATTCAGAAGGAAATTAATAAAATACAACAGTATAAAAACAGAGAAAAGGATCATGTGAGAAAATGCAAATAAATTGACCAAATTGGAAGGTCCAGCAATTTGATCAGAGGGTATTGATCACTTGTATGGGGGGAAAAAGACCGATAAAAAGGAAGAAATCAAAGAGCTGGACGTCGAGTAGTGATGTGTATCTACTTAACTCGAGAATGAGATTTAATTAATTATCTACAATAATTACAATGATAAATCAAGAAAGGCAGATCAACAAAATGTGAATGTGACATGAAATATCGAGCAAACATGATGTTATTCGGAGAGCTCGGTTAGAAAAGGAGAAAAATACAAGCTTAGTTTTAGTGTTTCCTCCTCTCTAGCTCCATCTTGCTCTCTCAGTCCTCTGACCCTCCACCACTCCTCCAGGAGACACGTCTTCTTCTCGTAAACCCCTCCTGCGTAAACCACCAAAATCCAGGCTAACTCCAATCTTTTGTTCCTCATTTTCTCCCCTTTGAGGACCGACCTTCCTGAGAAGATTTCCATTGTACTCCTTACTTCAAGGAAAAGTACACCAGACTTGGTGGTGCAATGGTTGGAACATCTGCTCTAAGTCTGGGAGGGTTGGTGATTCAAACCCTGGTAGAGTCACAACGAAGACTTAAAAATGGTATGTGCTGCTTCCTTGCTTGATTTTCAGCATTTAAAAGGCAGAGCATGGATAATCCCCAGAGGATGGTATCCATGGGGAGGAGGAAATTCATCTTTAGGAAATTCCCTGCTGGGTGTGGTGAGAAAGGTGGAGCCATTGTTATTGTGTCACTGGTACTGAGTGTTCCAGGACATGACAGCACTTCCCCCAATCTCAGTGGCTGTGTTTTGCTTGTCTCAGTTCTGTGCTGTGTGTCCATTTCCACTATGAGCCTTAGATCCTCTTCAAAAAAAAGGGGGGTGGGGAAGCAGGCAGGTGAATTAGATGTCCTGCCATACCCCAGGCTTCCCATCTTTTATATTCCCATTAACTCTACCAAACTTAAAATTGTTAGTTGCAGATTACTGTTTCCTTCCCTCCTCTCTCTCCTTTTTTCCTGTTCATTCATTCCCTAGCTTGGAATATTCCATTGTTGTGCGACTTCCCCACTGTCAGTTTGTTGATTTTTTTTACTCTCAATCACCTCGCTCTTTCATCAGCCTCAATCTTGTATGGAAAAAAATATCATAAATTGATCTTAAAAGAGACGAACAACCTGCACGTAAAAGAAAAAAATGTTTGCGCAGACTGTAACTGCACAACAAGACAACTCATTGTGCTGCCCCACTAAAATCGTGAAACAACAACCAATAGGAGGCATCCATTGTTTTTGCACACACTCTAGAAATACAGCCAACTCAGTCAACTCATGAATGGCTGTTTCACCTGCTAAACAGGATCCGCTTAAAAACGAATCTAGACAATGTTAAACCACAGCATCAAAATGCAAAAATGAGAAATAACTCAGAAACGGTGTAATCGGTAGTTGAACAAATCAGATTCAAAGGAGAAGATTAAAGCTTTGGCTGAAAGATTATGAAGACAAGAAGCTCTAAATTGTAATTATAATAAGACGATAAAAATAAAACAAACAAAAAAAAGGATAAAAACCTAATAGATGAGTACCAGCCCCGAGTCAAAGAGAACAAGTATATAGCAGAGCTGCAATCATGTAAGAAGGTTGGGGTTTCATCTCCGGTGAAGCCAAATAGGCAACTTCATATAAAATCCTTTCAAATTAAGATATTATTCAAGATTTGTAATAAACAAACTGTCATCTGAGAAATTATGATGGCTTCTTTGCTTTTCAGGTTGGTAAACAGCTTGCTATTGCAATATATCTATATATTACTGAAACTGTCATGTTGTATATCTGTATGTATGAATATTTGTTTGTCTGTACAGTATGTATGTATGTATGTATGTTCCCGAAATACAGCCAAAACGGTACACCATAGCGCAAAAATTTTAGGACCACCTAACTCACCATCCGCCTGCGGTGTGCAGTATCAAGATTCATTCAAATTGGGAAATGAAAAAAATTATTAAAAAATCAATTCCCAATTCAGTCAAGTACTCTTCGGGAGAATGTGATCAATGAAAACAACCTCAGCGGTACAGTTCGCTGGAGCTATGTTTTTTTTCTTGAAATGATTGTTTTCATCAACCGCTGTCACAACGGGAACCCAACGGGTTCACGGGTCGTCTTGTGTAATATATTAAGCTATTTCTAACCATACTCACTCACTGACTCATATTAAAGATCGGTACCTTCTGGGTGATATAGAAAGTTGAAATTTTGCATGCCAATGGATATCGAAGCCGATCCACTCGGAAAAAATTACAGAATGATCATAAAGCGTCTGCAAATGAAAATATAAATGAATCAAAAAAGAAAGAAAATAAATGAATGAAAAATAAATGCAAGTGAGCCACTCGAGACAATGGGGAAGCATGGTAATTTTCTGTGCCAATGGACATCGAAGCCTATCCACCAGGAAAAAAAACAGAACCATTGGAAAACATCCGTAAATGAAAATAGAAATAAATTAAAAAAATATCTATGAAAATAAATAAATGAAAAATATCTAATTCAGGTGAGTGACCCAAGACAATGGGGAAGCACAGTTCATTATTGTTTACAATGTGTAAGCATATGTTACTAGTATATACTGTATATGTATGTATATATATATATATATATATATATATATATATATATATATATATATATATATATATATATATATATATATATATATATATATATATATTGTTACGAATCCGCGCCCGCCGGCGTGTGGACAGCCGCTTTTAGCCGAATCGCAGCCGTACGCCCACCGGACGGCCAATTCAGTCGCGACTTTCCGGAACAATGCCGAAAGCCAGTCACGGGTGTGCTCCAAGCGCACACCACGGCCTAGTCAATATTCTACCCGCGCGCGACAGGGTCAATCGCCGAATTGTCGATATACCTAATTATTCGCGCGGGCAGACTACCGAGAGACCGTACCTCAGCGAGGTCTGCTTGGACACGAACCGCTTAAGCGGTTCGTTCCGTTCTGGGATAACCGAGCGGGGTATTATCACGAGACCTCGCTGGACCCGATTCTTTTATCGGCTATCAAAAAGCCTGCTACCATTCTGAAATGCAATACGGCAGTTCAATGGGGAAAATGACACGACGAACAGGTTCATATTCAAATAAGCACATTTATTATTTTACACGTATACAAACAATCATGCAATGAATTGGTGAAACACGCATGCAGTTGATTTGTGATGAATGCGGGACGAGACAAAGACGCGAGCAAGGCGAAGCGCTACAACTGTCTATAATTAATTATGTACAGTCACTTAACAGTTTTTCTACTTAACAGGACACAGCGCCACAACTTTCACACAAATAAAAGCAAGGAAAAGGCCCCCTTAAAGACAAGGGGGTCAGACTGGACCCCTTAGGGTCTTTATGTCCAAGGAGCTTGGTTGACCGAAGGAACTCCATGAGGCCGCCGTAGGTTACCTCCACCCTCGTGGTGACTTGCTTGGGCATCCCTCTTGGACCCTCTCCAGCTCCTCACCGACTGCGGGGACCCCAGACTCCAGGCTCCAGCGTGGCTGCCCACAACTCCACACTCTCACGCGAGCCCAGACTTCCACCGACTGACTCCAACGACTGACTCTCCACTCGACCACCAGACCACCAACCAACTCGCTGCCTTCAGCGCGCGCTTTTATCTCCCCTGGCGTCTCGCCCTCCCCTCTTCCAGCTCCCGCGAGAACCTTCCAGAAGGAGGGCATTTTCCTCGCCGAATCGGGGGCATTTTTCTCCATTTTCCAGGGCGTCGTTTCTTCATAGCTAGTCGTGTCGCTTGAAAGCTCCACTCGCAGGGTTGGTGTTTTCTCCTGCTGCGCTTGGTGCGCAGATGTTATTCGCTGGGGGGTGGGGCCGTCGTCCGCTTTCCCTCGTTGAATGCCAAGCTTCTGGTAGTCATCGCTGAGGTAGAAACGCGGTGGTGTGGTTGTGAAGGTTGTGGTTAATGTGGCATGGTTGTTTGTAGTGGTGGCGTGGCTGGTGGTTGGCATTGTGGTTGAGAAGGTGGTGAGGTGATGTTGGTGGTTGTGGGTGTGGAGAAGGTGACTGGAGGTTGGCGTTGTGGTTGAGAAGCTGGTTAGGTGAAGTTGGCGGTTGGGGGTGAAGTGGTGAGGATGGCGTGGTTTGTTGAGATGTGGGTGTGGTTGGGGTGGTTGAAAGGCAATTGGTCCAAAATAACGATAGTAACAGAAAAACACTACCTCAAAGATCACAGCCCTGATAATACAAATAATTCCCATTAGACAACGGTGGGGAAATCTATCTGAACACACACTTATCGGCATAACTGATCTCAGGACCTATATGGTGCTCTGCGAATTTCCACAGCCGTAACAATATATATATATATTCTTTTATATATGTTTATATGTTCATATATATATATATATATATATATATATATATATATATATATATCAGAAGAAGAAATTAAATGAGTCAGGATGTAGCTTCTGAATGATATTTCTGGTGACAAGCTTTCGGCCAAATAAGTCCACTTCTTGTTCTTCCTCAACGAGAGTGAACATACCATCTATATCAAGATGGAATCTTGTGAAAGGATGATTCAGTGCATTCGTTCATATAAGATGAACACATATTGTTGTTGTCTTCACATTAAAACTTTTCAATTACAAATATGAATGTACTATCATTTTATGAGCCACACTGTTCAACTCTGTATTCTCAAGTGTGCGGCTTTATTATTCCACTGCACTAATAAGAGTGGATGGCTCATGCATTGCACAGCTTTGTCCTTTTGCCCATATTTCCTTCATCGTTTACACAACAGTCCACAAACATATTCCTGATTATTCAATCCTTCTCCCCACATGTTCACCTCGCCAGGATCCATCAAAGGGTGCAGCAGTGGTCCCAACAGCACCTGCTGAGATGTGCAGTGAGCAGAAAACAAACGAAATGGTTTTGGATTTATAAAGGTTGTTCATCGATTGCAGAGCAAAACACATCGATCAATGTCTGAGGAAATTTCACAGCACAAGGCTTTCATGTTTCCTGCAAATGGTGATAGAAACTGGACCGATAATTATTAAAAGCAAGGAATTAAAAAAGCAATTGAATACAAGTAGGAAAAGATACAATAATCTGTTGCTCTGACATCGCAGGCAGGTCAGTGGTCTCTATTTTCTACCATCTATTCTCCAACATTGTTCCCTCTGCTCTCTCAGTCTTTCAACAATCCCTAGCAACTCCAGGATGCATGCATTCTTCTCGTAACCCCCTCTTGGTTAAACTTCCAAAATCCAGGATTATAATACACACCTCAACTCTTGTATTCATCCATTCTCCCATCATAGTCTGGTGTTGGCTTAGTGGTTCGGGTGGCTCGCTTCGGACCTTAGGGTCCTGAGTTTGAGCCCTGTTGGCTGCTGAATTAACAGCAGGTGGGGTTGACTCAGCCTGTCATCCTTCTGAGGAGGGTGAAATGAGTACCAGTGTACTGGTCGAGGAGCACGGCCATGCTTCCAAGAAATGATAGCAACATGGCTGCCAAGCTGCCGTACGCATGAACAGAACAGATTCTCCCATCCATGAAACCACCTTCCAGAAGCTGTTCTTTTCCACTCTTCCCTCCAGGGTTTCAGGCCATGCAGTGCAATCTTGTATTATCCCCCATCTTGACCCATGATATTTATTATTCCATTAACCCTTCCTAAACCAATCCTCCTACTTCCTGATTTGAGTGTTTCTTCACTCTCTCCCTCTCTTCCTTTCCTTTCCTGTTCGTTTTAACTTGCCTTGCCAGTTGTGCCAAATTGTTGCCTCGCTACCCCACTGTCAATTTAACCTTACTCTTCTATCAGCCTCGCTCTTGCAGGAAAAAAAACAAAATCGAACATGGCCCATTTTGACTCTGCCCTTGACTTTGAGAAAGTATGTTCAACAATGCTATGCTGTCGAGTTCATTTCAAAGTTTGTCATATACTCGAAGATAGGTTCGGTCACCCCCCACTTTTGGTTCTTAGCTTTGTAAAGAGTCAAAGGCCACCAAAATGACAAAGTGGGGGAAATCGTGAGACTGTGGATGCACTCGCACTCTGCGAGAGATGGGTTGTTGTTGTGCAGGAAAAACGTCCAACTGGGATATCTCACAGGATTCTCGTTCAGTGAAGCAAAATGGAGTTGAAAAGGTCAGCGCAGTTGCTCACCGTGGTAGCATGACACTTTGAAGGTGCTTCTAGTAATAGAGGAGGTCTGTACCGTTGATGGTGTCGGGGCATTTCTGACAAGTCGTGAACGTTTCCATGACTATGAAAGAAACTGGGACAGGTCGTTAATCCGTCTCATGGTGCAGAAATCAGTCACACCGGTGAGGGCAATGGAACGAGGCTTTACCCACTCCACCTCTAAGCCGTGCACCTTTCAAAAGGGATGAAGTGAAACTTCTCGGCTTGCAACCACTAAAAACACTATGTATATGTCAAGATTAAAAAAATAAAGTTGCATAAAGGTCAGACTTCTCTTGTAACAAGTAAAATGCTTGTTTCCACGAGAACAGTCACTACTTGTAATCCGTTTCCAATGTGCAGGCTGACCGAAAATGCCGAACATTTTTCTTCCGACAAAAAGGCAACAAAGCAACAGCAAGTCAGATATCCTGGGCATTAATTGGGAGAAAACATTCAGTGAGACAGTCAGTTTACACATTGTTGTCTCTGGTCACAAGATTCTCAACAATTGCTTACTTGGAAACCACCAGGAATTGATGATCAATTGTAATTCGGATTCCTATTATCTCAGCTCAAAATCCCTTTGGCACCGACAAACATGATGCCACTTTTCTCACTGCAAATAATCCATGAAACATGATGTGAAAACCCCCACATAAAGTAAGCACCGCCTCGTGGTGATATCCACTGTCGGCACAAGTGTTTCAGACAAATTGTTCTTAAACATGCATGCGTGATGGAACCACTCAGCCCAGACGAGTTTCCTGTCCCGCTGTCGGTTGAATCACTTATTTAAACACATGCGCGTGGGAGGGACACCTGAAAAACTCACGTTCATGCGCAACAACTGAACAGGGGCGATGTGAAGACAAAGCGTGACAGCAGGAGAGCACAACAATGTAAATAAAAAGTGAAAATATAAAAAAGCCTAAACTTTAAACACAAGGAGCGAAGAACTTCTTCCTAAGTTTTTCCTTCCACTTCTTCGATTGAGAGTTTGTGGCCGCAGCCATCTTGTTCAGCCCCTGTGTCCTCTCCTTGCTCTCATTCTTCCATATTCCTCTTACTCCTCCAACACTTCCTCTATTTTGTCCTTCTACCCTGCTGTTGTTGTGTGCCCCCAACCCCTTCACACCCCCTATTTCTGCTGTTCTTTTTGTCTTGTTATGTCCTGTGTTCTTGCTCCTCCATGAGCCTCGACTCTGTATAAAAAAAGTGCTTTCTCCCTTCCATTCCCTCCTCTTTTGTTGTTAGTTCATTCCCTTGCCTGTTCCATATCCAACTGCAGCCCCACTATCATTACATTTCCTTTATCAAGTCACACTTCCACGAGCCTCGATTTTGTATGCCAAAAGAACGACTCGGTACGTGCAGTAAAGAAACAAAAGCAACTTCAAGAAGAAGAGGTGTGATTGTTGTGGAAATTGGTATCAATAGCTAAGATGGCAGCATGTCATCCAGAGTTTCAGGAAGGGAGGGCATAATGGACAAATGGATCCTTGGTGATGGATAGTGATTCCACATGGATCTGGAGTAATGGAACAATGACCCGTTAGGTGTTGCTGACGACTCAGAGGAACAGGCGTGTGGTGTGTTCTCACGGGGTGTGATGGTGGAGGAAAGCAAACAGTGTTCGTTTCTGTCATCGAATATGAAGTGCAGGATCGAATCCCAATGCTGGAGAAGGAGCAGATGGCAACATAATAACGACAGTTGATATTGGTGGCCATAAAAATCTCACAAGTCACCATCATAAATCATCGTCCAAAGATTTTTCCTCTTCATCTTTTTCATGGCCACAATTATTCCCACGTTCTTGAGGGATTGGCTGGGGGAAGTCTTTCACGAACCAGCTGGCCAGGCCTGACGTTTGACCAAGGTTATGCCAGTAATTTGGCCAGGATACGGGCGATAGCTGAACTACTCTTCGCAAAGAACACCGTGGGATGTTTATTATCCACCAGCTAATGCCGGCAGAAGGGATGCCCGATTTAACGTCCATCCGAGGAACGACACACACATTGATGAATCACCCTGCCATGAAACAATGGGATGACAGTTTTTAGCTGGGTCCGGATTCAAACCTAGGAACGATGGCTTAGAGGCGAGTGCGCGTGCCTCTCGGCCATCCCAACACTTAAGCTGCCAAATCAATGCCAAAATAATGTGGTTAAAAAATGTTTTTTGAATGCTCACCATTGGTGAATGAGAACCAACAGAATTCCTCACTGCAAGGGTTGACCCTGTTGTGAAAGCAGTGAGTAACTCAATTTTATTAACTTGTCTATATGTGATGGCGCATGTGAATGAAACAGAAAATGATTCCCCTGTTTGGTGTTCCCACCTGAGCAGGTTTGCTGATGATGATGAGATTTCAGGTTCGTTGGCCATATTTGAGCCTCGTGTTGGCATCGTGGCTAGGGTGACTGGCTTGGGATTTTAAGGACTTGAATTTGAGCCCTGTCAGCTGCTGAATTAACAGCAGGTGTGGTTCACTGAGCCTGTCATCCTTCTGGGGTCGGTGAAATGAGAACCAGTGTACTGGTAACATGGGTACAGCATCAGTGGCATTGCTGTGTCCCTAACCAACGATGCAATCAACAGCCTCAAGGCTGCACATGAGTGTGTGTGTGTGTGTGTGTGTGTGTGTGTGTGTGTGTGTGTGTGTGTGTGTGTATGTATCCCATATGTACACCAATGGTTTTCTCTCCTGTCTCCAATCCTTGCAAGTCATGGAGAAGTGCAATGATGTCTCCCAATGTTGTGCTTGTACATGTAATTTATGTACAAGCAACATTAAATTTTCATCATTGCAAGAGGGAAAACAATATAATTAGAGTTTTCCTCGGAAAATTGATCACCGGATCACCCGAATGGCTCATCACACCCATTTTTACATGGATACGATGCGAATGTTAAAGGCTATTAATGTAAAACAAGCTGGTAGGCAACATGGGTGGTCGCTACATAATTGCATACTAGTCATACAGTTTTTGACGGATCGGGCTGAAAATGTTTGACAAAGAGGTTGATTATAGTGCGCATAAAAGCGCGGAAGCCGATTTTTGATTTTCGAAAAAATAATTTTTTTAGGAATTTTCAAAAATTTCAAAGTCCCGTTGCTAGGCAACGGTGGTGTCCATAGCAACGGTGCTCAAAAGCATAGAACTAAATCCTGGTATGAACCTTCCTGTCAACTTTCATCAAAATCAGTTGACTCCTCTGGCCTCCAGAGCTGTCCATTACATACAGACATACAAACATACTTACAGACAGACGAAAAAAGTGAAAATAAGGGTACTCTCGCGACCACCAAACAGACAGACGGAAAAACTGAGAATAAGGGTAGTCTCGCGACCACCCAATATATCATCGGATTTTTTATTTGAACATTTCTTACAGCTCGCATAATCTTATAACATATTATAATGCTATCACCAAACTAGTGCCATGCTTCCTGATGCAGCACCCTTGCTAATTTCACCGAGGGGTGAGCGTACTAGATATCTTTCGGCATTTGCAATTCATCAGGAATTTCTGAAATGAATCTTGCATCCAAGTAAAATACATGTTGAAAAAAAATAAACAAATATCAACCAATTACAATAAAGTCCATTAATGAGCACACTTCACAGAGTCAGGGAAACACATGATTTTGCCATCTTTGGGCCGAATTTCAAACAAAACCGCATTACGGACGTTAACCTTCAAAAGCCAGACCCAAGGCGCAGCGGCGTCAGGTGCCAGTCACAGGTGCACACACCACTCTCCAATCCCCACAACTGTGAGCGTTACAGTTAACTGGAGTCTATTAAAATAGGATATTATGTTTCCATGTTGTGGGTGGCTCAACAAGGCAATCAAAGCGACGTCAAGGTGAACAAAAAAAAAAAACAATCAATTTCTGCAATGACGTTCCAACAGGAAAGCTTTTGCGACCCAAGCTGCTACGACGTATGTAATACTTGCACGAACATTCACTCCGTCACACGATTTAGCCCACTAGCCCTCAGTGCTGGCAAAAGCCGAGGGCACGGCACAGCAAACACCCACCCATACATTCCAGCTCTGCACTCCACTCGTGTCCCACGAGCAAGCAATCAAAAATGGCTCATCTTTCCAAAATAATATTCTCGGCGAGAATAGCTTCAAACTTTATAATGGAACATCATCCTCCATCTCGTTTTCTGGTGCAAATCAAACATTTCCAGGTGCTAGATTAGCAAAGACCATCTTTAAAGCTTTGTTAAAGGTCTATTAAAAAAAAAAAAAGCTCAAATGAGCTAAGATCCTCGTCCTCTTAACGATGACGTCATAAAAACGAATATGACGTCATTGTGATGCATCAGGTTTGCGATAAATTATCTGTGCTAATGCCCGGCTTGATTCCCGCAAACAAAATTCAAACAGCTTGCCGAGTTTTGGAGATAATTTTTTTAGGCGATTTCCATTAGTGGAGATATTTTGACGTCAACGTTTTTTTCTCGGAAGAATTTCCAAAATCGGAGATGGTTACTGTCTGCGCAGGGTATTTTTACATGTATACGCCAAGTTTCAGGAAGTTTCGATGAAAACTGTAGGTTGTGAAACAAAAAAGTCCACAAGAACAACAACGTGAGTAAGACTTAGAGATCCTCCACGAAGATCTAAAAATTGCTTCTTTGCCTGGAATAACAGGTGCAGGGCCTGTACATGGACAGCCTATTTGTATATATGTACATATATATATATATATATATATATATATATATATATATATATATATATATATATATATATATACATTTTAGCAAAATAAACATTTCATCAAACGACCGCTTTAAAGTGTAAAGGAGTGTTACGATGCGATATGCAATAGCTCGGGAATGAAGATGTGGTCTCCTGGCTGGTGGGGATTGAACTCCATGCTCCATGAACTTTTCAGCTATCACGAACACAGCTTGATCATCCTGCCTCCTGCGAGGTCTGGTGAACTATGAGGCTTGTTTGAGATGACCATCAATGGATGCAAGGGGGGTGGACGAGGTGGGGGTGGAAGTACATGAAAGACATGTTCAGTTGACGATTCAGCACATAGCACCAACATCATTAAGAGGCTGTAGCGTTATACGTTCCTAAAGTTAAATGTCCTGTTGTATTCGATGTTATGTAATAGCATCCTGGATTCGAGTGGGCGATAAGTGATGCCAAAGGACCGTGTGCGCCACCGAGTCGTTTGCATTTCCTTTCCAATAAAAGAGGTCTGGAATATTTGACAATACGCTATTTGGAGATGGAACTCGCACAACAATGCCTATTCTTTTTCAAAAAGCACTGGCAATGTTTAACAGATGGGAATGATGAAACCAAGGAACAAGGCAGAGTGCTAGGAGCTGGGAACGCTGGTTTGAAGTCTCAAACAAAAGGACGATGTATATCCTCAGATGTTTTTCTTTTTCGCCGTTAAACTCAACACCACATGGAAAACAATCCCAACACCAGATAGCTTCGAGGTGAATACACCAGTGATTGAAATAATAGGTATAGTCATCCTATATATAGTAATTAGAGAAGTGTGTGTGTGTGTGTGTGTGTGTGTGTGTGTGTGTGTGTGTGTGTGTGTGTGTGTGTGTGTGTGTTTGACTTCTATGCACTCCTGAATTGTTGGACAGAATGATCTAAAAACTGATAATTAGCCTCAAGATGTGCACATGCCGGTTTGAGGAGGTAAAGAAAATGAATAGTCCCGGGGTTTTAGAGTGGGGAGGGAGGAGGAGGTGGACCCCAATTCTGTCTGTGTAAATATGTATGGCACAGCATCGCTCCTTGAAGGAGGGGGTCATATGAAATCACACCAATTTTGGGGAAATTAACCAATCCATAAGGACAGGTTCTTCCTTCGTAGTAATACATTACAGGACAATGAAGCAAATGAGGTGTAAGAACCAGATAACAAGATGAGAAGGTAAAGAAAAGGACAATGCAAGTTCAAGTGAAAACCAATCCCTGTGCTTCTCATAATTTTTTCAGTTCTTGCAAGAAGCAGCCCAAGTTTGCCTTGCACAAG
The DNA here is from genome assembly GCA_024346535.1 of Eptatretus burgeri. Lineage (NCBI taxonomy): Eukaryota > Metazoa > Chordata > Myxini > Myxiniformes > Myxinidae > Eptatretus > Eptatretus burgeri. Next base: position 138,459 of record BROF01001729.1, read on the forward strand.
ATCTAATCAACTATCCAGAGAGTAGGTAAGCCAGCACGTAAGATTACATCACAATTCAAGAAATCTCATGTTTATGTTGTTGTTGACCGACATTCCGACCACCTCGGGGGAATATGATGCATCCATCTGGGAATGAATAACAGCAATGTGCTGTATTCAAATTCTGAAGGTTGATGCTTGCAACAAAATTATTAATCATATACTGTATGTAACTCCATCTTCCAGCATTGTTCGAGCGAGTGATGTGCAGGTTGATTGTACGAAGCACGAGGTTGTGTGTCATGTGCCTCGAAGTTGGCCGGTGTGTGGCTTTTAACATGTCATGTGTTAATGTGCAGATACCTGTGTAATAGCTCTGTTGGATGGACAAAACGGACATATTTATTTATTTTCGTATTTATACATGGTCTGGGCTCAGGGAAGAGCTCGAACACACAGCAGATCAGGATACAACATAACAAAACCGGTGTAGAAAAGATCATGGTTTTGGATGGGGGGAGGGTGACGAGAGATGGTGGTGAACAACTGTCTTGAAGACCTGCAAGGAAGAATGAGATTGAAGAAAGTGTGGAAGGAGGTTCCACGGGTGAGAAAAAAAAGGAGGAATAAATGAGTGATGTGTTATATTTCATGACGACATGGATGTGCCTTTAGTCAATGGGTAAATGCCATAAATATCGATGACGAATTTGTAAAGGTAGCCTACATATTATATGGAATGGAGCTCATGTGAAAGCTCAAGAGGTTGAGAAGTTGCAAAAATCTGTCAATATATGCAGGCTGTCTTGTATAGAACAAAGGTGTGTTCCATACAACAAATTGGCCAAGGTGTGCACACCTTTAAAGTCAGCTGCAGTTGAAATTGGTGAAATCCAGAAGTTTCTGGCCACATTATCGACACACAGCAGCCCTCATTAGGTAAGGTAATTAAAGATCTTGAATGTCCCCTAGTGACTGCTCACAGACAGGACAGCAAGATCAAAGCCTCCGATTCAAGCCCGGCCTGCAAAGCACCAGGATGGCAGTTTACAGTCAGATCAGGTTGGAACTTTCTGATGAATTCCAGAATAGTCCGGAAGCTGCTTTCAAAGAAAACATTTTGTGGACAATCCTTCACGCCGTATCAACAATAATGGTCTCCATCTTGACACAAGCATGTGGAAACATTCACAATTAATCACAGCCAGTGAAGTCGTTAACACAAAGTGCTTTTTAACATCAAACATGGATTATACAATTGTCTACAAGGAGCATTTTTGGGCTGAGAAAAGCACTTTCACTTAAAATTGCAGGCACTTACTCCCTTAGCATTAATGTAAACAAACAGATGGAGTGCTCAAACCCCCAAATCCACTTTTTAATCCACTAAGTGAATGAATGATGGGGATAGCAAAAGATTTAAGTAAGGACAAACAAACACGAGAACTCACCATCTCTCATGGATAATCTGGACATTATTACCAGATTTCCATCAAATGTCATAAGAAATCAGAGGATGTTTCTGTTAGGCCGAGGTTAACATTCAATTCCCCCCATCACAGCTAATAAAATGAGGATTTCTCGGGGGTGGAAATCTAAAGTGCAATATTTTGGTTGCAGGTTTGATTTCCACCCACATTAACCCCCCCCCCAAAAATTCTTCTTTTTACAACACACGAACAAAAGCAAATACACAAACCCAGCATTTCATCAGCAATGCCCAGTCACCCCCACATATTTAAATGTCTCAGCACAATTGACTGCAGGGCAATGCGGAGCACCCTACAGACAGACCAGGCCCCAAGACATGCTAATTAGTTGAGAAAAGCCACCAGCCGTTACGACTGGGCCGCGAGCCAGCTCTGGGCAGGCCATACTACGGCTGGCCTGGCAATCGTGCAACGTAACCGGCTGCACAAACACTGCAAGGAGATTGTGCCCACTCTTTGACCATCGGCAAAAGCAATGAGTTGAAAAAGCACTTGAATCTGCTTCTGCGTGGAGATGGCATCACGGAGGACGATGAGCTCGAGAGCAGCCTCGTGTACCGTACAATCTCAAAACGCTTGCCAATTGCACTTCTCAGCATCGAATTAATCACGTTCAAAGTGTCCAGGATGCAATCAATTTAAATGCAAATGTTCTAATCTATCCAGATTGCCTACTTTGGTTGCTCCACCGCTTGGATGTGGCCAATACTGCTGTTCAGTTAATGCCGAAACCCACAACAGACTGTCTGGCTTTTCTCTCCTCTGCTCAGCAGATATCCAAGGCTGTTTAACCTTAAATTTAAACTTTACACCCACCGCAAGAAACTCATTTTCAACCATCAGATTGCCAAAACCGGCTCAATTTACACCAGATTAATTTGCTGTCAGGACCATGTACATATATTATATGTAAGCAAGGAGAGCAGGTGTGGGGTTAGCTAAAGATAGTTTAGAAAATGAAGAGAAATGGGGAAATGGTTGGTGGGGGAAGAGAAACACGAGGGACGTACAGAGTAAGAGCAAGCGTGTGACAGGTCGGGAGGGTGGTGGCGGGGACTCAAAGCTGCCATTCTTACATACATAAGGAGATGCACACCCAGTGAGAAACTTGCACCATTTACAAAGTGCAAAAATCAATGAACGTTTCAGGTTGATGGAGTGACAATGTCCTCCCCAAATGGCAAGACAAGAATAATCGCAGCTGTTCTGCAAAGCATGATCAAGTGCACCCGGAATCGATACTGTCGCTTCTGAACTCATTAGCGCCGTTTCCGATACACTACTAAATGACAATGATGGAAACGTTGCAATGTCGAGAT
>BROF01001729.1:144813-154813 GCA_024346535.1 Eptatretus burgeri
AAAAATATATATATATATATATATATATATATATATATATATATATATATATATATATATATATATATATATATATATATATATATATATATATTATATACAAGCTACGTGCACATACCTTACATACAGGAGTCAGTCATTTTAGGCCTATCAAAGCCTGTGCTACGATTACCAACATAGTTGTTTGTGCATGTTGCATATCAAGCGAGGAAGCAGCATGGACCACTTTAAAGTCTATGGGACTCGGCCGGGATTCCAGTTGCAGATCTGACTTTCACTTCCACTCTGCTGTTCGTGTGTCCCCCTTTCCGTTTTGCTCCCTTCCATCCTGTGGCACCTCTTCCACGAGCCTGGAGCATGGATACGAAAGCAGGTGACTGGACATCAAATTCAGAAATAAAGTTGGCAAAACAATTAAAGTGTAGAACTCGTGATTGAGAGTGCAGGACGATCATTACATTCCAAGTGGAAATTATTTAAATAAAGCTCCCTGAGAGTGAAAAGCTGGCAGCACGAACGTGCGGTGCCTTAGAAAATGTCTATGCAGTCTTTGTTACTCATCTCACCCTGTGCGGCTCTAAAGGTGAGCAGAAAAGTGAGCAAAGAGCAATGGAGTCCATCAAATATCTGCTGAATGCGCTTTCGATCAGAATCCCATAAATAATTCATTCTGCTGGTTACATCATGACTGGGGTATGGATGGCTGTGTTGCTGATCGACAGCTCAAGTTGGCTGGTAGATAGGGAGGCTAATTTTATATTTGATTGGGATACATACATACAATGGCCAGTACCTTTTGGGAGATACTATGTGGGTGGTCACATCCATAGCAGAGTGCAAGCTCATGGGACAACCCGTTTTGCTTCCCTTCCAAAGGACGATGTAATATTTCATGCAATCTTTAACCCGCCAGTGTAACTACAACTAGAACAGCATTCGGTAGAGCACATACCTCCTCCGCCAGGCTGATATAGTTTATGTTTTGTATCCCACTGATCGGTTGGACCTGGATCTGGATCTGGATCTGGATCTGGATCTGAGCCAAAATCGAATCCATTCGTCCTGGTCACACACCCAACCTTTTCCACAATGTTTCGCCCAAAACAGTCTATAACTTTTTGAAATATCCTGTTCACAGACAAACAAACAGACAGACAGGGGTGAAAACATTACCTCTGTCCACCTCCACCTTTGGTGGCGGAGGTAATGGATATTTAAAAAGAGAACACATGAGGATTTCACTACTACTACTACTACTACTACTACTACTACTACTACTACTACTACTACTACTACTACTACTACTACTACTACTACTACTACTACTACTACTACTACTACTACTACTACGACCCAAAGTATTCCCATCATCTGGGATTTGCTGGGGAACATCTTTGTCCGAAGTTTTTCACAACGTTTGACTGAAGTTGGTAGTAATTTAGAATTTGTTCAGGATTCCAGCGATAACTTGCCGACTCGTGATGAAAGACACCATGGCATCTTTAACGTCCACCGATAACCAGTGCTGACAGACGGACCCTCAAGGTTAACATCCTTCCGATGGATGACACACACAATGATACCTCGTCCTGCAAGTGAAACACCAGGATGACAGTTAATACCTGGGTCAGGATACAAACCCAGGTGAGACAACTCAAAGCCGAGTGTACATACCTTGAGGCTATCCCATCAGCCCAGGAAGATTACTCGATGATACATGACAAGAAAAAAAAAATCGTCGAGATGACAATCTAGATTTCGGCATTTGTTGGATTTTTCAAAATATAATTCAAGTTAAAAACCTTTGGACTAACTTGAGACTTGTGCTCTCAAACGACTCAAACATCTCTGAGAAGACTCCAAATGGTCTGAACTCGAAATTTTCAGGAAAAAAAAAACAACACATTTTTATTGCACCTTAATTTAACAGCCACATTATTAAAATTGCTCTCTTATAATGTGTTGTCCACAGGGATTATGGCCAGAGTTGTGCAATTATCACCTATGGTACCAACCACGTTTCCAGTTTCGAAGATGTACACATTCCACCAACCCTTCCTTTTCAAAATCCTGGACTCTGAAATTGTTCCACATAAATGACTATTCTTATTTGCTTGAAACTCCACAAAAAAATAATTAAATAAGAAAACGAATCAATAACTAAATAAAGTGCAGTCATCAATCCATGAATATTGTCACATAGCCATAAAGTAGAAGGGTCCAACAATGAAATGAATTGTTTTTTTTTATAATTATAAAGTGAAGTACAAGGACTGGGTCATCACTCCGCTTGTTTTGGAGCAGTCACAGGAATTTTGGATTTTGTCCAGTGTACCGGTGACAACTCACCTCGTCTTCGTCAACGACACCGTGGGATCTTTAACGTCCACCAAAGATCGGTGATAGAAAGCGGCACCTCTGACCTAACGTCCCTTAGATGGATGGTGAGCACATATCAGTGCCTCACCCTGCAAGCACAACACCAGGTTGACAATTTATAGCTGGGTTGAGATGATAACCCAAGATAGACATCTCATTAAAAGCGAGTGCTATCCTGGCGGCTCACCAACATGTCCTTTCAATTAAAAGTATATTTTATAATAATCGGACTTTCATCTCGTGCCAAAACCACATTGTCCTTACAAATAGATAGTGAGAAACCGGATGTATGTTATGCAGTTTGAACTCGTTACCCAAGTAAACCATTCTGGATTAATCTCTGTTGTCGTCGATTGGTTTCATGTCCAGCTTTCCCTTCCTCTGCTTGCCATGTTTGAGCTTATATCGAGCTTGCTCACCTCTTGCCCTCCTTCCCCTCCACTTGAGATGCCACCTCCAAATGTCTCTCTTCCCTGCTGTTTGTGTGTTCCTTTCACGATGTTATTGTTGTTCAGTTCTGTCCTGGTCCATTCTGTGTTGAATAAGTAAAAGACGGTACTGGCAAAAGCCGAGGGCAGAGCATAGTTCATATTTGTTTGTTTATTTTTATCGGCTCTTAAATGAGCCTCGACTTTCTGTACAAAGAAAAATTGTTAAAGATAATCAGTCATTTGGATGTGGATTTCAGCAAGATATTCAACTTAAAATGGAGTTCATGGGAAGCATATACGACACGAACGGTCCGTCCCATCAACTTTTCTTGTGGAAGCTTATACCGCATGTGGACCTGAGGTTGAATATATATAATCTGAGTCCAGGAGTAGAGGTCACAGGAGCAGCTTAGTAGTTACAAGGGATGGGAACCTTAGAGACGCTGACATCATTTTAAAGATGGATGAAGGGATAAGCACAGTGTTTATAGTCACAGAAATTCTGAACATCACAGCTGACCGAGTCATCTGACAGGATGGTGCAGATGTATTGCACTTGCGCTTGAGCTGTCTAGCATGGATTTGATTCCAAACCAGAGTATAAGTTGTCAGATTGGTACTTTTACAAGCAAGATGTTATGTCAGAAAGTGTACCGTCCCTCCGATGGACGTTAAGTCGGGTGTCCCATTTGCAGGCGCTCGTAGATGGAGGTTCAAGATCCCACTGTGAGTTATCCCAGGCACCGGTTGTGGCAAAATTCTCAATTCCTGCCCAAATCAGCTTCAGTGGAACTTTAGGCCTGGCGAGTCAGTTCGTGAAAGGCATGGGCAAAAAAAAAAACAGCTTTCTCCCAGCCAACCCAGAAGAAGGTGGGACTATTTGGGAATATTAAAGAAGTAGTAAGACCACTGATGCAGACATCAAAGGGAAATGAGGATAAAGTTCCAGGAAAAGAGAAAGACAACTTTAAAAAAAATACACCCGTGCGGGAGTGACGGTCATCTCTGCGAGAAAATATATAGCCTCCTGAAGGTAGGGCAGTTTTTGCAAACTTTGAAGTCATGTGACGCGAAAACGAAAGCGAAATTCGAAAATCCGGCCTGACCAAATTTAGATTTTGTCCGATAGATTCATATGCTACAATCAAATTCAAGATCGCTTGACAAATGTAGGAGAAGATAGATTTTGAAAATCGGCATTTTCGCATTTTTTGCCAACTTTGAAGTCACGTGACACGAAAACGAAAGCGAATATCGAAAAACCGGCCTGACCAAATTTAGATATTGTCCCATAGATTCATATGCCAAAATCAAATTCAAGATCGCTTGAGAAATGGCGGAGGAGATAGAATTTGAAAATCGTCATTTTCGCAACTTCAAAGGCCTCGTGACCTTGACCTTGGGTGACCTTGAAAGTCATACCATCGTGTACGTCTCATCGACCTCTATCAGGATCACTAATGACCAGATCTCCCGCTTCAACTTCATTGTGAACGGACGGACGGATCGAGGGACATCGACACCCATATTATTAGGTCATGCTCAAACAGATGACCTAAAAAAGGACGAACAAGACAAGAGTTTTCATGAGAAATAACCGTTACAACTTCATGCCATGCGTTACAACTTCACAAATTAGAAGCAATGAAAGTGTGTGTGTGTGTGTGTGTGTGTGTGTGTGTGTGTGTGTGTGTGTGTGTGTGTGTGTGTGTGTGTGTGTGTGTGTGTTGCCATTTTTGTCTAAGATGGTGAACGGATATTCGTCAAACTTTCCAAGGTTCATCAGTGAGTGAATCCTCATGTTGGCTTTGCAGTTGGGGTGAACAGCTTAGGATCTTAGGGTCTAGACTCAAGAATTCAAGCCCTGTTGGCTGCTGAATCAACACTAGGTGGGGTTGACAGCCTGGAAAAGGGGCACAGCATCAGTGGCATACTCATGTCCCAACAAAATGATAGTTACCCATCAGCCAAGCTGCAATTTCCAATAAGATCAGTGAATGCTGGGAAGTAAATTAAGCAAAAAATGTTTTCAAAAAATTTGAAAAAAAGTTTGTTTTTTAGGGGTTTTTTTTACCACTCTCTTGTGCCTAAGCCTTTGTAGCTCTGTGAAAGGTAATATTAAATGATCCCCAATCCCATTCTTTAGTCAGTGAAGGGAAGTGTTTAGGCACCCACAAAAAATAGAAAATAAATTGATTTCTTCAAATTGCCAACAGGGATGGGACAGCACCAGGAAACGTCGGGTACCCACCGAGCAATGCTGGGTACCCGTGCTAGTAAATTAATAAATCAAGACTTTTGGAAAATTTACCAAACATGTGTTTGCACATGTGCTCCTCGAACCAGCAACAATGGCAAGGCAAGGAGGAGCGAGGACATTTATATTGTTCGCACGCATTTGGTTTAGTGAACCGTGGTGCTTGTAAGGGGGCCAGAGTACTGAGAGTTAATGATGTGGGGGTGGGAAGAAAAAGCTACATCGTTTATCTTCCCTGCATTCTGAAATAAAGTGTGTAAACCAGACTCTGCAGCCCGACTGGGCATTCAAAACAAAAGTCTGCAATCTGTTTAATATTGTACCAATTTTAAACAATATTTGCATCTCTCGTTCAATATTACTCGAACGTCAGGAACAGATGGTCAGCAACAAATTGATATGTTGCTTCCTGCTTTATAATCTGAAACCCGAGCGTGCATTTCAAAGGCTTATAACCAACCACGCCGTCACAATTATTGCATAACCAATTAAACCCCTACAGGAGAAACAGGAGCTGTTGCGCTCCGATTATTCATATCTTGCACACGAGATATTATAGTTAACAATATCAAATTCAACAAAATGGGTTTCTTGCCGATCATAAATTGAAGCAATTTACCAAATATGGTTGCAAGTGATGTCATCAGTGCCTCTATTGCAGTGGACTGTGAAAAGGAGAATAGTAGGCTACACTAAGATACCGCATGCATTAGATATTGTACTAACTTCACGATAACTCGCTTCTTTTTTTTCCAGGTTATTGTAACTTCCCTCCTCCCTCGCCCTCACCTTTTTGCGTTTGTTAGTTTTCAGTTGGTTTGTTTCTCTTCTGTTGCATCTCCACTCTCTGCTTCCTCTTCTTGCTATATCACTCATCTTATGTGCAACTTGTTCACCCGAATGTGTCCTTCTCCCCCTCCCCTTGATCTCACTCTCATTTTGACTCCGCTGTTGGTGTTTTCCCCTTTCCATTTTGTTCCCTTCCATTCTGATCTAACTACTCCACGAGCTTCGATCATGTATACAACCAGAGAGTTGGTGTCAAAGCCACCTAATGCTCGCCTGTTTATACATTTATCGTTTTTAAAAGACTAGTCTAATAATATTTTTTTTATAAAGCATTGCAGTGAAGTCTGATCCAAATAATTTTAAAGCAATATATGTATTTGTATATTGTAATCAGTAAACCAGTACACATATTAAATGAATGGTAAGCGTCTAGTATAAACAGGCGAGCATTGGGTGGCTTTGACACCATCTTAGGTTGAAATTAAAAAAAAAATTAAAATCATTTGTTAATTTCAACTTCACTACACCAATAGTATACCCCAAAGGAACCTTCATGCCAAATATCAGCATCCTAGTACACATATTAAACGAAAGGAAAGCTTCTAAATAACTTGCACCAAAAATTTTAACATTTTCACGCTCTCGCTCATGCCGGGGGTATCGCTATAGCTCTCTATTCTTCGAACAGGCGAGCTAAAAAAACCTAAAAAGCATCTGAAAATGCAAAGCCCATCCGCTTTGTATTGGGACTTCTTTTTCTTCCGTAATGCTAAACGGTACCTTTGACCTTTTGACCAAACTATGAATTTTCTTCTCCATGTTTTTAAAATAAAGCTTTGTTGAAAATTTGAAAACAAAAGCTCAAATGTTAAAAAAAAAGTTATGGCCCGGACACACGCACGCACAAACATGGTTTCAAAACCCCATCTAATAGGCTAATAAAAAAAAAACTTTGAGGATGTTTGGCAGGAGAGCTCGATTGTCACTGTCTACTTTGGGTTTGAACCTCGACGGGATGGGAGTGAGACTAAGAGAGCCAGCTTCGTCGAGTACACCATCCTTCAGATATGTTAAGCTGACTTCCTCATTTTCTCACTTGTAAAGGCAACACATCAGTCACAGACGCACCGAAGGAATGATACAATCAATCATCAGACAGAATCCCACAACAAAAGTTGTTCCATCGCAATCCCACAACAAATTTGTTAAAAGATGTTGTGATTGTAATCCATAAGAGGATTGTGGTGTCATATTGTGGCATCGTAATGTGGTAACCTTCTTATGTTGTTTGGTTTTTTTATTATTTCATCCCTCTCTGTTTTTACATTTTTCTTAAAATGTTTTTTTTTCTTGTTTCTGTAATTTTTTTAATGTAATAAAACGCTTAATGTTTTACATATTTTGTTATTTTGTGATGGATTAAATCCATCGATGTGATTAAATTGTTTTAATACTTGTTTCACTTGATTTGGGGATGGGTTGGATATGTATCGCTTTTGGAGTAGTTCTGTCCAGTGTCCATTTCCTCCCACCTCATTATCCTGGCCTGGTTTGGGCGAGTCCACATTTACGTTCGATTCCTTTTCGTAATAAAATGATTAATGTTTTAAAATTGTGGGTTGTGTGCACTAGCGCAGAGACAAAGTAACATCCTCATGGTGGAATCTCCATCATGGCTTCAGCAGTTATTGAGGTCGGCCGGGCTACAGTTATACATTGGTTTAAAAGGGAAAGAAGCAGAAGAAAATGTAAAATTGGTGTTTTGGTGATCTCTCGTTGTGGTACTTTTGTGATGTTTTTTTGGCGTCTTCTTAAGTCTTGGAAGCTCACAAAACGCTTGGGAATAAAAGTTAAGGCTTTTAAATGCTTTTGACTTCATTCTTTAAGAGTTTATGAGCATATCCTTGTGTACACATTTGAATGGGTGGCCATTCTTTTCCCGTATGATCCCTCTACATGGAATACTACTGCACTCCATGATAGAATGATAATTACCTCCACCACCGAAGGTGAAGGAGGTTATGTTTTCACCCCTTTCTGTCTGTTTGTCTGTTTGTTACTGACGAAATCTAAAGATTTCGTTGGTATATTGATCACTTCTGTCGTCTGTTTGTGTGTTTGTTTGTTTGTTTGTTTGTAGGCACGATAACTCGAGAACGGAAGAAGCTACCAATATCAAATTACACCACGTGATTCAGGAGGGTGATGGCTAGCGCTGATTAGATTTTGGTCAAAATCGGTCAAAGGTGAAGGTCACAGTGAGGTCAAACATCCAAAACATGATAACTCGAGAACGGAAGAAGCTACCGATGTCAAATTACACCACGTGATTCAGGAGGGAGATGGCTAGCGCTGATTAGATTTTGGTCAAAATCAGTCAAAAGTCAAGGTCACAGTGAGGTCAAACTTCCAAAACATGATAACTCGAGAAAAGTTACCACAGGTATTGTTGACGGAGCGTGAGTTTGGAAGATCAAGGAAAGTTCGGCGGAATTTGTGTGTCAATTCGTCGAGTTACGGCTGTTTTAAAAATTTCATTGTTATAAAATATGAAATAATTCCGTAAATTCCTTTGGAGAAATGGAGTATTTTTGCTTCGGTCACCGTTATGAGTTCGTTTTAACTTCGATTTTAATTTTGTCTTCAGTTTTTGCGATCGCTTAGGACGCTTAACACTCGGTTGTGGAAATTCTGGTAAAAATAGGATGTTTTGGAGACGCTTTAAGATTGCATAAAAATATTTCACCCGCCGCGTCATGGCTCGTCACGTGGCGCAGCACGCTCATGCAGACGCGTCGTTTAGTCACGTAAAGGTTTTGCATGTGCGCGCTGACGTCATCGCGCTCGCCCTGGCATCCCTTCGAGTTGGGGGGGGGGCGTCGAGTGTGACCTTTACGTTACGTTAATCCGCGGTAACTAGAGAATGGAAGAAGCTACCAATGTCAAATTATACCCTGTGATTCAGGAGGGTGATGGCTAGCGCTGATTAGATTTTGGTCAAAATCGGTCAAAGGTCAAGGTCACAGTGAGGTCAAACATTCGATTTTTGATGGTTTGGTACAGACTCATCGTAGAAACTTCTGGTTTGCGTCGCTACCTTCTCTGGAGACAGCTTTTATTAGACAAGGTCAGAGGTCAAGTTGACGATTTTGAAAGTACCAGTCTATGACTGCTTGTTTGTTTGTTTGTTGCGATAGTCCTCCAGTTCTGGGCCGATTACATCCATACTTGTTACATAGGATCGGCATGACCCTAATCAATGTATAGGGGTGTTTTATCTTTGTTGGTGGTCATGGGGGTGAGGACGCAAATTCTCTATGCTAAGGTGTATCGTGTAGCGCCGCCTCTTGGTGGGAAAGAGTATTACAAGTTCTCACCATTTCTTCTTCTTCTCCTCCTCCTCTTCCCTTTGTAAGGGGTGAGGTTCAATGGCACCATGCTTCTGCCCTGCCTTGACCACAAAACTTCTCCAACCTCCTCTCTCCTCAACCAACTTTTCTTTCTCCAACCAACCCCACCTGATGGATATCCCTCCTCACACAAACTTTCCATCTCAACCGCGGTCTACCTCCTTTCCTCCTTCGTTGCTCTCACAATCTATCCGCTCTTTTTGCCATGCTCTCTTTCCCCATTAGCACGGTGTCCAGCTCACCTCAGCCGACATTTCACCAATCCCCCCATCAATCTCATCTGCACATTTACAGTACAGTACTCCTGTCTACACGTTTTCCAGTGCAGTGATGTTTATTAAATTGTAAGCAGAAGGTATGTTTTTGATACATGCACATAACCGGTTTTTTTTTTACCCACACAGAGCTCTCAGTTACCTATACACCGCTCAAATAAAGATATGCGTCAGAAGAGCATCTTGCATGCTCGGAACAAGATCGGCCATAGGGTGGGTACTCTGCTTGTGATATATATATATATATATATATATATATATATATATATACATATCTTCTTCTTCTTCTTCTTCTTCTTCTTCTTCTTCTTCTTCTTCTTCTTCTTCTTTTGGCTGCTCCCGTTAAGGGTCGCCACAGCGGATCATCCGCATGATTCGCATAGTGATTTGGCACATGTTTTACGTCGGATGCCCTTCCTGACGCAACCCTGGTCGCCTCTTACGAAACACAGGGATATG
>BROF01001729.1:157313-173733 GCA_024346535.1 Eptatretus burgeri
GGAAGAAGAAAGGTGAAAGGACTATACCGAAATTCTTCTTCTTGCATCTGGCAGCTTGGCTGCTGGGTTGCTATCATTTGTTGTTCACCACGACCTCTTATCTCTCCCCATCCAAAACCTCGATCTTTTCTACCTCCATAAATCCACCCCAAACCCACCTCTTTCAAATTCTCTGCTTTCCTTCCTGAAAGTCCCTGTAATGTCCATCCCTGCCCCATCCCTCTCTCTTCCACAGATCTCCTAATGTCTCTGTTCCCCACTGTTTTGTCCTTCCCTCTCCCACCCCTCTTGTCTCATGCCCCCCTTGCTGTGCATTGTGTGTTAGTTCTCATACGAGCCTCGACAATGAGTACAAAAAAACCAAACTCAAAACAAATGAGATAGCAATATAATGGCAACCTTCGAAGAAAGAGGAAACGAGCAAGAACTGATAGTGATAGAGTGTGAGGGATGTGGGAGAGAGAGACAGAGAGAGACAGAGAGAGACAGAGAGAGACAGAGAGAGACAGAGAGAGACAGAGAGAGACAGAGACAGAGACAGAGACAGAGAGAGAGAGAGAGAGAGAGAGAGAGAGAGAGAGAGAGAGAGAGAGATTGCAAATGAAAAAGAACCAGGTGCTGATGAAATTCCAATCAAACTTTTTAAGGTAGTTTGGGAAGACCCAATCAAAATGTTAATAGCCATCTGTACACACATCCGGAGCAGGATTGTATGGTACAAAATGTGGAAGCAGTTAGTCTATGTACTATTGCCAAGGAAAGGGGATGCAAGAGAATGTTCAAATAACCGAACCATTGCCTTGGTTTCACGTGCAAACAGGTTATTACAAAAGATCATTCAACACGGAATAGGAGACTTCATTAAGCAAGAAATGCCTGTTGAGCAAGGAGGTTTCAGACGAATAAGAGGGGAAAAGAGATCAAAATTATGTAAAAAAAAAACAAGTGGATATAAAAGGTTTTCCTTTGATATCCTGGATACATCGTTTTCCGATTCATGTTCCGATCGATTCGTGTTCAAAATATAACAATCAATTGAAATGAAGTTGTTCTTCCATCATAAACTAATGTTTGTACACCGCGAGACAGCTAAATATAGTGAACTAATTGCTGAACCCCACTTTACGCTTCATGCGCGTAGGGAAATTAGACCACCATGTACATGAGAAGCGCCGATACTAAAACAGAAACTGCCATACTTTGGGACACATTGTGCATGGCAAACACAAAAGTCTGGAGAAGTCAACCATGCTGTGTATGATTGAAGGAAGAAGAGAAAGAGACGGACCTTGTATGTGTAGACTGTAGATGGATGCAGTAAAGGCCGCAACCAAGCCATCTCTGCCAGAGCTTCGGAAAGAAGTGCAAGAGAGTGATGTTTTGAGAAATCTGATCATGAATGACACTAGAAGTCGGCCACAACTTAACGGGACTGGATGACAATATAACACGTTTGTTAATTTTGATTAATGGCCAAGTCATAAATGCAATTATACAATGAGATATATTTATTTTTTTTTGCCTAATTTCTAACCGAGAGACAATGTGCTTTCATCTTTATCCATTGTAATTAAAATGTTGTTGATTACATTGAGCCAAGATGTATTAGCCATGAACTGCATTGGCGTCAGTTGTGATGTGGCTCCCTCCACATGACTTGTTTCTTGCATATCATTTTTAGATCCTTGTGGAAGATCTCTAAGTCTTACTCACGTTGTTGTTCTTGTGGACTTTTTTGTTTCACAGCCTACAGTTTTCATCGAAACTTCCGAAAACTTGGTATATATATATATATATATATATATGTAAAAATACCCTGCGCAGACAGTAACCATCTCCGATTTTGAAAATTCCTCCGATAAAAAAGTTATGACATCAAAATATCTCCGCTAATGGAAATCGCCTATACCATTATCTCCGAAACTCGGCAAGCTTTTTGAATTCTGTTTGCGGGAATCAAGCCGGGCATTAGCACGGATAATTTATCGCAAACCTGATACATCACAATGACGTCATATTCGTTTTAATGACGTCATCATTAAGAGGATGAGGATCTCAGCCCATTTGAGCTTGTTTGGATTGCGCTCACTGAGGCTCGAGCCACTCACACACCTGTATGCGAACCTGGATCGCCGTCTTCAACTCTCACAATACAAGCACTCCTTCCAAACCTAAAATGCCAGTCATCTCGAGCAAGAAAACAATGCTTCAACTTTCCTATGAAATAACTCAAATTATACTGTAAAAGCATTTTCTCTCTCGTTTCATAACAAACACTTAATTTGACATCCTGCTTGAAAAACATCTCTTTCTTTGAAACATACACCGCCAGTACCGGTAATTTGTTCTCTTTTTGCTCTGTTAAGTAAACATCTTTCTCAGCAGGTTCTTCTCTTTCACCTGATCATTTCCCCAAACACCCAGTTATTCATTACCAGATGGTTTGGTGGATTGTGCTGTTCATTATGAAAACTGCACCATCACATGTGAACCCCGAGGTGGCAGCTCGGAGGGAACGAATGATCGACTGGGGGAGGGAGGGGGGGGTGCTGGGGTTCCTTTTCAAGAGATGTTCCAAATTGGGAAACCATCAAACATGTTCATTTAAACACAACCAAATAAACCTTTATAAACATGCCATTTAAATGCTCAAGTTCGAAATGTCCGCTCTTTGGCGTAACATGATGATGGCAATTAGATTATGTCACAAGAGGAATTAATACCATTGTATTTACTACTGGCAGAGTGTAATGTTATCACAATTACAGTACCAGTTTGGGTGCATACGGTTATATGAGGCCATTTTGGGAGCTGGCAGGAGATTCCATGCCATGGAGGTATGCACACTCACCTCTCGGATAGCTAGCTTGGGTTTGAATCCTGATTATTGGCCAAGCTATTAACTGTCATCCTGGTGTCTCGTAAGATTTCGAGGTGGGACATCCGGTCACTTGTATGCTACCGCCCGCAATTCCACCGAGCAACCAGCTTGAAGGGGAATACATGTACAGGATGTATTTGTGTTCATTGGCAGTGCCAACTCAGATTATAATCGATGGTAATAAACCTCAGCATCATATCACCATCAATAATCAAGTTAGTTTGTATCCAACGAAAGTTAAGTAGGTTCAGATCTAACTGAAATATAGTGGTCTAGAAGTTTAAATCTAGACCCTGGGGCTTGACCCTATTTATGCAATCAATTTTTTTATTTTATTTTAATACTTCCACCTATTGTGGTGGCATGATTTCATGCTTTCAACTGGCTATGAACAATGGCGCATCGCCACTGCTACCGAGCATGGGGGGGCACCACTGATGCAGTGCCCTCTATTACCAGTTCGCTGGTTCTCATTTCACTGACCTCAGAAGAATGACAGGCTGAGTCAACCCCACCTGGTGTTAGTTAAGCAGCCAACAGGGCTAGAACTCAGCACCCGAAGATGCCAAGCCCACCACCCTAACCACAAAGCCAACACCAGGCTTTGTAATCAAACAGACTGTGCAATGACAGTGTTCAATATTAAAATTAAATTAATTAACTACATAGCTGTCATAATTGAAATAGAATTATGGATCCAACTCGATGTTCCGATTCAGTCGCCGTCTCTCCGCATCGGGATGTTCCACCCTCGGCCAGTCTCGCGGGTTGTTACTCCAGGCGTCTGCGGGGTGCTGATATAGACAAGAATCAAGTCTGATTAACCCCAATTTCATGCGATACTTTGCCAAAGCCAAGCCTGGCAAGTTTTCCATATGCTGATAAGACACGATGATGCCAAAAATGGTACAAAATCAAAAAATATCCCACAAAATTCAACGATGAGAGGTAGATAAACGACTTCAGTTTACGTAGTGATTCGAAAGACCTGCTACACCGAACGCATTCACTCTGGGCAGTCGTGCGTACATTCCCCTTTGCAGAGTGATCTAGAGGGTGGTGATGCATCAATGTATGCGCCATCCCTCGGATAGACTTTAAGCTTGGCGTGCTGTCTGCTAGCATTAATTGGTGGACATTAAGGAACCCACGGTATCCTTTGTGAAGAGTTGGCGACCCATCGACCATCGACGGCACCCTGAACAAATTTCAAATTCCTGCTCTAACCTACAAGGGGCACTGCATCAGCATTACTGCTGCGTTCCTGGGAGGTCCGATGCTCACCGGCAGTGACGTGCTTCATATGAACGACAAGGTCGACGAGACAATTTTGAAATGTCAGAGGTCAATGAGACAATGAGGTCAATTTATTTCGAAAACTCCATCCCGAGAATGAAAAATTCATCTTGCTCGTCAATGTTTGTGTCGATCTGCCCACGTGTCGTGTCCCACGCCCCACTTTGATTTTCAAACAAATCGTACGCCCCACCATGATTGCAGACACTACAGTATATACTACATATGTATTCAAAAGGCTTTATTAAAACTTTATTGCAAATTTTATTCAATTGCTACTCACTTCAAAGGGATCCCTGCCCTTGACGCTGGCTGCAGATTTGTTTGATTCGAGGAACCAATTTTGTCCGTTTCAGCCTTAAATCACCACGTTTCTGACTTCCAGTCGAATTCTCTTAGCTTGCAGCAAATCGGTAACAACACTAAATCCACATTCGACTAAATAAGATGATGGAAAATTTATCAATACTTCCCTTGCCAAAGTAGTCGAGTTTGGGTATTTCTTTTCGCTCTCCCCAGACAGCCACATCATGGTTCCCTTGATCTTGAAAAGCGTTTTCACAGATTCATCTTGTTGCAACTCGCGTAACTCCTCTTGGCATTGCTCTGGTACTTCAGATAAATCCACCAGCAATTGCTGAGTCAACCAAGAAGGGAACTCCGTTGCTTTCAAATCATGAAATCTGTCATTGAAGTCATTAACCAACATTTTCAAGTGGTCAACAATGACGTTCTTTGCCTCGTCAGTTCCCTCGTATTCTTTCAACCAAGGGAATTGGCTAAAATTTCTTGACGATACGTTGCATCGGCACAAATCCAGAAATGTCACAAATCCAAATATCTTTGCTTTTGCATCACAGAGCGTCGCATTGGGTCCTTGGAGCTACTCGTTTAAAGAACAAAGCTTCTCAAAAATGCAGTCAAGTAGCTCACATAAGCTTTGCCATCTGTGGTCAACAGGAGATTCATTTCAGGTTTGCCCTTCAAAAACTCGCTGAGAGGTTCAAACAGATCCATAAATCTTTTGAGGCAGTTTCCCTTTGATAATTAACCACCTTACTTCAGTGTGGAGCAACAATCTCACATGTTCTGCATTTTTAGCCTCACAAAACTTCTTGAACAGACGTTCACATTAGGCATTCGCTTTGATGGAATTGATGCATTTGATCACAGAATGCAGTATCTCATGCAGTTTAGGGGAAATATTCTTTGCAACCAAGTTTTCTCTGTGGATAACACAATGCACAGCCAACATGTTTGGATTGTCATCCTTCATGAGTTTTAAACATCCTGTCTTTTTACCCATCATTGCAGGTGCACCATCTGCCGCACATGATACAATGTTTGTTTTTGGGATTTCATTTTCATCCAAATAATTGTTGAGTTTGCTGTAGATGTCAACTGCACAAGTGGTTGTTTCTAATGATTCACAAAACAGCATCTCTTCTTGAAACTATTCCGGGTCAACATATCTTAAGTATGCCAATAACAGTGATTCACTTTCCCGTATGGTAGATTCATCGATTTGGAATGAGAACTTTCGTGATTTCAACTTCTCAATAAGTTGTTGTTCAACATCTTGCTCCATCTCATCTATTCTGTTGCTGACTGTGCTATTACTCAGTGGCATTGCTTGGACATCTTTGTCATCCTTTTGCAGAACTGTTTTCAGAAAAAACAGATATTGCGGGTTTAACAAGTTGTTTCCCAATCCTATGATTCTTCCCATTTTTTGTTATCAGCAGAGAAATTTCAAAATTTGCTTCAAGGGTATGATTCAGGGCTGTAGTTTGAGCAGCAAATAATGAAGTGATTTTTTGATCTATTCTCAAACTTGTCTTTTAGGGATTTAAAATATTCCAATTTTGAATTGACGTGGTTGGGATGTTTAACCCTCAAATGAGCTTCAAGACGACCGGCTTTCATTGATTCATTCGATAAAGTCTGTTGGCATAGTAAGCAGAAGGGTGCACGTTCATTGTGTACAGCAGGTATAAAATCCAAACTTCAAGAACTCCGCTGAGTATTGACGAACTTTTTGTTTGCTTGGTCTGCTCATTTTGATTTAAGCAGAGTAAGTAAATCTGTTGAAAAATAAGAAAATTGTTTTGAATGCAACAAAAGTTTGATAAAACAGTGGTTTTATTCGAAAAGAATCTCAAATTTAAAAAAGAGATCCAAAAAAAAAAGTACAGTGAGATATCCTTTTGTGGTTTCCGCATTAAGTAGCCCCATTAGCCTGACCGAGTTTTGGGCGAGCTTTCAGTGTACTGGCGGACCCTTTGGGTCCAAACCAAAATCGAATCGAATCGAATTTGACCGAGTTAGAAAAAAATGAAAAATTTTGAATCATGCTGAGCTTGTTAATTATCATTTCAAGTGTGTTTAATCGTCACCAATACTGAAGCGAAAAGGGGAAGGAGAAGAGGTAGGCGTGTTGAGCGCTATAGGTACAGGTTTTTCCGGCCTATCTCGCCAATTTTTCGGTCAAACTCTCCGACGCATCAATCTTCGCTCGCGTCACCGCTGTGAGCGCGCAGCAGCGCAAGGAATTCCCCTTTACGAAAAGCGAGTCATAGTGACGTAACGGCGTTGAATTGATCAAGGGCACGCCTTACCGGCGGATTGGCTAACAAGGGCGCGGTGAAGCAGTTTTTAGTTATGACGCTATGAGGCATCAGTCGCAGCTTCAAACTTTTGAAAATTTGAAAGTGCAAAGCTTTGAAAGCCATCATATATTGATTCATTAATGCTGAATCCTCATGCCCCACTAAAATATTGCTGTGCCACACCTTGAGAAACAATGCTCTTGGCCATCCAACACCCCTCAATCACAAGCTTTGTCTCTGCCTGTCTGTCTCTCTCTCTCTCTCTCCCCCAGATCCCCACCTTTCTAATGTCCCCCTCTACCACTCCCATCATTTTGGGTTGCCCCTTCTCCACTGGCGAACTTCATCCATTTTAAAGGCCTATGTGACCACATTACCATAGTCCCTCCTGAGAACATACCCCAACTGATGCACACTTGCCTCTTCGTTAATATCTCTTACTCCTACCCACCTGACATTCTCACTCATACTTTCCTCTCATAAAAATATTTAATATGGATACAAACAAACACGACATAATAGTGACCGAAGCTTTTCGTGCTGCACTCTTCAGGGTAAAAATCGCAGCAAGTGAAGAAGGAAGTGAAGGTGCGTGCTTTCTATGCAGGTCTCAATAAGGTAGACGCTGATTGGTTCAGCCGTAATGACATCACGGTTAATCCAAACGCCCATTGGTCGGCTCATCATCTTCACCTCGAGCTCCCATTGGCTGGAGCAGAGTTCGTCGATGATTGACGTTTGCAACCACATCCTGGAGAGAGGGGGGATGGGTTGTTTGATCCGATCAGCCAATCTTAGTGTTGTGCGGCCCACGTACCGAGCTTCACATCGGCACATAAACTCATAAATAACATTGCTGGTTTGTGAGGTGGGTAGCACATCCTTGTTGACTGACGTCAGAAAACAGCGAGAGGTAAACATTACTCGGGGTTGCACAGCCAGAAAGGGGATCAGACACCACGTCCCATTGGCGATTCGAAGAAAGATTGTGAGGGTTAGAACACAACCAGTGTGAGCATGTAGAAATATCCAGCAACCACCGGCCACTGTACCTGCTTCATCTGCCACTGCACAGCACCTGGTTGCCAACCCTATCTGTGCAGACCAGTACAATGCAGATATGTTCAGGATATTGAGCCGAGGTCGGAACTCGTTTCATTTACGTATGTTGGACGCAACCTTCCTCCTTACCACCGATCCAATATTATGTCATCAAAAGGAATTTGTGAAGTCTCTGTGTATCTTTCAGCATGGAAAGATCACGGAAAGTACGGTAACAAATGGTGAATGGACCTTAGGGGAAATCCATCCCCCCTCTCTCCAGGATGTGGTTGCAAACGTCAATCATCGACGAAGTCTGCTCCAGCCAATGGGAGCTCGAGGTGAAGATGATGAGCCGACCAATGGGCGTTCGGATTAACCGTGACATCATTACGGTTGAACCAATCAGCGTCTACCTTATTGAGACCTGCGTATAAAGCACGCACCTTCACTTCCTTCTTCACTTGCTGCGATTTTTTACCCTGAAGAGTGCAGCACGAAAAGCTTCGGTCACCATTATGTCGTGTTTGTTTGTATCCATATTAAAGTTCTGTAGTACCGAACATCTGTTTATAAAAATATTTGTCAAAACACAAGCTCACAACAAAGTGCGCAATGCAAGTGATCCTTCCATTGTTGAAGAAAAAACTCTGGGGAGCACAATTTGAAGTCATCTTGCAGAGCCAGTGGTATAGTGCAAGTTAGGCAATCTCATGTACCGTGCTCTCCATGGAGGGTCGGTTCTGCCAAAGCTGGTTATTGGCTGGAGTTACAATCCTGGCCAGGTCACCATTTTGACACAGTGAGGGCAGGAATTTGGAACTTTTTTCATGGTGCCAGCGTTACCTTCCCTACTCTTCGCAAACTACCCCATGAGATATTTAACATCCACCAACTAATTCTGGCAGCCAGGAAGTCCAGTTAAACATCCATTCGAAGGATGGCGCACACATTGATGGACCACCCTGCTTGAGAAACACCGGGATGACAGTTTAGAGCTGGGCTGAGAATCAAACACAGAAAGCTCAGAAGCGATTGTGCACACCTTCAGGCCATCCTGCCAGCCGACAATTCTATGACACAGAAAAAAACACAATGGTGTCAGAGCCAGAGCAGACAAGGTTTACACTACTGGCATCAAACGGCCACTTCGCACATCATTTGGTATGTACGTTGTGAATGGTGTTATATTCAACCAGAGCTTGGTGGTCACATGCCATCCAAAGCGTACGCTCGCACAAATGCTCAGCAAGAAGTGAACAGAACAGGTATACAGATAAATTACAGGGCAATACTTTATGTATTATGTACATATGAGTAGAGTACCTGTCCTATGGGCGATCTTTTTCCAAGCATGCAACACGTTCTTCTGACTCATAACTTTATTTTGATGACGTATAGGCAACTGACAGCTGCCTTAATCACTCCCAAACAAAAAATAACCCGGGTTACGTGCATGAAGAAAAAGAAATGGAAGAGACTTATAATACCCTCCCCCACCTGGAGGTGGCGCAACACGATACACATTCACATCGAGAACTTCCATCCCCCCACAACTCTCAAGACCACCAGCAAAGATAAAAACACCCCAATACATTAATTGGGGTCATGCTGGCCTTATGTAGCAAATCTGGATATAATTAGACCAAAACTGTAGGTGTATAGTTCAACAAACAAACAAACAAACAAACGAACAAACACACAAACAAACACCAGTTTGTGAATTACAGTAAGGATATATATTCTCCTGCAAAAGCGAAATGTTTGTTTGTTTGTTATTCCTCTGAGCTCCCAAGGTTAATCATGGTGAAACTTTATCGGATCAAGTTTTATAACCACGATGCACCTCAATAGGGTGTTCTAAACAGCGATGTTCTCACAATTCATTATAGCTTATCAACACACCCGTCACCATCTCCGAGGGTAGATCCATATATATATATATATATATATATATATATATATATATATATATATATATATATATATGTGTATATATATATATATATATATATATTGCCTTATAAAAAAACCCCAATTTGTTTCGGATTTAAACCTGGACACCTCTATAATTGGTGACATGGTGAGCTCCTATCATCAAATATGGTATCAGATGTGTAAAATAACTCTTCAATAAGATGTTGCAATGATCAATAAGATCGGCGAAGAAGGAGTCATCTGACTTCTCAAATCCGACAATCGCTAATGATTCAAAAACCGAAAATAGTACAAACACAACCTATACATCGATTTAAAGATATTTTACTGCTCATCGAATGACATAACTCTCAAGGGTGAAAGAAAAATTTGTAGAAAAAAAAAGCTGTCCACCTTCGTTAACTTCCCCAATTATACGCTCTGCGAAAATTTTAAAACAAGCAATTTTAATCAGTATAGTGATATAGTTGTTTGGAGAGTGCATTCCGATTGTCTGACGACAAAACAAATTTCAAATATCTCATTTAATTAGGTTCTGATGATCTAGGGCAGTGCTTCTCAAGGTGGGGCGCACGCGCCCAACGGTGGGGCGTAGCAATATTTTGGTGGGGCATGAGGATTCAGAATTAATGAATCTATATACTGTATGATCGCTTTCATAGCTTTGCCTTTTGAATACATATGGAGTATATACTGTAGTGTCTCCAATCATGGTGGGGCGTACGTTTTTTTCTGAAAATCAAAGTGGGGCGTGGGACAAAAAAGGTTGAGAAACACTGATCAAGGGGATCACGACAATTGGTGCATTTTTAACTCAGGTCGTTATAAGTTCCCATTGGCTGTAATTTGAAAATTACAAGCCGTACAGATTAAACAAATTCATTAGATTAATGCCAGATCAGCAAAGCATTCAGAGGATACACGTCAGAAGGGGTGACACCTCACAACTTGGTCCTCAAAATTGAGTCTTCTATCATATTACTGAGGAATATGGATGCTCCAAAGCTCTGTAATGGAACAAGACTAAGAGTGCCACATGTGATAGAAGCATCCATAATCACTGGAAATGCCGAAGGAGAAGATGTCTTTATCTCAATTACACCAAGTTTGAATCTCGACCACTGTTTCTCATGCAGCGCAATGCATCAATATTTGTGCCATCCATCGGGAGGACGTTAAGCCGGAGAACTCGTCTGCCAGCAGTGGTCATTGGTGGACACTGAAGACTCCACAGTGTCTTCGCAAAAGACACTATGGAGTCTTTTGGGTACACCCTGTATAAAATGCTGTTTTACAAGGATTAGTGCATGCCTGTAGGTGTGTGCCCGTACGTGTGTGGCTGTACGTGCAAACAACAACAAAAAACTTTCAAACCGCGTGCCAGAAACAACAACCACACAGGCCGTTCCTTCATTCTCACGTGCCCATACATACATGGCCGTACGTGCAAAAAACAAAACCCCCCCCCCAAAAAAAAACGTTCAAACCATGAGCCAGAAACGACAACCACACAGGCCGTTCCTTCGCTCTCGCAACAACCACACTTCCACACACAGACTTAATTAAAATCGAAATTAAAATCAAGTTTACCTCCCTGTCTTTGCTTGCCATGACATTCGCTGCCAGGTAACCGGCACAGCCCGTGACGTCATCGTCGGCCGGCCGCGCACCGCCCGACGCAGCCACGCCTACGCAGCAACGCGTCATGTCATTGGTTCGTAAATAAATGGCCGCAGCAAAGTGTCCTGTCATTGGTTGGCAAATAAATGGCCATAACTTGGGAAGCACTTGTCCGATTAATATCAAACCTTGAAAAGTCACATCCTCAGGTCCCCAGCAATATACCTGGCAAGTTTCAATGAGCTCGGAACAGTGGTTGTCGAGAAACAGCGGTCACACACACACACACACACACACACACACACACACACACACACACACACACACACACACACACACACACACTGCAGGAATTATGGATGGATATGAAAACAATTTCACAAATGACAACAGTACAATGTGACTTCATAGTCTCAGATATAATTTCTCTATTGCTTGTTCAACGTTCCCATTGGCAGTTCAGTTTTATGAATGACAGGCAATGGGTAGTTGGGGGCAGGCTGCATTTCATCCTTGCGCCTGTGGACTCAGCTCAATACGAGGTGCAGTGGAGTGGTTCGGCGGGGCAGGCAGTGTTTCTTCTTTGTGCCTGTGGACTCGGCATGTTACGAGGTGCAGTAGAGCGGTTTATTAATGAATTAATTTATTTTGTTGCAATGTCGAGGCTCATATGAGAGCTAACACAGAATATCCAACAAGGGGAGCAGGGGACAAGAGGTGTGGGAGAGGGAAGCACAAAACAGAGGGGAACAAAGACATGGGGAAATCTGTGGAAGGGAGGGGGATGGGTCAGGGTACACAGGGTAAACAAGATGGACACTACAGGGACTTTCAGGAAGAATAGCACGGAATTTGAAGGAGGGAGGTTTAGGGTGGATTAGCGGGGGTAGAAAAGATTGTGGTTTTGGATGGGGGAACAAAAGAGATGGTGCTGAACAGCTATTTTGAAGACCTGGAGGGAAGAGAGGGATTGAAGAGAGCATGGGAGTTTGTTCCAAAGGTGTGAAAAAAAAGAGGAATGAAAGAGTGAAGGTGAGCAGTGATTCTTGATTTTGGTAGTTTTACCAGAAGGGGGTTGCTGGCGGTCCTTGAGCGCCCTGTGGAAATATGGGAGTGGGGGGGGAGGTGTGGGTGAGGGGGAGGGACATATCTCAGACAGAGTGGGGGGGGGAAGGTCAGAGACGAGGCGGTACAAGACAGAAAGACCACCAACCTGCCTGCAGTGAGAGAGTGAGAGACCCAAAGACTCAGCCTCATCGCAGGAGATACCAATGATCCGAAATGCCTTGGTTTTCACAGTGTGAAGCCGAGAAAGGTGAGGCAGGAGCACCAGCCCAGAGGGGAGAGCAATACTCCATCAGGCTGTGGATGAGAGCTTTGTACATGGTCAGGAGCTCCAGTTGGCTGACGAAGGACTTTGCACGATGGAGGATTCCCAGTCGGCGACTGGCTTTGGAGGCCAGCTTGGAAATGTGGCTTTCCCAGGAAAGATCATGGCAGATAATGAGACCCACAAGCTTGAATGAAAGGACTTCTTCAAGAGGATTGTTGAGAAAGTAGATGGGGGGGGGGTGGGGGAGTTTCCAGGCAGTCCTTTTGGAGAGACATAGTGAGAGTGTGACATTTGTCAGGATTGAAAGACATGTTCCAGAGGGGAGGGCAGTATTGATGGTGTGGGAAGGATATTTCTGGGGGCTGTTGAACCAGGGAGGGGGTGGCTGCAAGCTAGAGCTACCATGGTATGTGGAGGGGAAAATGTAATTGGTAGAGATCATGGAGGAGGAGGTGTGGATAGCATTTAAGAGGATGAAGAAGGGAAGAGCACCAGGCATTGATGAAGTGTGTACAGAGATGATAATTGCAGCTGGAGAAGTTAGAGTCAGTTGGACAAAGAAGCTGTTGAATAAATGTATGAGACAGGGTTTAGTTCCGGAGGATTAGAGGACAGGGTTAATTATACTGATATGGAAGGGGAAGGGCGATGGTCAAGATTTGGGGAAGTAAAGGGGCATTACACTCCTCAGTCATGCAATGAAGGTGCATGAGAGGATTCTCGGTGGGAGGATAAGGAAGAGTATGAGATGGGGATATATCGAAGAAGAGCAGCAGGGGTTTAAAAAAGGTAGGGGGACGTTGGATGGGATGTTCATGCTGAGACAGCTGGTGAAGAAGAGGTTGGAGGTACAAGGTGAAATGGTATTGGGATTTGTGGACCTGGAGAAGGCCTATACTGTCCTCAGAGAGTTGATGATGGTGACGCCGAGATGGATCGGAGTGCCGGAAGCAGAATTCAGGTTGGTGGAAGAAGGGATGTACAAGGGAACGAAGGGAGGAGTCTTGGTTGCTCTTCGGATGTCTGAGGAGTTCAGTGTGAACATCAGTTTGAGGCCGGGAAGTGCTCTCAGCCCACTCATGGTTTTCATGGTGATGGAGCTGGTAAGTTGGACGGTAAACATGAGGGGTATTCTGGGGTGGATGTTGTATATGGATGATCTGGCTGTTGTGATGGAGAGTAGGCAGGAAATGCAGGAAGTACTGGGGGAGTGGAAGGAGGCATTTGAGAAACAGGGGCTGAAGATGATCAGTATGGAAAAGACCGAGGTGATGTGGGTCAGGCAGCAGAGAAAATAAATTAATAACAGGTTAGAGGGGAAGCAGATTAGACAGACATGGAAATAGGTTTGAGTATCTGGGGGGAAAAGTGACCAGGGATGGTAAATCAGAGGCAGAGGAGCGGAGGAGCAGTCAGGTGGGTGTGAACGCGTGGAGGAGGGTGAGGGATTAATAGAAGACAGAAAGATATCAAGGAAATTGAAAGGGAAGGTTCTGATGTCATGTGTAATGGGGGCCGAGCTTTACGGTCTGGAAATGGTGGCACTGACAGACAACAACAGAAGTTGCAGGTCTATGAGAACAACTGGGTCAGTAGGATTGTGGGAGTGAAGAGGGTGGATATAAAGAGGATGGATGAAGTTAGGGAGGAGATTGTTGTGCAGATGAGCATGATGGGGAGATTGTTGAAATGCCGGCTGAAATAGGCTGGGTACTTGGTGCGGATGAGGGAAGAGAGAATGGCAAAGAGTGCAGATAGGTTGGTTGAGATGGGAGGATTGTGCTGGGAGAGGCATCAGCAAGGTGGGAGAATGGAGAGAGTTGGCTGAAGCAGGAGGGAAGTGGAGGA
Source organism: Eptatretus burgeri (assembly GCA_024346535.1). Classification (NCBI taxonomy): domain Eukaryota; kingdom Metazoa; phylum Chordata; class Myxini; order Myxiniformes; family Myxinidae; genus Eptatretus; species Eptatretus burgeri. The sequence continues at coordinate 171,880 of BROF01001729.1, forward strand.
GTATCGCGGTCGAGGCAGGACTGAATTTGATGTCATTGGACCTCATGCCTTATAAGGGGAAGAGGAAGAGGAGAAGAGTAAAGAAAAAAAAATGTGGAAAAATTTAGTCGAGTGAAATCCTGTGGCTTCACGTTAAAGGGCCAGGAATAATGATATGTGAACTGATGTACTTTTTAACCTGGTGTTTAAAACCTGGTGTTGGCTTAGTGGTGAGGGTGGTGGCTTGGGATCCTAAGGTCCTGAGTTCAAGCCCTGTTGGCTGCTGAATTAACACCAGGGGGTTGACTCAGCCTGTCATCCTTCTGAGGTCGGTGAAATGAGTACCAGTATAGCAGCCAAAAAGGCTGCACACGAAGGGAAGGGGAATTGACAGATTGATTAAATCTGGCATTGGTGTAGCGCAGGCATGATGGGCTGATTGGACTCCTGTGCCTTAATTCCTTGTCAATAACATGGGAATAAGTGCTGTGTTGGCTTTGAAGTGACAAAATAATGCGCAATTAACATTTAAAAAAACTTTACCTAAACTATGCGTCGATTCTTCGGAGAGTTTCTTAAAGTAGACACTGTTCACTGTTATCAGGTGGTGAGCCTATCTCTGGCAGCCAGGCAACCAAGAAATTTGATAAGATTTTCGTAATCATGTTTGAAAGGATTCCTGCTTAAACGGAGGATCCAAAAGCAGTGTGTGTGTGTGTGTGTGTGTGTGTGTGTGTGTGTGTGTGTGTGTGTGTGTGTGTAGCGGAGCCAGGTAGCTGATCGAGCTTGTGATGGTACGTGACCTGCATCCTTACCAGCTGTGCCACAACAGCACGGCTCGGGTATTTCCTGTCTTGTCAACCACTATCTAATGTCTATATCCTGTGGTGTGTCTCATGGACCCAGATAAGGCAGAGGATAATTAAGGAATCCCCTCCGTACGCTTGGTACCATGGGTGCGTATGATTGGTCGTAGATGAGGGGATAGTGTTAGTTGCATCATATATTTATTAGTGGTTTCCAGAGTTGGTGACTCGAGCCAGCGACTCGGACTCAAGTGGCAAAATTTTATGACTTGCGACTTGACCAAATTGACTTGAGACTCAGACTTGGGACTTGGTATCTGGAGACGTGTGACTTGTGACTTGCTTGCAACTTAGATGCGACTTGGGTTTATAATGACTTGTTGACAATGTTCAGAGAATAATCGTTGAATAAACATCGAATCAAAATGGGGTTTAAAATAAATGGTAAATTAATTTTCTAATCGTGGGCGTGCCAGGTTTGGTCAAGGATGACATATACCTCGTATGTGGATACTGTGCATGTGCAGAGTGGCAGCGCTCCGAGCCGCCAGGTCGCATACGATTCTCCATTTAGGTTGAAGGGAGTGACACTTCAGACAGCACACCAGGTCCAAGGACTGAGCACCAATCTTCCCAATGTGGCTACGTGTGAAAACTTTATTCAAACCATTTACATTCGTCCCAGGGGAAACTTGGCCCCTGATCGGTAACCCGTGCACGTCGGACACATCCTCACCCAATAAAAAAACATTTTGTGATGATTTAAAATAACATATATCAGATGACTTGGATTATTTAAACTTTGTCAATAATTGTAAATGGTATCATGACTTGTCTTTTAAAGGAGAAAACATAAAACGTATGGTATCTTAAAGGGCAACAATTGAAGTTAATAAGTTATACATTTCATTTTAACCAACATAATGATAATGACCTTCAACTTTCTATATAATTGTGTAAACCATTTAGCTGATTTCACATTTCAGCTGATATATATGTGTATTTTGATTTAAACAATACTAACAAATTGTTAAAATATCCTTTCCGGTCCATATTTAATGCTTTGTTT
>BROF01001729.1:174058-190321 GCA_024346535.1 Eptatretus burgeri
CTTAGAGTGAGCATGCATACCTCTCGGCTATCCTGCCGTGATGTTAGCGAAACATTTCATTTTAAGCTCACCTGGACTTTACTCAGGTGAGCTTATGCAATCGAGCAGTGTACGTAGGTGAGTGAGTCAGTGAGTCAGTCTGTCCGTAAACATTTCAGTTATTATTGTTTGAACCAAACACACGATTTTGATGAAACTTGGCCATGAGCTTCATATCTGATGCCGAACGAAGGTTTATTGACCGCATCAAAATCTGCGCTCATTAAGGGGGCTACAGGGGGTTTTTTTTGACCCCCCCAAATAGATATTTGCTCTTCTCTGAAACTGCACACACAATTTTTATGAAACTTGACCACAACCTTCATTACCAGTGATGTACCAAAGTGTAGCGACGGCATCAAAGTCTACGCTCATTGAGGGGGTCTCTGGCGGTTTTGATCCCCTAAAATAGGTATTTTCTCTCTCCTCTGACACTACACACACAATTCCGATAACAAATCGATCGATATACAGTATTCAATGATGGAGTGAATATTGTAGCATGAGTGCTTACCAAGTGGCTTAAGCACTCCCATGAAATGGTTTGGCAAGCAATTACCAATCGCCGAACCGTCAAATTAAACACACATCCTGGAGACACCCAAAATATCAAACTATGTCCGAATTAGACAAATAACCACTTTTTTTTTCGCAGTAGGAACTGCTGCTAGGTTCATTTTTGGAGATTAAATTTTGTAACTTGGCTGAGTTTAAGAGATTCCCGAGGTTATGGCAAGTGCAGAAATGAAATAAAGCCACAAACACTGGCCTCTCCGTGTGTTTATAAGCATTGCAAAGTATCCAGCAATTCATAGGTATGATGATCAGGCATTCGATTGTACGAGTGAGGAAAGTGAAAAAAACAACTGCCATGAAGAAATCATTGTGGCTTGTTCCTAGTTAAGGCATGGTTGAGCAGGTCAAAAATATGGCGAATTATGAACCTTTAGAGGGAGAGCGAGGTGTCTCAGGATGCATAGAGGTGTCCGAGGATGCGCCTGATAAAGGATCATTAAATAAGGCCGTTAATTATCTTCAAAAGGAGTGTTTTAATGAACCCAAACACCCAATTTTCGCTCACGCACTTCCTTGGAGTTTTCTTAGGATGCATGCAAAGATTCAGGCTGCTGGGTTTCATGGTTTTGGAGTTATGGAGGACACACGCACGCACGCACGCACGCACGCACGCACACACACACACACACACACACACTAGTATAGACGGGCAGATGACCTGGTTGCACCGGGCTGTTGTGATTGAATTCATTCTCAATAGAGTGTGGAAAATTTAGTGAGTTTGCTTGGAATGTCCTTTGACAGCATAATGGTCGGGACCCACGGAAATTCCGCAAAATGTAAAATATGACTTCAAGTGCTCAATTCCTTTCTTCTTCTCGTCCTCAAAGCCTTCCACCCCCCTCCTCCCAGCTGCAAGTTCACAACCTAAAGTTCTCAAACCATCTCTCCCAACTCTGTCCCCTCTCCCAACTGTCTGTCCCCTCTCCCAACTTTCTGTCCCCTCTCCCAACTGTCTGTCCCCTCTCCCAACTTTCTGTCCCCTCTCCCAACTTTCTGTCCCCTCTCTGCCCCTTCCACCTCAACTCTCTGTCCTCTTATCCCTCTTTCTCTCTTTGAGACTTCAACCCCCCCCTCCACCACAGGCTCGCAACTTCCCCTTTTTTCTTCAAATCTTCAATCCCCCATCCCAACTCAACGTCCGCATAATAGTCACTAACTGGATTGCTAAGGTTTTTCAGTGAAGTAAATGGACAAAAATGAAATCATTCTTCGTTGCACAGAATTAACTGAATAGTTTGTTGTTATATCATTTTTTTTTAACTTCTGGTAGGTGTGCGAGCCAACGACGAAGCCAATACAACAAAAATGCCCATAACTCAAAATTGTGCGAATATCGATATTTTTAAACCTCTGCATGCACTATCCGGACCCAAGAGCTCTTAAAATCATGCAACTAGCATTTTTATAGGTTATATCCTCTTGATGCAGATAGACACAGAGAGTGATTCCGAATACATTAATTTTCATTTCCATTTTCTAATCAGCATTGTGCAGCATCTCCCGCATCACATCCGAATCCAGATTATTCTGAATCAAATGGCAACACTTGTAAAGGGGCTGTCACACCTTAAAGATTTAGCCAGCTTATGCCGATTTATGAAAAATTTGTCTAAAACGCTGGCACACGTCGAATATGTTATGGGTACGTTTTGTGTACGTTAGGTGCATGCTGAAAAACACTACCGTAGGTCGTATTACACTGGTTTAAAACGTTGTACTTTTTGGTTGTCCAAAAAATTTTGCATGCTTGAAATCTTACGACGTACTCGGCGTTTGGCTCACACTTTCTGCTACGCTGGCCATAAGTTGTAGGCACGTTATGCGATCGTTGACACACGTTAATTGTATGTTACTCATAAGTCAAAACACGTAGAGGTAACATTCGCGTACCCGAAACTTATTTCTAACCTATGAGTAACGTTTTGTAAGCACGCTACACGAACGTTGTTCACACTTCGCAACACGCGACTTGAAAGTTCCTCATACGTCGAAACACATCAAAGTAATGTTTAGGGTACCCTTGACTTATTTATAACCTATGAATAATGTGCTTGGGAATTATTATGCTATGCATATGCTAGACTATTGTTGGGCATAGGTTGTGGACGACTAAAACACGATAAACAATCGTTGGTATACCTTATCTATAAGTTATCGAAGCGTTCTGTGTTCATTACTAGTACATTATGCATTTGTCAAAGTCTTTTTTTAATAATTTCAATAGTAAAACAAAGAAATATTTCATCTTCGGAATGAGGAAAAAAAATTAGCCCTTTCAGAACATCGAACAATGGTGCAAAGTATTCTCCTATTCGTTGACGCAACGAGGATCCATCATCCCCCACAGCCTCCACATCACGCTCACATACTACTACTGACATAGACATACAGCTACTACCAATGCTACTACCACTACTACTACTACTACTACTACTATTATTACTGTCACGCACACCTCGTACTAGTAATAGTACTGCTACTATTGATACTACCGGCGTTCACATCTACTCACCATGGAGTCTGGAAGCGTTCTGTGTTCCATATCGAAGCGTTCTGTGTTCATTACTAGTACATTATGCATTTGTCAAAGTCGTTTTTAATACTTCAAAAAGTAAAACAAAGAAATATTTCATCGTGGGAACGAGGAAAAAAAAATTAGCCGAAAAGAACATCGAACAATGGTGCAAAGTAGTCTCATATTTGTGGACGATAGGAGGATCCACCATCACCCACACCTTCCCCACCATGCTCATAGACATACTACTACTACCAATGCTACTACTACAACTAGTACTACTATTACTACTGTCACGCACACCAACTACTACTAATAGTATTACTACTACTGATACTACTGGCATTGACATCTACTCACCATGGAGTCTGGAACAATGATAGGTTCCTCTTGTGAAGCCCATTTGTATATACCAATTCCCCTTAACGCTGCCAATACGCCATTATACGGTAGATGCAAGTTAGAAACACGTTCAGTAAGTGCTGTGGTCGTCCGGAAGACGTCAATCTAATTTGTCTACATACGACAATGTGCGTTTTAGATACGTTACACATAGGTTCATAGCATGTTACTCAAAGGTTAGAAGCACGTTATACTTAGGTTCAAAGCATGCTACACATAGGTTAAACGCACGTTACTCATAGGTTCATAACACGGTAGTCATTGGTTCAAGGCAAGTTACAAATAGGTTCAATGCACGTTACTCATAGTTTCCAAGCACGTTAAACATAGGCTAAGCTGACACTACTCATTTGTTCAAAGCACGTTACTCATCGATTAGAAATTTGGTTTCAAGTATGTTGGCCATTACCTTGACGTGCTTCGACTTATGAGTAACCTACAAGTAACGTGTGTCCGTCGTGTGTAAACGATCGCGGAGCGTGCTAGGAACATATGACAACGCATGCGGAATGTGTTAGCCATATGCTGAGTACGTCGTAAAATTTTCAGCATGCTTGAAATTTCACGACGTATTACACGTACCACGTAATATGACAGCGTACTTCATTGTTTTCCAGCCTACTCTTAACGTATACACAACTTACCTATACCGTATTCGACGTGCGCCTAGCGTTTTAGACACATTTTTCATAGGCCGGCATACGCTGGCAAAATCGTCAAGGTGTGACTGCGATGTTAACACTTCAAATTCTCAGGCGGTTATGATTTAAATCGGCGAGTGGCAGGTTTTTAACAGGCTACGCCACGAGATCGTTGGCGATACGTGCAGCGCGCTATGCGTAAGTTAAACCATCGTTGGGCATAGGTTGTGAACGCTGACAACAGGCTAAGCATTCGTTGGTAAAAGTTATCAATAACACAACGAAACGTTCTGTGCCCGTTACTAATATGTTATGCATACGACCAACACGTTATGAATACGTCCAAAACTTAAAAAAAAACATCAAAATTTCAGTGTACGCCAACATTTTACATACATTTTTATACGTTGCCATTGCTGGTTAAAACGTCAAGGTGTCACAGGGCCCGAACAGGCTCACACAATGGCTGGTTATATACTAACAGCTTAAAAACACAACTATGTATGTGTATATATGTATGTATATGTAAATAAATAAATAAATGTATATATATATATATATATATTGAACTTGAGAGCAAATTAGTCATTGTATTGAAGGTGGAGCTGTAAAATTCTTCCCCATTAACGACCAGTAAATGTCCAATTATGTGGGATTTTGTGGTGTAAACAATAATTATGTGACACTGCATAAATCATACCATGACAGAACACTTCCTGTTGTGACATAAGTATGACACTACATATCCACAGCACAGAAACAAATGGGCCCATCATCCACATAAAAGGGAACGACAGACCCAATAGGTGTCTTACCTCCAAAAAAAAAACAACCATTCGAACACTGGAGCACAGCACTACACACACCCGCCTCCTTCAAGCCACCTTCGCATATTTGAGTTGCATATACCTGGAGGACCATATAACTATACAGGTATGTTTTCCGATCGCTGGGAGCTCCAGCTGATATAAAATAACACTTCTCAAGAGCACAAATCATCTTCGGTGGAAAACAGCTCGTGCCTGATGTGTGCACATATGCAACGAGGCAGCTGTACATATTTCACGCATACCTCGCACGTATGGCACAAATTACTGGATGTAGTCCAGCGAGTTTGTTGGGCCATTGCGGAGAGAAATGAAGCGACTGCTGCAGAAAGTTCAGGAACAAAACCTCGACTCAGATGTACTGGATATGGTCACAGGCCAATGGGTCCCAAAGCAATATCGACATCTCCCACAAAGCGCGGTCCCATCGGAACTGAACAATTCCAGTATCAGCGGAAACAGCAACGAAGTGCAGTACAGCAAGGGACCACTTCGTATAACAGTTTATTGAAACAGTGTTTCAGGATTTGTTCAGCAGAGTGGGGAAATGCAATGCACAAAATACACGGAGGAACAGTACAGCGAGAAGCGGTGGTCAAAAAAATAAAAAATCACCGATCTTCGGCGAGGACAAATGCACTGCGATGAAATACAGCGAATGCCAAATTTTATGGCCAAACATTTACTCCCGTGGTCCCTGAAGAATATTGGTCACATGGCCAGCGACATCGCTCAACAAACTCAACGGCTTTGAGAAATCCTTTCCCTCCATCATGGCTTGTTGCACCACACCCGATGGCACCAAGCCATTTGGTCCCCACTATCTGCGATGCTCGTGAAATGCAAACAGCCTCAAATACCATTTGTTTATGCGTTTGGTACCCTTTTTCCAGCGAAAGCCAAAATGCATCAATTCGACGGTCAGGATGTGTGTTTGCTTGCTTGAGATCATGGTAATTGAATGATATGCATGATGAATACAATTTCGATCAACTTCTGAAAAGAAGCCGCAAGCTGCGGCCGCAGAACCACAAAATAAGTGTTTTTGACTGCGATTCCAACGAGCAGCCTCACCATTCCTTCATAATTCAAAAGAAATGCTCATTTATTCATTCATTTCCATTTGGAGCATCATGTTGAGAGGCCCGTGGGTCCGTCTAGCCAACGGCTCGAAGTTGTTTCAGACTGGCGAAAATACTAATGAACTCGCTGACCTCCGATTGGACGCACCGTTCATGAAGCCTCATCAGACATCTGTGGCAGACATAATCCAGGAGGACTCCTAATGAAGCAAGATGGCCACAACCTTTTGCTTTCAACTCCTGCAGGGAAATTTGGAATCTGGCCAGGATGCTTGTCAAAAGGCCTTCGCTTGAGGAATATACAGTGACATCGATACCATTCACGTTCCGGATATGAGAGCCTTTTATGTTTGATTCTCGAAACGGTGCGGCTTTCGGTCAATTTCAAGAGAGGTAAATGCACTTGGGAATTCACACCACCTATCTGATTTTATCTTATTTACACAAAGTTTACTGGGTGATGAGGATGCAACATCGAGTCGAACAGTTTTTTTGTCTTGTTCTCTTTTACCTGTAACATATTGCACATTCTGCAGAACGAGGCCACAAGCAGTTTAGATAGACTCAGACACTTGATGAACAAAGTCTGATCGTACTGGAAATTAGAGCAAAACAAATGCATGTATAACAGGCAATATTAGGGTCCATCCTGATCTGTTTGCAAGCGCATCCATCCCTATGGATGGAGAAAAATCTGCAATATTGGAGATTAAGGAATGCTGTTCAATGCTCTGAGCCCCTTGGAAGAACCATGAGCACATGAGAGTCCGTGCAGGGCATTGGGCCTTGCCTCAAAGCTTTCTAATAAGATCATCAGTTTGATCGTGTGTTGTGGTCATCCATCACAATGTCAGCTTTTTAATACACTTAGCAGTAGACAAGTTGTACTGCACCCGCATCATTCCTCCACCAGGTCATCCCACATGTGCTGCAAGCATGAAGTTTATTAAATGGGAAAAAATCATTTCCAAAACCTTTCTATAGAAAGAGTTTTATCGAGATTGGAAAGAAAAATAAAAAAAAAGGTCACGTGACTGCATTAAAAGGGCTATCAGATTAGATTAGATTAGATTAGATTAGATTAGATTAGATTAGATAGAGGGCCAGTGAATCAGTGATGGTAACAAAAGATTGCAGGTTTATATACAGAAGATGAGGAACCATATATAAATTCAGAACACAGTGGGGGAGTTGGAGGAATACTTGAGGAGGAGATATCTCAAAGATGGATGATAAAAGGAGAGAAAGTAGGCCAAGGGAGTGTGGGAGGAATTGGAAAAGAATGGAAGGAAGGTTTGGAGGGGTAGGATAAAGGAGAAGGGAAGGGTATGTATGAAGCATATGGAGTAGGGGGAGGGGAGAGGTTGGGTTATAGTTCTGCCAAATTTGCATTCTTTAATTAGATGGCTTTCTAATGGTATGAAATACAAACATGAGAATCTTCAGGACTGATAGGATGACCTAGAGGTATCCACACTCGCCTCTAAGCTGCTTAACCGGGAGAGGTATGCATACTCACCTCTACGCTGTCTAGCCTGGGTTCGAATCCCGACACAGCCATAAACTGTCATCACAGGTCGGGTGATTTGCCAATGTGTGTGCCGTCCCTGGAATGGACGTTAAAGCGGGCATCCATCGGCCAGCATTCATGGGTGGACTTTAAAGATCTCATGGTGTCCTTTGTGAAGAGTCCTTTGGCACCATGAACGAATTGCAAATTACTGCTCTAACCAGAAGAGGGCATTGCATCAGCAGCACAGCCATGCCCTCAGCTAATGATGTTACCCCGCAGCCTTTTGCTGCATACGAATTAAGAAGACGAAGAAGACCAGAGTATTTGGGTCAATGGGTCAATGGGTCAATGAAATTCCAGAAACCCCAATACATTTCTTTATTGGCAATGGATTCCATCACTTGTAAAGGTGGATGGGGAGTGGGACAATGGGGCATAGTGAAAAAGAGAGGGAGATTGTGATGAGCTCGGTGAAAGTGAAGGACTGTGGGAAAAGAGAGGAGGTGGGAGAATGGGGGAGGAGAGGGAGTAATATGGAGCATATGGGAACGTGATGGTAGAGGTCCCATGAATGTACGGTATTAATGTTTTTGGAACACAAAGGTGACGTTCGTGATGAAATGGACCTGAAAGTGCCTATCTCCCCTCCAGACCCAGTTTTTGAGCAGCCACGCAGAGAATCAAACCCCTGTTATTGAGGGAAATGCAACAAGGCTTTGCCCACTCCACCATCAAGCTACCCATGTTTAGGGAGAGGCTTTTTCATAATTGTGCCATGTTGTTGTCCATTGAATATGGAGATTAATCTTTACTCTGAATATTTACACATTGCAGTTACAGTGTTTGTGTCATTTACATGTTTTAATTTCATCGAGCTGAGATGGATGCAGGTAAAAAGAAAAATTCTTCCATTAAAGAAGTCCCCCCACCCCCACCACCCCACCCCCACCACCCCACCCCCACCCCTCCAGAATTGCTTCTGCTTCTGTTCGTCTGTCTGTCTGTCACTTGTGAAATCCAAGATTCACAAGTATTTTGGTCAGTTTGGTCTGTTAGTCTGTCTGTTTGTGTCAATTGCCTACAGGTCACGTTTATACTCCGATCTTCACGAAACCTCACCACCTGGTCGAGGTAGTGACAAGCTGGAAGCCTATTGTTTTTGAGGTCAAAAGCTCAAAAACGTCAAAGGTCAAGGTCACATAAATCATAAATTTTCAGCCGATTCACTTGATATCTTTGTATATACTGTATATAAAACCGAAAAACACAGGTAGATGGTGAACCCTCGTTGCAGTGAAGTCTTGGCCGAACCATGTGAGTATGTTTATTCATTACGTATTGTTTGAACATGAGTTGGACCTTGACTAAGTCTACTAATTATGGACTTTTGGAACGTACCATTTCGAGACGTAGACCTTTACAGCCCTTGCACCTTTTTACCCCGAAGACCATTTAGACCATTTATACCATTTGGACCTTTTAAGACCCTTTATACCCTTTAAACCTTTACACCCTAAAACCTTTTAAAACCCCTTAGACTCCAAAGACCCCAAAGACATTTAAGACCCCCTTAGGCCCTTAATACTCTTTAGATGCCAAAGACCCTTTAAGACCATGAAGACCCTTTATAACCCAAAGACCCTCAGGACTCTGAGGCTCTGTAGACCCTATAGACCCCATGAGAACAATTTGTCTCTTAAGGCACCATAGTCCCAGTTTGACTTTATGTCTGAAGCCTTTCTGAAAGAACACTTGAGTGTCACCAGTCATAATAAAAAGGCCCCCCGATTGGTAAGGCCGAAGTCACATTTTCTCGACGGTGAGGATACGGCGGCCGTACTCCCTCTGAATTGACAGAAACGTGCGGCGGCCGCAGAGTTTCTGAGGTGGCCTCAGGATGGCCCTACGCAGTATGGCTATATTTTACAGGCCGTAGGGTCACCGTGGAATTATAGCACGGAGTTATAACTTTTTTCATTTCTACGTTCGCCATAGCAATTCGACAAGCCGAAAAAAAAAACTGGTAAAAAAAAATGATAATAAAAATTAACCCACTCGTTACCGTTCGTCTGGCCGCACGTTCGCCTTAGGGCCCCCCTGCGATCCCCCTGTGGTCGCCTTGCGGGCACGTTGCGTCTGCCTTGAAAATTCTATGTCCACCGCAGGAACGCCCTCAGGTCACCGTGCGACATGAAATCAAAGACCGTACGGCACCCCCACGTTTTCGGTCTCCACAATTTCTAAATACCCCGTGCGGCTCCCCGAAAAAGAAAAACATATGTGACTGCTACATTTTGTGACCGTGGAAATACTGCGGCCACCCTATTGTTGCTGGTGGCCGTAGATTTTGTAGACCCTACAGCCGCCGAGCCAAATGTGACATAGGCCTTAGTAGCAATGAGAAAAAAATCCCATGCGGCAAAAAGGGATATTTTTGCTAAACCTGAGGAATCATTCAACATATCAGATTGAAACTTACACGGTTTATTTGTGCACATGTGTAGTTTATGTGCATAAAATCTGGTCAAAATTTGTCAAAGGTTCAGGTCAATGCCATCCAAAACATAAAACATTAGGCAGAAATTAGAAAATGTGTTTACTAAATTTGTTATGCACAACATTCCATCATGTAAAACACCTGACAGCGCAAATTTTCCAGATTACCAAATTGCTGTTTACATGGTAACTGTTGTTTATTTGGATTTGACAAGTATTGTGATATGCATGACATCTTTCTTGTTTCTTTGTCTGTCTGTCTGTCTGTGAGCAGAATACCTGAAAAAATTATGGGCAGATTCAGACGAAATTTTGTGGACAGATTTGTTGTGTGACAAGGACGAAATGATTCGATTTTGGTGAAGGTCCGGATGCGGATGCAGATCCGAGAATTTTTTTAGGTGATTCTTCACCATTGAGAGATGGAGTCAAAAATAAAAAAAATATAAAATATAAAATATATATATATATATATATATATATATATATATATATATATATATATATCATGATATTTCAAAAAGTTGTGGAAGAATTATGACAAAAGTTGGTGCATGAGTTGGTCAGGTGAGAAGAACAAGCTGATTAGATTTTCGTTCGGTCTGGATGCAGATCCGACCGATCAATGGGATACAAAATGTAAACTGTTCAGGCTGGCGGAGATACGTGCTCTACCGAGTGCCATTCTAGTTATCCAGCTTAAACTGAACCCCTTAAAGAAGAAACGTATGAGGATTGCAATGCATCATGACATCATAAATAACCAAAACTGTCATAGGTGATCAAGTTTTCAATGCCCAAAATGCATTTATACATGGATATTAGAAGGAACTTTTGGCCTATCATTGCTGTGCTGCACCAACATCAGAAACAATGACCCATCCACACACAAGCTACCTTCAGGTCCTGCCAATATCCTTGTTCCCCTCTATCTCCAATACATCGAGGTACCTATCTAATTCAAATACGTTTATGGTAATCCAGCAGAGATTCAAACAAAACTTTTACACTTCATCTTGCCAAAGGCACTGTTGACATCACGTCTTCTAATGTTTACGTCAAAGGTTAAAGCACATGATTGATATGAAGCCAGTTTTGTTTTTCCTTTGGAGTTTGGGGAAAGGCTAATATAGCAGATATTCAGGAGGATGTTTATTGCCTTATATTTATTTGTTTTATTTTTGGTCCCCAATTATTCATGGAATGGGTCGGAATTTACTGCACAGTACATGTATATTTACCCCACGCACGCGAAGCAAAAAGTGGAGTTAAGCAATTGGTTCACTCTGTAAGTCTGTCTGTCTGTCTCAAACGTCAGTTTATGAATGAGGAATAACTTAATTTCAATTGAATGTTTTATTTTGAACACGAATCGGACCATGAATTGGAAAATGAAGCTGTAGTTTAACATTCTTTGGCTCTGCATTCGTCCTAATCATGCATGCGCAGAGAGGAGTGAGTTCATTTTTTTTAGTCTACCTGTTTGACAAGTCAAACAGAATTGAAAATCATTCCAAACAGGAAACGTACTGTTTTTAGTGACGTCGTAAAGGACGCAAACAACAGGCACGAAGAACTAATGTAATGTGTTAAATAAGGCGGTGTAATAGACGCTGCATCAACGGTGGTAAACTTCCAAAAATTTTTTTCTACAACCTAAAAAAATCCTTATTTATTTCAATTTAATTATACACTTGAACACCATAAAACACAAATCGCTTTATTGGCACTTTGAAAAACCTTCCATTTCGCAGTACTTGCTTCAAAATACCATGGCATTTCACATCATCTCGATCAATCAAATTTGCTGCTTGCAGACTCAGCCCATGTCCGTTTTTTTGTCAAGACTGCGTGGGGTAAGATATTTTCTGACATCATGAACAATTCATTTGATAAGAATTCCCCGAGGAATAAAAGCAGGAGCGCAACGCTGGATTTGGTTTTGTTCGAAGGGATAAGGGTCATCAGGCCAATAACTAGTGGAGTAGGATGGCAGGAAAGCTTCGATGAATGTGCACTCGCCTTTGAGCAGTCTCATCTGGGTTTGAATCTCGACACAGCTTTAAAGGGTCAACATGGTGTATTGCATGCAGTGTGATGCAGTGTGTGACATGGTGCATGCAGTGTGATGTGTCATTATGTGTGTGACGCCCTTGGAAAGACGTAAAGCTGGAAGACCCGTCTCGCAGCACTACTAGTTGATGGACCTTTAGGATTCCTTAACGTCTCACAAAAAGTTGGTGAGTTATCAATGGCACACTGAACAAATTACAAATTCCTCCCCAAAGACACAGGTAGCAAGTGGTCTGGTCTTTTGTGAAATATCTTGACACCAGGTTACTGCTTGCTATCTCTGTGTGGTTCACTCTGTTAGTGTGGTTGCTGTGTGGTTCAGCAGCTCCTACATGAAATAAATTCACATTCCCAGATTATTCGTGTATCATATGTGAGAAGGTGTAATACAGAGCCTTGGGAAACTTCCTACCGCCGAGTACAACAGAATACAAATTTGTATTTGAACGAGAACACATGAAGAAATGGCTTTTTGGAATATCATGTAGTATGAGGGTCACTACAAAAGTAATGTCCCACAATTTTTTTTACAACACCATATATATTCTACAGCATTGTTATTTGTCACAGTGTATAGGTACATCCTTCCTGCCTCAAAATTTGATCATTACATAGTCTTCCCACATGTGGGGTTGCTGTAGCGGTCGTCAAACATGGCTGCCCTCATGGACGTCCGTCAGAAGCAACGTGTTGCTATTAAATTATTGATGTATGAGGAGACTATTGGAAACACCCGTAAACAACTACAGAAGGCGTTTGGGGATGATGCTGTCGACCACGGCACAGTCGGTCGATGGACCAAGCGGATAACATCCGCAGGAGTTGAACATGCCTATATGTGTAGCGGCAGGCCACGATCAGCGCGGACGGACGTCAATGTTGAAAAGGTGAACAGCATCAGTATGGCAGACAGACGCGTAATTGTTGGAGAACTGTCACTCCAACTGGACATTGGTGAAGCAAGTGTGGGCAGAATAATAAAACAATTGGGCTATGCAAAGGTCTGCGCTAATGTTGTTCACCTTTTCAACATTGACATCCGTCCACGCTGATCGTGGCCTGCCACTGGGTGAGCAGTCGTGCATATCGCCACGTTTAACTCCTGCAGACGTTATCCACTTGGCCCATCGACCGACTGTGCTGCGGTATACAGCATCGTCCCCATACGCCTTCTGTAGTTATTGGTATGTATCCAATAGTATCCTTTTCACACACCAATAACATAATCACAGCACGTTGCCTCTGACGGACATCCATGGGAGCAGCCATGTTTGACGACTGCTACAACAACGCCACCTGTGGGAAGACAATGTAATTATCATATTATGAGGCAGGAAGGATGTACTTATACACTGTACAAGTAACAATGCTGTCGAATAAATATAGTGTTGTTAAAAAAACAACAACTTGTGGGACATTAATTTTTGAGTGACGCTCATACATTTGGATATTGAATGCAAAAACTTGCATAGTGAAGTGAAAATATAGGTCACAATGCAAAGGTAAAGAGTAAATAGCAGGCAGCCTTCAAAATGGAGATCAAGATTGTATCAAACATTCCAACAGCACACAATCATTACATTTCAAGGTAATGATCACAACAACGACTGGAATAAAAAATGAAAACAGAGGATACTTATAGCAAATTCCAACAGGGTGAGGGTTTTAAACACCAAAAAAGGGGGATGCGAGGAAAGTGCAATGAAATGGGCACTGGAACATGACCTATTATATGAAAAGGTCGTTTTCTTAATATGATGTGAAAATGAGGCGCCACCCAACATCTACTAGAAAAGGGAGGCGCCACCCAAAATGTCCATGAAAGGAATGTTTAGAGTCAGAGAATACAGATTACTGAGGATCTTACATTGATGGTTGATCCTGACCTATTGGTGGCCAGTTTACTTCCTCGATATCGACAAAAGTGCCTTCGTTTGGATTCACACCCCTCCTCAGTCCACCACCAACAGTATATTCAGTCATACTCGGAAGGGAGAGAGGTATTCCAGTGTCCGTGTGGAGAATGGAGAATTTCAGGTGATATGGTGGGAATTATTTTGCCGGGGCTTCCAAACCATGCCAGGAGAGCCAGCAGAGGAGATGGTTGGTTTGAAAGCTACGGCGGCTGAGAACCACAGTCATGGTACTTATTCTTCCGTACCCCGTGAGGCAAGTCATTAATTTCACATGGAAAGCACTCCCTGTGCTCTTCCCTTCACCGATCATCCTTTAAACACATGAAACAAAATCCCTACAGTTTTTAATAATGCTTTGCGCCAATGCTCAATCCAAGGATTCAGCGTAAACCTCAAGAGAATTAGAATTTACTGTGACATGGCCAACCTGCTCGGAGCCATCACGATGGAACAAAAGTTTGAAGCAACGTTCGGTGTTTCATTAAGCACTTGCTTGTGCGCTCGTCTACTGATCATGTGCACCCTCCAGATGATGTGCTCCCTCTGGAGGATGGTGCACCCTCCAGATTATGTGCTCCCTCTGGATGATGTGCACCATCCGGAGGATGTGCACAATCAAGATTCCCCATTATATTGGAACCAAGCGGAGTAGAGTAAGGGATGTTCCACAGAACATGAGAGACATTTGATATAAGATATCTTTGTGAGTGGGGGTAAGGAAACATGAGGACATGTGGAGGAGGAGGTATATGTGTTTCACCAACACAACAAGCATGCACGGAAGGGGTAGTAACCTGCAAGAGCAAAACATACATAAATGGTCGGTACCATGCCATGTCCTCCTATGAGACCATCACAGGGAGGTGCAGGGCGCGGCAGGGGACCGGGAATGGGCCGGTACGGTCGCGGCTCAGTACCTTTTAGGCGAGGTTTCCTGCGCGTTTCCAGTGTCAAGATCCCAAGCACTCCTCCCATAGCTCCGCAACTGACAGTCACCACAAAGAGCTGTAGCTACCTCGGAGCATGAACCGGACCAGCCCTGGTCCCCCCACCTTCACCAGCTTGTTTTCCCGCCCCCACTCCGTGTCCCAATATCCGAAGAGAAGCTCCGCTCGTTGGGTTTAACCCCTTTTAGCTATGTATCCGCACATGGCGCCATCCCATATCCCATTACAAGTGCATGTGTTGTCCGTACCTCTTGTGAATTGACAACTACAGGACATTGTGAATGCGCACAATACCGTAGTATGTTGTTTGCGTAGTGACAGTAGAGTTTTTCTCACTTTGCATGAGTACAGTGTATGTACAGAGTTAATCATGAAACTTGGACTTAACTAAGAATGTTGTACCAGCACAACTGAGAAGGGCTCATGGAAATGCACCTGTAGTACACCGTAGTGAAGGTGCACGTCATGGGGGTGTAGTACAGGTTTCCCTGACTATCATGGGTGTGGCCAAGTTTACACTCAAAAGCAACGCCCCTGAGATTTCCCCATTCCTGTCGGAGGGTTTGAAACTAGTACTGTACTGTGTAACAGAGGGTTATACTTACATTATTTACTCAACCACAATCCCCAACACCCCACCCCTTCAACACACAATGTAATTTCCCATTTTACTCCCATATCTTTCCACTTTGTCTTAGGACTTCCCAGAAGCATTTAGGAAAGGGTTGAGGGAGAAGCTAGGGTTAACTAAATGCATATCATATCAGTGCCATATCTACCAGTTTGTGGACCACAGAAAAGGACTCCTGTCCCAGTTGTGCCACTTGCATATTCACAGCCCTGATGCAAGAACCCGCTGTTTAAACTCTCCGAGCCCAGGGTACAGGAAAATAATTTATTAATGGGGAATTTTTGGTGTCAATGATCTGGGTAAGGATTGAATTTGAATACAAAGAAGTTGAATGGTATAGATCACTTCTTTAGTAGTTAAATGCCCAACATAAAATGAGGAAATGCTGGCCAGGAATGTTTGTTTAATGGATCATGAAACAAACACTGTCAACCTGGGTGTGAATTGTGCTACTCACAGTGTACTCATGAAATACTGGCAGCGTCCATACATGACACATGGCTGTTGAGAACCGGAGAAAAATACATTACGATGCGACTGCACCAAGCTCAAAGTAAGTCAGCTAGGCCGAGATGTGAAAATATGTGTACACACACACACAC
>BROF01001729.1:199385-214326 GCA_024346535.1 Eptatretus burgeri
AGACCATGAACTATATTCCCATGAAGTTTGAAGACAATCCGATCAAAATTACTCAAAAAATAAGGGTTTCGTCGACTCCCCTGATTTGCGACAAAGTGACCTTGACCTTTGACCTTGACCTTCAAAATGTTGTGCGCTGAAAGGGACCGCTATAGGCCTCTGATATGCGAAGTTACAAAATTTCCAATGATAACTGTGCTCTGCAGAATTTTTTATACGTGATTACAGACAAAAAAAAAACAAAAAAAAAACATACAAGCTGACTAACATATCTTGCAAAAACTTCGTTTTGGCAAGATAACAAACAAACAAACAGAAAGGGGTGAAAACAGTTCCCTCCGATCTTCTATGGCGGAGGTTAAACATTATGTGACACGAGGAAGAGGACCCACTCCCAATGACAGGAAAAGCAAGCAAAAGTATCTGTCCCCAATGATGGGAAAAGTTTAAGTTAATCTATAAATTAAAATTATTTAATAGACTTTAAAAAGGTCAATTGTGTCATACTCTTGTGAGCCAAAGCTCTGAGCTACTTATACTGCCCACTGCAAGATGGTGGTGCAACATTGGGTGGTGGAGGTTCAATTTGTCTTAAAAGAAGGAAAAATATCCTGCTTGCGAAATAAACTTTGGAATCTCATTATTTAGGTTTGTTCTCCTGTTATTTCAAGAGTGAATGTCGAGCTTTTCAAATGCAGTGCAAGAAATGGTCACCATAAATGGGAGACAGACGAACGCACGGACAAACGCCACGGTTCACAATATATAACAGATGACTTCCCTTCCAAGGAACTTCAACACAGAAAGAGACCATTCGGCACACGAAGCCTGTACAATGGTTGCGAACTTATCACTTTTTTATACAGAGTCAAGACTCTTGGAAGAGCTAGACCACTAAACTGATCAGGAAGAACAAAGAAGAGCAGAGGGGTGGGGGGCACCAACAACGGAGTTGAAGGACAAAATAGAGTGAGACATGAACAAAGAATGGAGTGGGGAGGGATGGGGTGGACAGGTGGATGCAGAAGGAAACTTATTCCACCCCTCCCCTCCCTCCCTCCTCCTCCTTTCTCCCTCCCCTCTCTCTCTCTCTCTCCCTCCATCCCTTCCATCTCTCCCTCCCTCCCATCTCTCTCCACTCCCTCTCTTTCCATCCCCTCTTCCCCCCTGCTTCTCTCCTCCTCTCCCCTCACACCATTCTTTTCTCTCTATCTCCCCCATAACTGTTACAAAGCATTGCCTACTGTTCTTTACCACACTGACATGGTTTGTTAAACTTTGGGATAATCCTCATACTCTGTCACAGAGCATCGGTGCCGCTGAAGCATCTTCCTGAGCAATGGTTATACTGGGTGTCTTGCCAATGCCTTCCCAGCAGTAGTTTGGGCTGGCATTTACAATTTGGCTGGAGTGCCGCCGATAGCTCGACTACTCTTCACGAAGGACACCGTGGGGATCTTTAATGTCCACCAACTCATGTAGGTAGATTTGACACCCTGTTTAATGCCCATCAGAGGGACGGCACACACATTGATGATTCTCCCAGCCAGTGAAACACCAGGATGACAGTTTATAGCTTGGTCGAGAATGGAACCCAGGCAAGACAGCTTTGAGGCGTGCATACCTCAAGGCCATCCTGTCATCCCAGGTCATATCTAATTAACACACTGTTGATAAACAAACTGCGATTCCATGTTGTATTTATACATTTAATTTGTTTGTCATTTGGTATCACCTATTTTTTCTGGTTGAATTCAAGAGCCTTGCCTGAATGTGGATCTTTTCAAAAGCAGCATGGGAAGCAGCTACCGGAAATGGGAGACAGACGAACATACGAACTTATGGACAGACGGCACACTTTGCATTATATAACAGATTGTAATAATGTAACCTGTAATTTATTGGTGTTTACCAACGTGCTTGAACACGACATACCAATGATACCGTAGATCCAAGTTAAAATTCAGATGTTCAACTTAATCATGCTTTCACTATCCAGAAGTTGTTGTTTTTCCTCATCCAGAAGTTTAATTAAAGCCTCAAAAAAACAATTAATACTTGTACAAGCCTCGTGTACTCTCTCGTATCATTAAAGGAGAACGTTTGTTGTATCTTTCAATGCGTTAAAGCAGACTCCAGTGCCTATAGAAAGTCGACACCCC
This sequence comes from Eptatretus burgeri, assembly GCA_024346535.1. Classification (NCBI taxonomy): domain Eukaryota; kingdom Metazoa; phylum Chordata; class Myxini; order Myxiniformes; family Myxinidae; genus Eptatretus; species Eptatretus burgeri. The sequence continues at coordinate 201,548 of BROF01001729.1, forward strand.
CTTTCAAAATTCAACGTCCAAGATATTCTAGACACAGACTAAAATAGACTAAACGACCAGGAAAGACTGAAAGAGACAAGACTTCTTACATTTAAAAAAGGAGATGATTACGAGGGGATCTGATGGAAATGTTTAACATGATGTAGGGTAGAGATAAAATAGAAGCAGCACAGTTTCATTTTAAACAAGATCGACTGTGTCAGAACCAGAGGGCATAGTTGGAGAGTGAAGAAGCAGATGGCTTGAAAAAAACAACAAGGCAGGGGTATTTTACACAGAGAGTTGTTCATGCATGGAATAGTCTTCCAGGGAAGGTGGTAGCAGCAGGGACAGTTGATAGGTTTGGATTCGATTTGGAGAAGTACTTGGAAGCAATGTGCATAAGGACATGGACAGGAATAGCAAGCAGCTTAAGATTAGGTAGGTGTGACCGGGTGATGATGTCTGGAAGTTGGAGATGTCCGATTGCTTTGGAAGTGCATTGTGTCAAGTGGGAATGTGTTGCTGGGACCCAAAAAAACAATGGGGACACACGGGTGTGGAGGTGTCACGGGCTTGAGTGGCGTCCTCCACGTCTATAGCTTTCCTTGCGTGTCCTTGTGCGCGCACTCGCTGCTGGTCAAGGCAATATTTCTCAAAATTAAATAATCCCATCAAATTCCCCAAACAACATTGAAAGATGCGATTAAATTGGAATTCCTCCGATAATTATGCTCGCGTCTTGTACTTATTTGCACCTTGCTCAAGTGTGAGTACCAATGATATTCTCAGATATTTTTGAGATAGTTAAACAATGCAGCACACACCTCGGTTCAAGTGCACACCTATTCTATGGCAAAGGGATAAAATTCAGGATAAAATTCAGGGGATGAACCGGCGATGAAACACAAAAGAACACAACAAGCGAATCGTCAGCATCATCTTCCATGCTCCACATGAAGCCAATTTAACGTCTTACATCACAATACCATATCCTTCCATCTGAGATTGCACAAGAAGCATTTCTAAGATTTACAGCTCCATATTATTTTGCGTGGAATTGGAAATGCGAGAGCGCATATGTCAAAGTGAGCTTTAGCTGTACATAAACCTTACTGTTTCATGATTACAGAAGGTATTTATATTAAAACGGTTATTTTCTTTGGAGATGGATCTGCACTGCAAATAGGCAGAAGTAACCACGGTGATTGATGCACTTACCGGAGAAAGAACATTCGTTTGAAGGAATATTACATGAGTTGGAAACAAAAATGTCTGACACGTGATGCAGATCGATAAGGAGAAGGATAATGACTTTCATTAACCTCGCCATAGGAGAGGGTATTGCATTGAGGTCCATTTGTTTGTTTGTTAATTGGTTTGTTTGTCTGTCTGTCCGCACATAACGTGCAAATGTCGGCCTAAAGCGCCACCTGGTGGTATCAAGTATTACGCGTTATCTGTTTTCAACTGACAACCTCTATAAAGTACTAACGGTGTATGATTACACATTGTGTAAGTATACGAACAGCGATTCCCTATTGTCTCAGGTCCATCCATTGGGACCATACTCTGTGCAGAGCGTTGGTGCTGCCAAAGCAGTCTCCTTGGCTATTGGACACAATCCTGGACGGGTCACCACTCCACCACAGTCCACTGCACCAGCAAGCTGGCACTCATTTTGCCGACCTCAGAAGGATGACGGGCAGAGTCAATCCTACCTGGTATTAATTCAACAGCCGAATGGGATTTGAACTCAGGATCCTAGGATCCCAAGCCCACCACCCTAACCATTAAGCCAACACCAAGCATATTGTTTTGGGTCGATCACCTGCATTTGATTTTTCATTTATTTATTTTCCTTTCATTTATTTATATTTTCATTTATGGACGCTTTCTGATGGTTTTGTGATTTTTCCTGGTGTATTGGCTTTGATGTCCATCGGCAAGCAAAATTACCATGCTTCACATTGTCTCGGGTCGCTCACCTGCATTTATTTTTTTCATTTATTTTCATTTCTTTATATTTTCATTTATGGATGCTTTCCAATGGTTCTGTGATTATTTTTTCTCGTGTAATGGCTTAGACGTCTGTCGGGACACAAAATTCCCATGCTTACCCATTGTTTTGGGTCGCTCACCTGCATTTTTTTCATTTATTTATTTTCATATATATATATATATATATATATATATATATATATATATATATATTCATTTACGGATGCTTTCCAATGGTTCTGTGATTGTTTTTTCCTGGTATACCAGCTTAGATGCCCATCGGGACAAAATTACCGTGCTTCCCCATTGTCTCTGGTCACTCACCTGCATTTATTTTTTTCATTTATTTTAATTTCTTTATATTTTCAATTATGGATGCTTTCCAATGATTCTCTGATTTTTTTTTTTCTGGAGGACCGGCTTAGATGTCTATCAGGACACAAAATTCCCATGCTTACCAATTGTTTCGGGTCGCTCACCTGCATTTTTTTCATTTATTTTTGTTCATTTATTTATTTTCATTTATATCTATTTTCATTTACGGATGCTTTCAAATAGTTATGTGACTTTTCCCGGTGTACTGGTTTCGATGTCCACCGGCTTCGATGTCCACCGGCATGCAAAATTTCAGCTTTCTACATCACCCGGAATGTCCTGATCTTTAATATCAGTCGGTCAGTGAGTCAGTCAGTCAGTGAATCAGTGGTTAGAAAGAGCTTTATATGTATGTATATATATATATATATATATATATATATATATATATATATATATATATATATATATATGAGATGTGAAATTATATGTCTGTAAAGTACATACTACAAGATGTGAGTAGGTCTATAAAGTACGTTTTGAGATAGTTAAACAATACAGCACACACCTCGGAACAAGTGCACACCTATTCTATTGCGAAAGGATAAAACATTTGTGGTATCTTTCATAGATGTACTCGCATCGTACTTTATAGACATACTCACATCTATTAGTACGTACTTTATAGACATATTCACATTCCAATTGTACATCTTATCTAATATATAAAGCTCATACTAAACACTCACTGACTCACTGACTCACTCACTCACTGATATTAATGATTGGTACCTTTTGGGTGACGAAGAAAGCTGAAATTTTGTATGCTCACAAAACAATGAAGCCACAACACTGAAATAAATCACAGAACTGATGAAAAGCATCTGTAAATGAAAATATAAATAAAATATAACATAAAATAAATAAATGCAGGTGATCGATCTGAGACAATGGGAAAGCACAACACGTTATTGCTTACAAAGTGTAAGCATACCCCACTAGTACTTTATAGAGGTACTTGTTTGTGTAGTGTTTGTATGATTTTATAGTACACGTTATCTTTTTTCAACCAAGTCCTGGTGAGGGTCTGCAATCTCCGATTGCTATTTCGAGTTTCAGGTGTGTGTGGCTCATGCATTGGTCTCTCCCAAATCCATGATTCACATATTATCAAAAACATCTATTCTTTGACTGTTTGCATGGCTGCCAAATGATGTTACTTTTTGTACTTTTTAAAGGCAATTTAAAAGATGATTTTGCAGGCACAGCAGTACTTCAACGCAGCCTTGAAATGCAATGCATGAGCAATAGTTTGTCCAGCATTCACTGAAAGCAAAACCATCAATAAGGGAAAAAATTAAAATGTCTCAAAATTATTGATTACACTTTGCTGCTGATTACACCACTGTTTCTGTGTTTGTATCAGATACTGGGCTGCATTTCAGCCACCGATAAAATCCGCCACCGCAGACCCATGGCCATAAAAAAGCACAGAATGTAGGATTGGACAAAGGGTATGCACCCTGGAGGGTCCTGGGATGTAGAAAGTAGATATTTTTTATAGGTATCATACTAAAAGATGCCAATTATATGTATGTATGTATGTATGTATGTATGTATGTATGTATGTATCTATGTATGTATACAGTCGTGGCCAAAAATATTGTCATCCTTGCACTTTTTTCGAATAACTCACAAATTTCTCCAAAAATCAGTTGAAATTGACAAAAGTATTTGGTCTCCACAATTCTTTGTTTCACTGTTAATATTACAGAGCCTTTGTTTTTGACTCAGAGCATTATATATCCTTGTAAATCAGAAAATAAAAAGAAATGGCATTGACAAAATTATTGACACCCTAGACTTAATATTTGGTAGTTTGTGGAGCTTGGTGGCCTTTGGACAAAATAACTGTAGTCAAGTGCTTCCTTTAGCCATGAAAGAGATTCCTACACCTCTCTACTGGCAGCTTGGTCCACTGTTCTTGTGCAAACTGTTCCAGTTCTCCCAGATTTGAAGCAATGTGCATAACGACATGGACAGGAATAGCAAGCAGCTTAAGATTAGGCAGGTGTGACCGGGTGATGATGTCTGGAAGTTGGAGATGTCCGATTGTTTTGGAAGTGCATTGTGTCAAGTGGGAATGTGTTGCTGGGACCCAAACAAGAATGGGGACACACGGGTGTGGAGGTGTCACGGGCTTGAGTGGCGTCCTCCGCGTCTATAGCTTTCCTTGCGTGTCCTTGTGCGCCCTTGTGCACCCCCAGAGGCAGATGACGACAATAACAAACCTTCTCCCAATTACTGTTTTCAGATCTCCCCACAGGTGTTCAATGGGATTTAGATCTGACTCATTGTTGGCCACGTCAGAACAGTCCAGTGTTTTGTCTTGAACCATTCCTGGTTGCTTTTTGAAGTGTGTTTTGGGTCATTGTCCTGCTGCAAGACCCATGACCTTTGACAGAGACTCAGCTTTCTTACACTGGGGTTGAACATTGTGCCTTGCTAATCTCCTGATTTCATGATGCCATGCACACATTCATGGCACCCAGTACCAGAGGCAGCACAGCAACCACAAAACATCACTGAACCTCCTCCAAGTTTGATGCAGGGAAGGTGTTCTTTTCTTTGAATGCTTCATTTTGTTTTCTGTAAACATAGAGATGATGTGCTTTACCAAAAAGCTCTAATTTGGTCTCATCTGTCCATAGGACATTCTCCCAGAAGGATTTTGGCTTGTTCAGGTGTGTTTTGGCAAACTCCAGTCGGGCTTTCTTATGTCTCTCTCTCTCAGCAGTGAGGTCCTCCTGGGTCTCCTTCCATAGAACCCCCTTTCATTGAGTTGGTGAAGGATGGTATGAGTTTAAATTGCCGTACCTTGTGTCTGAAGGTCAGCTTGAATCTGTTTGGCAGTTGATCGTGGTGCTTTCTCCACCATTCGAACAATCTTTCGCTGCAATCTTCGATCAAGTTTTCTCTTGCGGCCACGTCCAGGGAGGTTGGTAACAGTGCCATGGGCCTTAAACTTCCTGATAACATTGCGTATGGCGGACACAGGAACATCAAGGTCTCTTGAGATGGACTTGCAGCCTTGAGATTGTCCATGCTTGGCTACAATCTTGTGTCTGACCTTCTCAGACAATTATCTGGTTTTCCTTCTTTTCTCCATGCTCATCACGGTACACACCTTGACGCAAAACAGCAGAATGACTCCTTTTCTCGATTCAAACTGGTCGAATGAGTGATTTTTATATTTCAGGCACTTGCATCTCACTCACTTAATTTCAACAATTTTCTGGAAGACATGGTGCATTATTTGAAAAATGTGCAAGGGTGCCAATATTTTTGGCCACAACAGTATGTACGTAACTTATATAATCAAAAACTGCTTGGCTGATCTCGACCAAAATTTGCACACTTACTCGGGGTTGCTGGTAGTCAGTCATGGACACAAAAAAAGAAAATAATTGGCCTCTTACCCCGAGAGTGTATGGGAGGGATAACCCTTTTTTTGATAAGGGAGGGGGGCTTACACTCAGCATTGTGAAAGATATTTCGCCGACACTGAAAGTTGCTCACAGAAGGTGCAGGTATTTAATAGTTGGATGAGAACCTGAAGTATTGCAAATCCAAAGTCTTGTCTCCATTGTCCATTTCATTTCAGACTGCTCCTGCTCAATGAATAGATTCCGAAATTAAATCGTTCCTTATGCTCTTGCGCTCAAAAGTGTTGCATGTGGACCGAAATTTTACAGGATCGTGTGCTATCGAAGGCTAGACCAGTTTGAAGATTCAACCTAATGGTGAAGATTTTAGAAGCCAAAATGGATTGGAAAAACGTCAGCAAACTGCTTGTGAAATTATTCCACATGTGCAGTGATAAAACAACCAAATGGGAATACATCTTTCATTTTGAATAATTAATAACATAAAAGGGAGTGACTTTTCAAATTACATGATTTGTGAATTTTTTTTTTTTTGAAAAATATGAGACTATTATGAAGATTTGCAATATGTCTGGCTTATGTAACAAAGAATGAATGAATATGCAAATCCAAGTGGAACAAGAACAGCACTCGATAGAGCGCATACCTCAGCCAGCCTAAACAGCTTCCGCTTTGTACCCCACTTATCGGGAAGATCTGAATCCAGACCTGAACCAAAATCGAATCGGTTTGTTCTTGTCACCAAAGCAACTCCGTAAACAACTTTTTGAGATATCATGCTATACATTGTATTTTTCCCCCCCATCTCTCAATGGTGAAGAATCACTTTAAAAGTTACAAAATTACCAGATCAGGATCTTCACCAAAATATAATCAATTCGACCTTGTCACACACTCAGCCTCTCCACCAAATTTTGTCCGAATCTGTCAACAACTTTTTGAAATTACCTGCTCACAGACAAACAGACAAGCGAACACAGGTGTGAAAACATATTCTTCATCCACCTTCGGTGGCAGAGGTAAAAATCACCAAGATGCACTTATATATATATATATTCATTGGGCAGGGGCACGCACGCACACATGCACGCACACACGCACACACAGTGTCCCAACTTGCTAATCTTTGCTGCAATTTGAAACGAGCAGAGTAAAGTCAACAAATTCATCTTGCATTTATAAATTAACAAAAAAAAATTTCTCCCAAGATAAACGGATGGATTGGACGATATATATTTACATATATTATATATTTAAAGCATTTTTAGCAAATTCAGCCTCAAGTCATTTCGCATGGATTATTTATCAAGAGTTTTTGAAATGGGATTGGGGACACAATGGGCAAGGACGATAAAAAAAATCTTCGAATTGGGAATGAAGACAGATCCGAGAGCCAATGAATAATTTATCAGAACCCAGGCAGTTCTTCATAATGGTGGACCATCCTTTGTTGCATTGGTGCTGTATCAGGGGAGTGTGAACACGTGTCTGTGCAGAATGCTAACTGTCAATCAGAGCACCGGTTAGTTGCTGCTTGTAGCCATTTGTACACAGGACTTCACTTTATGGAGGCAACACAGAAGAGGCCAATTTTCACCTGGAAATTGAAAGGAAAATACAATTGGCTCCTTGGAACATGATCGGGTCAACGTGGAGAGACCTCAGTGTGAGAAACTCAATGGCAAGTGAGTGAATGTCCAACATGTAGCACACTGGGCCACAGATTTATTAAAAGGTGGATGGGGTTCCACTGAATGAAAGGTATGCAAAAGAAGAATCCTTCACCGATGTGGGACCAGGAACCACATGCCATACCGGCACATGATTCCTGGCCCTGGTCCCACAATATTATCAGACTCAGTGGCGTAATGATTCGAGCGTCTGCTCCGAGTATGGGAGGTTGGCGGTTTGATCCCAGGCCGAGTCGTATCAAAGACTTTTGAAAGGGTATGTGCTGCTTACTCACTTATGACTTTTTCCTGTGTTGAAGGTCCTTGTAACGGCAGTCATACATCTGGAATAATTTATCAATTAGAGATGGCTAACTCACCTGGCGTGGTAGGTTAAGGGGGTGGAGGAGGGGACTTTTCTCTCTGCTAACAGCAAACAGACAATAATATGTGCTCCTGCATCCGACCCCCCATGCAAGGTGGTCCATGAAAGGTGGAGAATGTAATATCGTTGTTCCAATCACACTGTCATACAACCTTTCTCATACGAGTCTGCAATGAGCTTGCAGGATCCGCTTCGCCAGCCTGCATACATCCGCAGCAAAGCTTTCACATATCAAAGCACAGAGCCAACCTTCTCCGAGGCATACACAAAACAAGCCAAGGGAGAAATGTTCACAAATTTAAATACCAAAGGACTTGCACACACCAGGTCATGCAAACCAAAGCAACTAAGTATTTCTGTCACATGTCTTTGCAGGTTCCAAATGCCATAAAAAGTCAGACAGACATGACTTGCATAGAAATTTACAGATAAACCAGTAGTTGTGAACATTTGACACCATTAAATCTCACTGCCATCTGCACCGCTTTGTACTGTGGTGACCATTTCAGAACAACCACTGAATTACGCAAGATATCACGGAGCACAACGAGCAAAAGCGAACATGCATATCTCTATCTCTATCTCTATCTCTATCTCTATCTCTATCTCTATCTCTATCTCTATCTCTATCTCTATCTCTATCTCTATCTCTATCTCTATCTCTATATCTCTATCTCTATATCTCTCTCTCTCTCTCTCTCTCTCTCTCTCTCTCTCTCTCACTCTCTCTTCTGACCGGGCAATTTGTCCTTTAAAATGAAAATTGACCAATCCCAGCTGGAAATCTAACTTCTTGGAATTGATACAAGTTCGATAAACGTTTCGATCTCGAAACTTCGAAGGTCGACGAAAGCCTTTCAACATATTTCTACAGCAATCCAAGGCTCGTGAAGGAGCTCGCACGCATATTGCATTCTGGATGAAGATGAGATATGTGCTTCGATTGGAAATGCCAAACGGGTCGACTGACCTGCAAACTTCCACCAAGGTATTTGGTCGAATTCTTTCACTGCAGAACTTGGGAATCAAAACATTAAAAAAAAAAATAAAAAAAACTCTTTTGTCTGCAAAGTGTAACTCGTCGTTGATTCTTAAAAAGAAGGCAGATTTAAATTGACCTTACCTGTTCTGTTAAGAAACCCAATAAATACATACTCAATAGGATCAATGTTTTAGGATTTGACTGGTGAGAAAGAGGGTTGATGTTTACATGACAGCCTTGCATATTGCATGGGTAACTGGAAGCCTCAGCTCACAATGACGGTATCCTTGAGCGCAAACAGGTACGGCATGTCCTTTGTACTTGTGTGTTGAAATATGCGTGGCAGGATAGCTGAACTCATAGGATGCTCACCATTGAGCCGTCTCGTCTGGATTCGATGCGCAGAACTGAAAGCTGCCGTCCTGGTGTCGTGGCAATAAGGGGGCATATAATCTCTGAGAGCATTCCATCATTTGGGCTGCGGATGTAATTCTGGCTGTTTTGTCTGCATTTTGGTTGTGGATATTACTGATGCTACATCTCATGAAAAGGGCAGGTTATTGTGTGCTGGGAAGTTCTCTTTTTGTCGTTAGCACTACCTGCAGTAATTGAGAGCGCCGGGGTGCGACGATGGCACAGGTATGGATGAGCAAAATAACTTCCTTCGGTGCCAAAGGTTCTCATTTGGTTTAAAAATTTGACAAACGCAGGATGGGTGAGTCGGCTTAGTCGCCAGGTATGTTCAAACAAAACCAAGCTGTGAAATGAACAGACAAAAACATTGGAGATCAGTAAACATACGTACCTGTGTCACGTACAAACCTAAGTTACATATTTGTTCACCTTTCTTTGATTAATATGTAAATTATTTTTATGTGTGCGGTGTTTTCTTCCATTTCTTTAAACATCGACTTAAGTTTCATGGAGAAGCAAGGTAGAACTAGAACGGCACTCGGGAGAGCGCATACACCTCCGCCAGGCTGAACAGTTTACGTTTTCTATCCCACTGATAGGCCGGATCTGGATTCGGACCTGAACCAAAATCGAATCAGTTCGTCCTTGTCACACACTCAACCTGTGTACCAAATTTCGTCTGAATCCGTCCATATCTCTTTGAGATATCCTGCTCACAGACAAAACATACAAATCGGCGTGAAAGCAAAACCTTTGTCCACCTTCGGTGGCGCAGGTAACAATGGCATTTGGAGGTAACAATGTGATGTTCTTGGAATGCCAACAGCAGAAGGAGACAATGGTACTTTCAACATGGGATCCTCGGCAACCTTATACATTAAGAACCTTGTTGTCGTCGTTGTCCAAATGCAACATGCAGCTGCGGATTTGCGTCATTGCTGGGAGCACGCAGTCTCACAGATGCAGTGCCCACTGGAGGTGAGAGCAGGAATTTACAATTTGTTCCAGGTGCCGGCGATAACCGCCTTCCATTCGTGAAGGACGCCTATGATCTTTAATGTCCACCACCTGATGGCAGCAGTTGGGATGCACAGTTTAACATCCACCCAAAAGATCGCCCTGCTCGCAGCTGTCTGCAAAACTCGAGGGTGACGGTATATAACTGGGTCGAGATTCAAACCCAGGCCACACATTCAACATACAAAAGCAGTCTATTTGTCAATGATATTTTGCAAGACTACTTGGCTGGCAAAGCACATACAGTAAAGAAAGGGACAATAGCGGTCACGTGCGGTGGGTAAGAGACAAAAAGTGAAGAGACTCCGAGGGCTGTGCGAGACCAGATGAAATCCGGAGAGCGGTTGGAGACCACAAACTGTCTTGCAGTGAGATAACACATGAGATATCAGTGTGATTCAATAGAGTCCTTCCGAGCATTAACAGCTTATATCAGATACCTGAGTACCAGGTAAGCCACAGCAGTCATCCCAGAAATAATTTCATCATGGAGGAAGCAGATCGCACGCAACATGGAGCAGATGAATAAATGCAACTACAAGGCTTTGATTTCTGCAAACTGCTGCTCCAGGAACACTGACGACGATTTCAATAGAAATCATTTTGTGTGCGCATGATTCAGGTACGTCAACTGAACAATCAATGAGGTTACCCAGCTTTCCCCTCGTTGTGGGTGCATTATTCATCAAATCCGACGCAGACAACTTGAATATGTCCACAGCAGCACACAGCCACTTAATTATTTACAAAATCGAAGATTTTTTTAAGTGTATTGGTCATTCAATTTTTTTTTTTGGTGGGGGGGGGGGGACCATACTCTGTGCAGATCATTGGTGCTGCTAAAGCCGTCTCCTTGGCTATTGGGTACAATCCTGGACGGGTCACCACTCCGACACAGTACACCAGTATGCTGGCACTCATTTTGCCAAGATCGGAAGGATGACAGGTTGAGTTAACCCCACCTGGTATTAATTGAACAGCCGAATGGGATTTGAACTCGGGACCCTCGGATCCAAAGCCCACCACCCAAACCATCAAGCCAACACCAGGCATATTTTGTTAATCTGTTTGTTTATCTCCTGCAGGTCACAATTCTAAACTAATCGTCATGAAACTTCACCAAGTTGTAGAGGTAGTCCCAACTGAGAAGCCGATTGATTTTGAGGTCAAAATTCTAAAATCGTCATTTTTCATCCGATTGACTTGAATATTTGAACAAGATTTGCATATTGCGCCACTGAATTGGGAAACCAACTATTTTTGAGGTCAAAAGTTCAAAGGTCAACTCAAGGTCAAACTTCTGAAATCATCAATTTTCAACTGAAAAATCGTCAATTTTCATCTGATTTACTTGACAATTAAACAGCAAATGCATATTGCGTCACTGAGTTGGGAAAACAACTATTTTTGAGGTCAAAAGGTCAAAGGTCAATTCAAGGTTAAACTTCTAAAATAATCAATTTCAATCTGAAAAATAATCATTTTCATCCGATTGACCTGAGCTTTGATCAATATTGTCAATTATAAATTTAATGAAATGGACAATTTGATGTATCCATGACAACCTTTGGAGAGGGGGAGGGGGGTGGATTTTGCAAGTATCGTGCTCTGCATGACATCGATTTCTTGTTTGCATATTCTTTATATATTTTTGCATATTCGTTATTTATAACAAAGTATATAAATGAAATATGCAATTGTCCTGTATTATAACATATCAGTTTAGTCTCAATCGATGTTCGCAAATATGAAGATGTCATTGCGAGTACGATGCATTGACTATATCTACACAGGAATGACGCAGGGACAAACGTCGATGACCTTCTGTGTGAAGGACTGCTGAGTATGGCAAGAAGAGAGTCATTTATATGATAATGACATTTTGGAATATATTATTCAACAAGCCTTTATTCCGCCCAAGGTTGCTTCCAAATTGTGTGCTTCATCTGACGCCTTATTCTGATCGAATTCAGCTTGCTGCATGTAGACATTGGATTCGGTAAGGCACACAGCAATGTGTGGGAGCACAGATGCTCCGTATCTTGGATTGATGGTGTGCAAGGTTTAACCATCACCATGCAAGTGTGTGTTGACACAACACAAAAGCTTCATGACCGAAATGACAAATCAATGGTGGAAGAGCAACGCAATTTCAAAGGTCACTCCGAATTCTTCACAAGGTTGCCCTCCCAACCCTGGTGAGGATGTGATGGATGAGCGAGCTGCGAGACGTTTTGCATTGTATTGCCTGACAGCAGGGCAGGTAAAACTCAACCAACCTTTGGCTTCGGTAGAAATGTGCAATCAAAATCGATGGAAAGAGCAGGGAATGAAATTCCTGGTGAAAAATAGCAAGTGTTGTGGAATATTTGTGAAGAATCACCGGTGATTCTCGAAAGTGAAAGTCTATTTGTAAAGAACAAGCACAAAGTAATGAGAGTCGGGTGTAAAACTAGTCAACAACACAGAGTAGGGTGTAAAACGAGTCAACAACACAGAGCCGGGTGTAAAACTAGTCAACAACACAGAGTCGGGTGTAAAACTAGTCAACAACACAGAGTAGGGTGTAA
>BROF01001729.1:220543-233306 GCA_024346535.1 Eptatretus burgeri
ATCTACATATATAATTATCCACATACCGAGGAAATGCCGATCCCCTTCCAATTTTACCGTTAAAAAATGCTCCACGCATCAGTCAACTTTTCATTCGTTCGTGTCAAATGTTATTTATTTATTTTATGAAAGAAATTGTATGTTTCTTTCATTCTTGTTTTTTCACGAAAAGACATTGGATGAAACGTGTGCACTTTCTTGGGAAGACCCTTACATTGTGGCACGTCGTCTCCGTCCGCCCTCCCACCCTCCAACCCCCAGGCATCTGCCATACCCCAGACACAGATCCCTTTTAATGAGTAAAATATGCTAAGGAGTAACAATCAGATCTAACAGTCCAAGGTAAACTACACCCTGCACATTACCCGTTGGATGCAATTATGGTTTTCCGCTTAAATCCTTGTAAAGCAATAAACGAGTTCACCGTGCACAGGTTTTTGGAACCACATTTCACCCATCCCTAAAATAACCACATATCCCAATTTAAATGGATTGTTCCACTTTTAATAGGGCATTAAGCCTGGTGTTTGGCTTAGTGGTTAGGGTGGTGGCTTGGGATCCCAGGGTCCTGAGTTCAAGCCCCGTTGGCCGCTGAATTAATACACCAGAGGGTTGTCTGAAGTCGGCGAAATGATTACCATTGTGTACTGGTGGAGGGCCACTGCATCAGCGACACAGTCACGCTTCGAAGAAATGATAGCTATCCTGGCAGCTAAGCTGCCATACGCAAAAAGAAGAATTGGGCATTCAGTCAGAGAACCCCAGAATCGATTTCCCAAAAGAAGATGACTTAAATAAATGAATGCATGGCTAAAGCACCTCCTCAAACCAGGATGAGAAGGGGAGAAACAAATAGTCAATTTGTGTTCGTGGACGTAAAATTGTCTGTAAAAAGAAAAATCTTACTCAATAGTGTCTCCAACTTAATTATCGGTTATCAAAGTCCACTGGCTATAAATCACCAAATAACATTTTCTTTAACCCTCTAGAGCCCACAAAATGTTCTGGGTGAACAAAAAAATAACCCCTGGGGCTCTAGAAGGTTAATTGTTATGCATTGGCTTGAACACATTCAACATAAGACGTACACAAATGTTGAAACACGCAAAACTTCGAGAAAGTCTGATTTATGAACAATTAATTTATAAATATCACAACTCTTGGTTGGGAGGGAGAAAAAAATTTTTTTTTTTAATTCACAAAACTATGGGCCAACAGGGTAAATGAAATCATTTTTATTGTAAGAAATGAAGAACAAAAATTGGGACCTCTCCAAACAGAACTAGTGGTGGTGAGGGTTTTTAATGGGAAGAGGACCAGGCAGGAAGCAGTGAGGAAGCATGGACTCGGCGATGGTGGATGTCCCCAGCGGGTCAGCAAAAAGGAAGAAGAGCTGACCGGGTGATGGAGGCACCACGGGGTCAGTTCTGAAAAAGGGGAGGCCACTCTGCTCGCTTCTCAGCATGTCTCTCAGTCTCCCTTCTCTGTCGCTACGTTTATCCATTCAGAGGATACCTTGTGTGCACTCTTGAAATTTCGGCAGCTTCAGCCAATACAATATATTTTTGCTTGCTCGGCAACAGAAGCACCTGTGGGGTCATTGACATGACTCAGAGGGACTGTCATGCATAATGTTGTCAGTACCGCTGAGGTATCGCTACCTCAGGAACTGAAAATAAAATAAATTCCACTAAAGGGAATTACCCTGCTGCCCTTCTCTTATAAATTCACCTGACAAGGGGTAAATTCTTAGCCAAATCTACCCCAATCCGAAAAGCAAATTTTAAACTTTTAATACCAAAAAAATTTTTTAGGCACATTTTCACAGACACCCCATGCGATGGACATTACATGGGTGTTGTATATTTTGAGAGATGGGTCATACTGACAACTGTACCACCAAACAATAGTCCAGGTCACGCAACATCCTAACTTTGATATGTAGTGCCGCTCCCTCAAAGGTGAAAGCACGATCACCACAGGGACTACGGTGGCTCAGAGAGAAGACCCACCACCATCTTCTCGTGGAAGCTTGGGATGGGCAACGCATGCTGCTCATAAGCAGCATCACCCACATAAATAAGCAAATAATTCATTAAGGTCACACCAAAAACGAGAGAAGGCAATTGAGTGGAAGCACATGTATTTTTTGTGGCCTTAACAAAATGTGCGACATTTAAGAGGACACTTATAGTGGGTATAAGACACCACCCCCCCCCCCCATAAAAATTCAATTCCAGCCAGACTGACAGATTAACTGGAAAGAACATTCTGTACAAAACATGAGGATGTAAAATATAAAAAGTTCAAAGATCTTTTTCATGATCCCAGCAGCTTGCAAGTGCTATATTCTTTTCATCAATGACAGCCAGCATCATATGTGAGCCACATGTTGTACAGACATATAAAGCAAACACACATACAGAGAGACACTATCAATATGAAGCAATGAAAAATATAAATATAAAGAAATAAATGTAATAGAGTGGTGAAACTGTCACATTGAAAGAGAAAGTATGTGGGGATAAAATGTGAGGACAGAGATGGAGGATCAAAAAGTTTGGAAAAAAAGAGGATTCGATTGGTGATAATCAATAGATCCTTTACATTTTAACTATTAGTTCATCCCGTTCTTCCCGAAGAGTATGCGAGACATCACCGGCACAATGAACAAATTCCAAATTCCTGCCCTAACTACTGCTGGGAGGGGGATGGCAAACCACTCAGCATTACCGTAGGCAAAGAAACTGCTTCGGCAGAACCGACACTCTGCAACACACAGTATGGTACATCAGATCGGATTAGTTAAACCAAACTGTTAACTTGAACCTGCACTGAAATTGCTGCAAACATTCATGAGTTGGAGCAGGAAGAAGAGCGGGGTTGGGAGGATAGCTTCGAGGTGTGCACGTTCGTCTACGAGCTGTCGAGCCTGGATTATAAACCGTCACCCTGGTGTTTCACATGCAGGGCGATCATCAATGATCACTGTCCATCCGAAGGACGTTAAGCCATAGGACAGGTCTACTGCCGCTGGTCGTTAAAGATTTGACTGTCTTTCGCAAGGAGTAGGAGAGTCATCACTGGCATCCTGGAACAAATTACAAATTTCTGCCGAAATCACCTTCAGTAGAACGTCGGGCCTGGACAGCTGGTTCGTGAAAGACTTGGGCCAAAACCATTCCCCGACCAACCCCAAACGAAGGTGGGAATATAATTAGGGCCGTTAAAAGCAGTAGTAGTCGTAATAGCAGGAAGAACAACGGTTGCAAAATTGTGATTTACCGTAAAATGGCAGAAGCAGAAACACAGCGGAAGCTAAAAAATCTGCATAGTCTTTGAAAATAGAATGCACGGCACTTACACCTTGCAAAACTCGGAGACAAAATAACCAGAGCTAAGGTGAAAGCTGTTAGGGAAAACTGCTGAGATTGTAGGTTTCCATCAGAGGGGTATTAAAAATAAATAAATAAAAGCATTCTTCTTCTTCTTCGTCTTTCATGGCCCAATTTATTATTATGATTTTTGGCCCAAATCTTTCACGAACAGGCTGGCGAGGCCTGACGCTCGACTCAGGAGTTAGGGCAGGAATTTGGAATTTGAACATGGTGCCAGCTGTAGCTCGCCTATCTTCGCGAAGGAAAAATAGAAGACATCGTTCGATTTTTATTAAACTTACAGTTCACAAAACAGCTATTCACATTCACATTTTCCCATCGAAGTTTCACAGAATCTCATCAATTGTCAGGTTTTCCTTTTCCGTTCGCTCAGACGCGTCACCTGTGAGCCAAGGACAGCAGAAAATGAATTCATTTGACAAACGACGTAGCTCCCCCTATCGTCTTGCCCGACACTCAACACAATCACGCTCCAAGTCCAAGAGGTCTACAATATATTCAACACAGTTGCAAAGGAATTGGAAACAGTCCTGTGCCTGTACATGCTTCACACCTGTCTTCTAGATATGAGTCACTTGGAGTCTTCGGCCTTGGGACAGTCTTTCCTTTTGATCTCTTGCTGGATCTCCTTTGGGAATTCGGCAATGCGTTCCCGCAAACAGGGCAGGCAGAAACGCCGTGTGTAAAAAAGACTGCAATCCTGCAATGGTTGCAATGGGTCACTTCAGCTGGATCAGCAAACACAACGATCTGGCTAACAAATTGTTTTGTTTTACACGCTACATTACTCAGCCATGTTGACAGCAATGCAGTCCACTCTATCACCTTGAGACAGCGATTAGTCAAGAAGATACCTGGTTAGGAGCTCATCTATATATTACACAGAGGGAGTGATGAAGAATTGAGATGGAGGGGAAAAGGAGGGGGAGGGGAAACAGAGAAGGAAAGGGGGGGGACAGCCAGAGAGTGTGGGATGTATCTAGAATGAAAATGGAGAGGGGAATGAAAAAGAAAACCTTCAATTCCTGGAAGGTGTGGGGGGGTAGGGAAGGGGGAGGGGGAGGGGCAAGAGAGGGGAAGGTGGAAGGTAATGTAAAAAAAAAAAAAAAGTTCCCATTTTTTGTGTGTGATAGACAGGGCCTGGCAGGATGGCCTTGATGTCCACACACTCACCTCTAAATTGTCAAGCCGGGTTCTAATCCTGACCCAGCTATACACTGTCATTCCGGTGTTTCACAGGCAGGGCGATTCATCAATGCGTGTGCCGCCCCTCGGATGGTCATTAATCGAGCGTCCCGTCTGCCGACAATAGTTGGTGGACGTTAAAGATCCCATGGTGTCCTTCACCAATAGTAGGCGAGATATCGCTGGCACCATGAGCAAATTAGAAATTCCTGCCCTAACTTTCTGAGCCGCAATGGTGACCCTACCAGCATTGTAGCTTAGTAACTGCTTCAGCAGCATCGTACATTGCAGTGATGATTAGCAGATGGCTGCATTTGAAACACCAAAAATCTAGAAGTAAACGTTAGATGTGGACAAACGTTAAACAGCAAAACTCACAATCATCTTCCTATTGCATTACACTCAGCTGCTTGCAGACTTCAACCAATGAACATACCTGTCCAGCGCACACAGTCCGCTGGCAGAGCTTGCACCGAGAGCCTAGAACCAGTGCATGTCTTCTTTCGGTGGAAAACGGGTCCCGGATGACGAAAGATTCCTCTTGTAACCTAGGGAATGTATATTTGGATTTTTGTTATCATGTCCTTGGAGGCATGCAGTCACTTACTTATGCTGTGGATGATCACATATCCGAATGGCACCATTCCTCAGGCCGTTGGGAACGTTTTAAATCTGGTTATTGGAAGGGTCCGTAACCCCCTTAACCTAAAAACTCACAGTATTAGTTCAGTTGATATGAACTATTTCTGGCAGTACGTCCAAAACGTATACTTTACATGTTTAAGTTTGAAATAAAGTCATAAATAAAGGTTTTGGATGAAAAAGAAAGAACGTTAAAAAAAAAAGACTTCAGAGGCGGTGTGATGAAGCTGGGTTAAGTGACGGTGGGTGAGGCGGGTTCATCAGTGGAGGCAGAAGTGCCTTGTGACCTAAAGAAGTCGGTAATTCTTTTTCTGCTTCTCATTGGCCATAAAAAGGTCATGGTAAAAGTTATCCACCACATCAAAGGCGATGGAGGCCTTGTTGGGATGCACGGGACAGGTTGGCATCTGTGGTTTCCACGTGATGTTTGAATTCCCTCAGCAGCTTGTAAAGTTTTCTTGCATCCTCGTTGGTCATGCTTGGGCCACTTTCAGACTTAGATTATCCTTTTCTTCCTCCTTCTGATCCCTCATTGCTGTTGCCAACTCCATCAGTTATTCTTTGATTCATTTTCGATGATGATGCAGCAGATGTTGCTGAATATCATCATGTTTCATGTCCTGGAAGCGTTCCCCAGGGATACTTGCAAATTCTGCCAGTTCTTCATTCGGAATTTCTGAAAAGCCCTAAAAATCCTACACATGTGGCTGCAGCTGCCTCTACACAACATTTTGGGTAGTTATTGATTTCCTTCCAGCAGGCGGAAATCAGCTGGATAGCAATCCTGATGTTGTAGTTCTTCCAGAACGGCCTGATGGTGTCTCCCACATGCAGCATATATATGATTGGTGTCGAGACGCTTCAAGGAGGGTTGAAGCGACTCAACTTACTGGAGGGTTGACGTGGTGTTTTTGGGCAAAAAAACCCCCAAAAAAACACCACCTTGAAATCGGGATTGCTTTCACTGAACTCCTGAAGGTTGAGTGGATGTCCTGGTGCATTATCGAAGAAGAGAATGACTTTTGGAGGAAGAACTCAAGAAATTAAATCAGGCTTCACTTCAGTCTGAAAGTGGCTGAAATACTGTTGCGGATTTGGAAAACTATCGCACACAACATTCAGGTCCTATAGATCAGTTATATCGGTAAGTATGCGTTTCCAGTTAGGGTCCTGTCCCTTGTCTTAAAGGTAAATAAATGTTTATGAGCTGTGAGTTACTTTTGATAGTTAGGGTTTTTCTTTTATTTACACCACCAACAACTACAACAACGCCAGCATCGTTTCACCTTCATCTCGCTTCTTCCCACCGATGCCATCGCTCACGTGCGTGTCAGCACGAACGTGGGCGGAGTTCACGAAGGCCCGACGTCTCTCTCGCGAATCCTCAGCAGATCGGGGACGGGGTGGGGCCTGACGTCTCTCTCGCGAATCCTCGGCAGATCGGGGACGGGGCGGGGAAATCAAGGCACCCGACCAATGATGGAGAGACAACGGAGTTCCCCAGCGAATGAGGGGCGCGGAGGGGTGAGACACCTGCCCCCCGCGCTGACAGGGGGTGAGTAGAAATAAACGGGACAGGCGGTCTAATTGGTCTGTCTGCTCTGGTCTTGGTCGTCATAGTCATCTTCTTCTTCCTCCTCCACCGCACGATCGAGCGCTTGAGAGACACCATCTCCCACAAGAACCGCAAGGGTCACTCGCCAGTGCCTGGATTCGGCTCGCCTCCCGCTGGCGCCCGGACCGAGTCAGCTCGAAGACTACACGAGATGGACAGGTCCAAGACAGACCCTGGTCTTCAGCCCGACTGTCCTCCGGGCTGGAGGTCCGAATACAGACCACTTCAGTCCGATTATTTGGGTGTGTGTGCGTGTGTGTGTCCGTGGGCCCATCTGTTAAGTAGTGAACTGTATAAGTGCTCTTGTTGTACATACCTTGCATACCTCCATTTATTAATATTCGGTTTAAGTCTGTCCTTATGTGCTCCCTTCATCCCCCAATCGTAAATAAACATCCCCATTTGTGAAATGTTTCAGCTTGTTCGTGTCTATTCCTTCATTGGCTTCGCGTGCTGCGTGTTGGAAAATTAGCCAGGCCGTTGGCGTTGTAATGGGATATTTGGGACCGACGGATCTCGGCGATAAAACCGCTCGGATCGCACACGGAACGAGTACGCTAAGCGGCTCGTTCCGTACGAGCATCGTCGAGGGTGAATTTCTCCAGTAGTTTGGGCCACGTGGGTATTTAGGTAAATTGAATTGGCAATCGACCCTACCCCATGTGGTCTGTCTATTGGCGAACTTCGGTCCAATAAGGGACCCGTACTTTTCCGAAAAGGTATGATCTGAATTCTGGGCGATCGGTCGAGCCGACTCTACTGCTCCATCTCGCGGTCGTGCTCGCGGCCGATACCCGGCCCCGCAACAATACCACTCTTGCACCAATACCTGTGTTATCCATGCTTTAGAGTTGTGTATCCACACTACTCGTAGCAGTGGGGTGGAGATGCCCTTCAAGGAACGAGGGAACTTCGACTTATAAACCAAGACTGGCTTTCAGTGAAAATCTTCAAAAACATGAGAACACAACATAAGGGTATTTCAGTCCTTGGACTGTTTCAACCCTGTAGTCCCATATGCTTGTCCTTCATTTGGTATGTTTTTTGTAAGGCAGTCTTCAGAAACCGCCCCATGTTGGCTCAGTTGAATATCTGCTAAGGATGGTATTCTGCCACAATCTCTGCAAACTCAGCCTTGAACTTCTCAGCTGCGTCGTGGTCTGCCCCAGCGACCTCACCTTGCATGGAGCCAAAGTGACATGAATGGCGACGTTTGAACTTTGACAACTGCTCAGAGGCCTTGAATGCCACGACATCCAGGGGCTGCATCATACAAAGCTTTAGCTTTCTCCATAATCATTGGACCACTGATGGGAAAGTTGCTCCTGCACATTTCTGAGACCCGCAGGAGTAAGGCCATATCCAGTCATGCACCGTAGAAAGACCTGCACCGATTTATTTGGATAATTTATGCAAGCTCTTGCCTTTTCTATAGCGTTCACAGACACAGACGTTTTCTTGGATAGTTACCACCACACAGTTCTGCTTTTGAGGAACTTTTGTCGATGACATGATGAATAAAAAAATTTAATAATAATAAGGGTGAATGGTCGCTACAAAGAGTGCTTTCTCCTGTCCATGTTTTTCCTGCAATTCCCTTCAGCTGCCTTTGGTAGTGGTCCATGTCCTTTTTCTTCCAATTCTCTTCCTATTTTGGGGTATTTGCCTCACGTCAGGTTTTGCATCGATGTTCCTGACATTCCTCATGTGCATTCTGGCCTACTTATTTAAAGTAGTTATCTGGCCTACTTATAAAGCCTACTTATTTAAAGCCTACTACTGGCCTCCACGAATATAACTACTTATTCAAAAGTTCTGATTATTCCCACCATGTCAAGTCGGCCAGGGAACATTTTTTGGCCCAAGTCTTTCACGAATCAGCTGTCCAGGCCCGACATTCATCTGAAGATTGCAGGAATTTGGAATTTGGCCAAGGTGCCGGCGATAACTCACCTACTCTTCACCGAGGACACAGTAGGGTCTTTTACATCCACCAACTAATGTTAGCAAATGGGACCAAAAGTTCAACGTCCCTCAGAAGGACGGTGTACACATTGATGAATCGCGCTGCATGTGAAACACCAGGGTGACAGTTTATAGCTGGGTGAAGATTTGAACCGAGGCTAGACAACTCAGGCGAGTGCACATTCCACTAAACTATCCTGCCAGCCCTGAAGAGTGTTCTCGTTACATGATGTCTTCAAGGAAGAAAAGAAAACTTGTCAAATTCAGTGTATTCAATGGATAATACCATTAGATGCTACTCAGCTACATTCTAAAAGTAAGATTATTATTTGTCCTCAGCAAACTGATGCAGTTTGTACCCTCTGTTAATCCAAACCAACTTCTGTTACGAACACATGGGTAACAGCATTAACTTCAAAAATTTATTTTCCATGCAGTTGGGAACAATGCTCCCATTATATAATCACCCACTCAACACAATTATGGCAGCAGAATATCTTAATTCATCAATTATACTGTCATTTTTTTAATGATCCGTAATATGTATGGATGTCAGAAGGGCATAGAATAAGTTACTTGTTAGATCGACAATCAAGCAATGGTGGAAATCAAAGGGGAGATGCAAGTTAAGCTACATGTGCCAACTTACCTCCTACAAGTTGGCGTTACTTGTAAGAAATCGATACTGCCCTCTAGTGGGCTTCAGAGGTATAATCCTTTGAATCTGTCTCATTGGCTTGATGATTCAATCAATGACAACAGAAGTTACAGGAAAAGGCATGGACAGGAGAAAGCACTCCGCCTATAAAAGAAAAGCCCCATTCTGATGGAAGAAAATGTTTCTTTTAAAAGCTAACAACAATATGCAGTGCATGGAATACACCAGGGTCATTCCATACCAACTCAACCAGTCGTCGTCTGACCCTCTCAGATTTTGCTCGAAAAATTCATCTGGGGGTTTTCAGGGATGTTTTTTTAATGCATATCATTCTCCCCCCCCCCCTTCCCCATTGAACCAGTGAACTGGCAAAGGTCAACTCAAAGTAAAAAAAATATCAAAAGGCACCAGTTCACCACTTGCTTGATATGTGTACCAAATTTCGTAAATATATCTTGAAGGGATTTGTAGTTAAGCTCCGGAAACGAAATGTGACGGACGGACGGAACCCATTTCTATATCCCCCGCCAACTTCGTTGGTTGGCGGGGGATAATTAAGTGGCCTTGACCAGAAAAAATCATCCTGGTGGCCTTGACTATTAAGTGGCCTTGATCAGAAAAAAAGAAAAAAATCACCCTCAAATTAGATGTGACCATCACATGTAGCACATCATTTGACTCATAATGAATCAGGAGCCCCAACTCACGATTGGCAAGTTGCCAGACAAGGGGTAGGTGATGAGCTGTATTTGAGCTTCAGCTCAACCCTTTACCCTGTAGGGATGCAGGTCTTAAAATGTTGGTATTGCTTGCCATTTGAACCTTAGGGAGCAGTCTTTAAAATTTTGTGAAACACTTTTGATTTCAAGTTCCACCACTGGTCATTAGAGCCCTTTGAAATTTGAATTTTTGTTATTTTTACGAGGGGTTAACATTACTTAGCATAATTTAGTTATATCCATCATGTATGTCTTCGAGTAAGCAGGAGGTAATTTAATGGTGATATTACATAAGTGTCACCTTGTGCATAAACAAACGTTGTCCACCCACCCTAAATGTGTGTGTGTTGAAAAACCGCCATCCCTTTGAACCCTTGTTGAATGTTCTACCCTCTGAAATCTGTTTTTATGTCATTTTTAGTGTCTAAGTAGGTCATCAGCACGCAGTTTAGCTGGGAAAAGCCACCCCACCATCCTGACATCGCACAGCACCAGGACCATCGGGGTGCATTTCAGGAAAGGGTTGGCTCCACCCCCAAACTGGAATTCAGGCCAATGGTGAGTGAGAAGGGAGGGGAGCAGTACGTCACAGTAGAAGGTGGGGGGCAGAAACTATGCACACATGCAGCATAAGGGAATAGAGGAGATGCCCAGGAACCACCCTGTGGAAGGCTGCATCAATTCTGACCGGACAGCTTCAAGGATGCACCAGGGCTACCACCCTGCATCGGTTTCGGCGGTGTCATGCCGACACAGCACGGGTATTTCCTGCCTTGTCTGCCTCTCTGCTCTGTCTCTCATGGAATGATTGAAGGACTTCAAGATAGATAATTAATGAATGAATCTCACGATCGTTCGTTGGTTCGTGGGCATGGTATCGGTAATGCATAAGAAAGGGATTGTTTGCATCATTATTGTTATTACTCCTTTGTATTCCCATCCCCCATGTGACCATTATTATTAAATACTCTCGATACATGGGTGAATTTGGGTGGTCGTGATCGCTTTTGCAATTTGGCACGTCCGTTAAAGGAGTAACTGGTTACGGCGACCAGCACCCTTCAAAAGACCATGTCGTAAGTCTCAATGGCTCTGCTCAGCTGTTAATCAGAGATCAGGTGGAAGGCACCGAAATAGCACAACACATCGGCTGGTTCCATTGTCCCATTAGCACGGTATCATGGCGACAGACATGTGATCTGGCTCGGGGTCATTGAACCAGTCAGCTGAATGAGGGGTAGGGGAGGACGTATGGGATGGACAAGATGGATGCATAAGCAAATTCTGAGGAAGAGAAAACTGGAAATTTGGAAGAGAGTGGGCTTGGGGTGGAGGGTTAATGTTGATAGAAAATATCATGTTTTTAGATGGGGGATATCCTGAGATGGTGGTGAACAGCTGTCTTGAAAACCTAAAGGGAAGAATGAGATTGAAAAGGATGTGGAAGTTGATTTCAAAGGCAGGAAGGAAAAAAAAAACACCAGAGGAACAAATAAGTGGAGGTGAACAGTGGTTCTAGATTTTGGGAGTTTCATTGGAAGGGGGTTGCTGGTGGACAGCATGGGCCCTGCAGAGATACCTTGGGGAGAGGGCGAGGGCGGAGGCTGAAAAGGGAGAAAGGATGTGGAAGAATAGGGGGAGACCACCAACCTGTTGGCGATGGCAAAGTCATAGGCCCGTAGACTCAGCTTCATCACTGGAAATTCTAATGATCTTGAAGACCTTAGTTTCCATGGAAAGCCTGGGTTTCCATGGCGTCAAGCTGCGCAAGGTGTGAGGCAGGGGCGCCAGCCCAGAGGGGAGAGCAGTACTCCATCAAGCTGTGGATGAAGGCCTTGTAGGTGGATACGAGTTCAGGTGTGCCAGGGAAGGACTTTGCATGAGAGAGGATGCCTAGACGATGACTGGCTTTGGAAGCCAACTTTGAAATAGGGTTTGCGCAGATGAGATCATGGCTGAGAGTGAGACCCAAGAGTTTGAGTGACTGAACTTCTTTGAGAAGGTTGTTGAGAAAGTAGATGGGAGGGCTTGCCATGCGGTCCTTTCGGAGAGAGTGCGAGTGTGTGGGATTTCTCTTTTTTTTGTATACAAAGTCGAGGCTCGTGTAAGAGCTAATACACAGAAAAATACAACGAGACAGGACACAAGAGGGCCGGGAGAGAGAAGCACAAAATAGTGGAGAACAAAGACAATAGGATATCTGTGGAAGGGAGAGGGATGAGGTGGGTACATGGGGTAAACAAGATGGAAACTACAGGGACTTTCAGGAAGGAAAACAAGGAATTTGAAGGGGGTGGGTTTGGGGTGGATTAATGGAGGTAGTAAAGGTCAAGATTTTGGATGGAGAGAGATACGAGATGGTGGTGAACAGCTGTTTTGAAGGCCTGGAGGGAGGAGAGGGATTGAAGAGAGTGTGTGAGTTTGTTCCACAGGTGGGAAAAAAAAGAGGAAAGAAAGAGTGAAGGTGAGCAATGATTCTTGAATTTGACAGTTTCACCAGAAGGGGTTTTTTTTGAGGACCTTGAGCGCCCTGAGGAAATATAGGGGGGACAGATCATAGACAGAGCGGGGGGGGGGGGGG
>BROF01001729.1:254507-290923 GCA_024346535.1 Eptatretus burgeri
GTTTGGACACACCTACTCATTGAAGGGTTTTCTTTATTTTTACTATTCTCTACATTGTGGAATTAAAACTATGAAATAATACACATGAAATTATGTCGTAACCAATAAAGTGTTGAACAAATCAAAGTATATTTTATATTTTAAATTCTTCAAAGTAGCCACCCTTTGCCTTGATGACAGCTTTGCACACTCTGGGCATTCTCTCAACCAGCTTCATGAGGTCGTCACCTGGAATGCTTTTCCATTAACAGGTGTGCCTTGTTAAAAGTTAATTTGTGAAATTTCTTTCCTTAATGCATTTGAGCCAATCATTTGTATTGTGACAAGGTAGGGTTTGTATTCAGTAAATAGCCCGATTTGGTAAAAGACCATAATTTTGTCTGCACTGTAGTAGTCCATATTATGGCAAGAACAACTCAACTAAGCAACGAGAAATGACAGTCGATCATTACTTTCAACATGAAAGTCAGTCAATCCGGAAAATTTCAAGAACTTTGAAAGTTTCTTCAAGTGCAGTCGCAAAAACCATCAATCGCTATGATGAAACTGGCTCTCATGAGGACTGTCACAGGAAAGGAAGACCCAGAGTTACCTCTACTGCAGAGGATAAGTTTATTGGAGTTACCAGCCTCAGAAATCACCAACTAACTGTACCTCAGATTGCAGCCCAAGTAATAAACACATCTCAACATCAACTGTTCAGAGGAGACTACTTGAATCAGGCCTTCATGGTCGAATTGCTGCAAAGAAACCACTACTGAAGCAGACCAATAAGAAGGACTTGCTTGGGCCAAGAAACACGAGCAATGGACATTAGACCGGTGGGACTGTACATCCCGATCAGGACACGAATTGTACTGTACAGCTCGGTAAGTGGCTTAAGCACTCAAGCAAGCAAACACAACGGAATGCCTGGCATGGCAAGTGATTACCAAATGCCGTCGATCCAACTATGCACCTGAAAACGCCCGTGCAATGTCCGAATTGGACAAATCAACACTTTTTTTGGAGTCGGAACTGCTGTTACTTTCAAATCTGGAGCTTACATTTTGTAATAATCCCTCATTTAAGAGATTCTCTCGGTTGTTCAGATAGGCAAATTAAATAAAGCCAGAGACGCTGGCATCTCCAGGTGTTTTATAAGCACTGCAATATACCCAGCGATTCGTAGCTATGATGAACAGGCGTTCGATAATATGAGTGAGGAAAGTGAAAAAAAAAAACTATCGTAAAGAAATCATTGCGGCCTGTTCCAAGTCAAGGCATGGTTGAGCAGGCCAAAAAACATGGTGGCTTCAGACCCCAGCGAGGTTACCCAGGAAATACCTGAAGACCCCAGACAGCGAGGTGGCCGAGGATCCCCTGATGAAGGATATATTTAAATACGGCTGTTAATTATCTTCAAAAGGGGTGTTTTAATTAACGCAGACACCCAATTTTCACTCTTGCACCTTTTTTGAGTTTTCTTGGTATGCATGCAAAGTTTCAGGCTGCGAGGTTTTATGGTTTTGGAGTTATGGAGGAGACACACTGACACACACGCACGCAAGCACGCACACACGCACGCACGCACACACAACCCTTTATTAGTAGAGATATAAATATTTATGTATATGTATATTTTGTTGAGCAGCCATGAAGGAATCAAACCATAATCAGTGAGGGCAGTGCAATAAGGCTTTACCCACTCAACCACCAAATCGTTACTTAATACATAATTTCTGGTTTATTTCAAGTGCAGTCATAAGTATCGAATATTCACAACTGATGCTTATCATACAGATTCATTTTACAGAGAATAGACATTTACAAATAGTCAGCTACGAGAAGAGCCCTTTAAGCAGTGAGAACAAAACATTTCTCCTTGGCAAGAAGCCCTACCTTTCTCCCTCCTCACATCTCCTCCCCTTCCCCACGAGCAATATACACAAATGTACAATCTTGCATTGGAATACAATACGTGTACGGGACCAAGTGGTCTTTTTTTGCATCCAAATTTCCTTGCACATCATTTGTCACACTTTGTAAATTTAAACTGCAGCTCGATGAAAGTTTCTTCGAAAACATGGGAACGGTCTTTTCAACTCTTGCTTTGCGTTTCTAAGAACGATCTACATTTCCTTTGAGCAGCGATTTTGTCTGAATCTCAATATCTTCCAACGCTGAGAGCGCGAACGGCAAATTTTATTGGTCGAGATGGCGTAATATTTTGTCTAAGTACTGCTAAACCGGAGGTTTTTGAAAATGTCAACAAGGCGATTTGTGTTCTACCGTGTTCAAGTATAGAATTAAATCGAAATAAAATTAAGGTTTTAAAGAATGTAGAAAGAAAGAACAAAAACTTGTTTTGGAAGTTTACCGCCGTTAATGCAGCATCTTTTACACCACTTTCTTTAACATGTTACATTAATTATCCGTGCCTGATGTTTGTATCCTTTATGATGTCCTGAAAAACAGTAAGTTTCCTGTATGGAATGATTTTCAATTTTGTTTGACTGCCAGGCAGACAGAGTAAAACAATTAACTTACTCCTCTGTGTGCATGCGCACTCGGTGGGGGGTGGGGGGGATGAGATTCCGTCCAATTTGCCAAAGTCAGAGCCGAAGTACTGCTAAACTGCAGGTTCGTGTTCAGATTCACGTTCCGATTCGTGTTCAATCTAACATCAAATTCAAAATAACTAGTTCCTCGATCAAAGACTGATGTCTCCAGGCAGACAAGGTGAGCCAATTGCTTAACCCTGCTTTTCGCTACACGCGCGCACACAGGGTAAAAATGCAAACTTGCCCCTACCAGGTAGCTGCATTCACAACACTGATCAAAAATAATCATTGGAAAGCAAAATATTCACAATTAAATAAAAGACATCTTGCACCTGTTTGCATCCTCAGACTACTAACGAGACATCCACCAGTCTTTAAACCGATTTACTTCAAAATTGATAAGGAAAGTCCAAGTCACACTGAGAAGTCTTCCACACTCACATCCTGCTCTCAAATTCTGACGTGTGCTTTTTTTCTCACAGTAGATTCACAAGTTAGAAATGGTAAGATTAGGGAAGGGGGATAATAAAGACAGGAGAAAAAAAAATCCAACAAACCAGCATTGATTTTAAAAGAACACCACACAAAATTAAAATAAAACAGGAAAATAGTTTCCCAGATTTATATTCACCAAAATCCCACCACTCCCATTATAGATATTTTTCAGTCCATAATATAACTAACCTTAGAGGGAGGGCTTGGTGAAGATGGAAAACTAAACCTACAATATGAGGCAAACCTCAATGTTGGCTCATAATACACCAACAGGGAGCGGAAACTGAAGGGGTGGGGATGTCATGGCAAAGGTGGAGTGTCGAGGACGCATCTAATGCTACCAGATAGTAGTGCTGGCACCGAGTGGAAGGAATGGAAAACCCACGAAGGTGCTCGGCTGCACAGGGGTCTTGGGTGATGCAAGAGAGGCGAGACCGAGGTCTTCTGAGTTCGGAGTGGCACGGACGAGAGAAGGCTCGGAAGCACTGCGGTGGATCTTTGGCAGTGATCGCGCCAAAGCTTCAATGGATGCGAGGATCTGTGTAACGGGTGGATAAAGAGAATGGCGCAAGTGAGGGAAATAAATAAATAATAATTTTAAAAATCAACCAATTAGTCTCATAGAAAAATATATAATGAAAGGTTTGGAGAGTTGCTTAGACCTGTGGGAAGAGTGGTCTGTCGTCTCGTTTCTTTTTGAGGCAATCGGCTAGTAACCTTTTCATGGCTTTGGGGCAGTTATTGCGAATCTTGCAAAGGTCCGGCGATAGGTACCCTCGACCCACCATAAATATTATCTGTAATAGGTCGTAGGGGAGGTGACAAACACAAGGTGAGATTGTGAATGAAAAATTAGGAGAAAAAGATTTGTCTCGTACTCGATGGTAACTGCACTTAATGTTCTGGCTGTAATCAGGCACATTATCCGAAGCAGGTATAATTGTGAAACCTGAAATGAGCAGAACTAACCTGGTCACGGTTGTTAATGCTGCTGTAGGGAAGATGTCCAGACATAAGCTCGTAGAGGACAACGCCAAAGGCATAGACATCCGATTGAAAGGTGTACGGTATGTTTTCCTGCATGCGGATCACCTCCGGTGCCTGGACGTGTGCAAAATTGGCATTTGTATTTTTCTTAATACCATGTTGTAAATTATTATTTTTATCATCACCAGGTTGATTTCATAATTTACATACTAGCTGTACATCTGAAATTCAGATTTCATTCCAATGGAGCCCCAACCACCAATAACAACATTGCAAAACTACTACTATTACTACTACTACCACTACAAATACTATTATGAATACTACTTGAATGGCAAAATTAATTATATCGTCTTGTGGGGTCAACCACAGCTCACAGAGCATGGATATTGGGCCCAAGTTTTTCACGAACAGACTGGCGAGGCCTGACGCTCGACTGGAACCGCTTTGGGCTGGAATTTTTAATTTGTTCAGAGAGTCGGCAATAACTCACCTACTCTTCGTCAAATGACACCATGAGATGTTTAAAGGCCCAGTCACACCTTGACGTTTTAGCCAGCTTATGCGGATTTTTTGAAAATTTGTCTAAAACGCTGGTACACGTCGAATACGTTATGGATAAGTTTTGATAACATTGAGAGCACGCTGAAAAACACTGCCATACGTCGTTGTACACTGGCTTTAAACGTTGTACTTTTCGGTTGTCCTCAAATTTTCCATGCTTGAAATTTTAAGACTTATGCCAGCGTATGACTCACACGTTCCGCATAACGCTGGCCATAAGTTGTAGCCACGTAACGCGATCGTTGACACACGTCGACACACGTTACTTGTGAGTTACTCATAAGTCGAAACACGTCGAGGTAATGTTTAGCGTACCCGAAACTTATTTCTAACCTATGAGTAACGTGTTGTACTCACGTTACGCGATCGGTGACACACATCGACACACGTTACTTGTAAGGTGCTCATAAGTCGAAACACATCAATGTAATGGTTAGCGTCAGTGTTCCAGACTCCCTGGTTTTATTTTATTTTTTTTTTCTTCCTTCGGTATGATGGTAATTTTGACACTTCGATTTCTCGTGCGGTTATAATATAATATAATTAAGAGGCTGCCGCTCAGCGATTTAAATCATAACCGCATTGTACACTGAACACCGTCATACCGAAGAAAAAAAAAAAACGGGAGTCTGGAACACTGACGCTAACCATTACCTTGACGTGTTTCGACTTATGAGCACCTTTCAAGTAACGTGTGTCGATGTGTGTCAACGATCGCATATCGTGCGTACAACTTATTCCCATTGCATGCGGAGCGTGTGTCATACGGCAAGTACGTCGTAAAATTTTCAACATGTTTAAAATTACAAAACGTACTCCACTTACTATGACGTATGATAGCGTACTTTAGCGTTCTATTCACGCATACCAAACTTACCCATACCGTATTCGACGTGTGCCAGCGTTTTTGATGCATTTTTCAGAGGTCGGCATACACTGGCAAGATCGCCAAGGTGTGACTGCGATGTTGACACTTCCATTTCTGCGGCGGTTATGATTTGAATCGTTGTGCGGCAGCCTTTTCATAACCTACGCCACGTCATCGTCGGCGATGCGTGCAACGCGCTATGCCTAAGTTAGACTATCGTTGGGCATAGGTTGTGAAGGCCGACAACAGGTTCAGCATTCGTTGGTATAAGTTATCTATAACACAACGAAACGTTCTGTGTCCGTTACTAATATGTTGTGCATAAGACCAAGTCGTTATGAATACATCCTAATCCTTAAAAAAAAACATCAAAAGTTCAACGTAAGCCAGCGTTTTACATACATTTTAATACGTTGCCATTGCTGGTTAAAACGTCAAGGTGTGACTGGGCCTTAACATACACTACCTAATGCCAGCAGATTGGTCGTCAGCTTAACATCCAAACAAGGGATGGCACACTTTGTGATGCAACGCCTTGCCTGCGAAGCACCAATCCAACAGTTTATCGTCTGGCCAGGAATCTAACCTGGACTCGATCATTTAAAGGTAAGTGCGCTACGTCTGCACCATATTGTCAGGACAATAACATTGCTAAACAAAGGCACAAACTGGAATGCAAGTGCAATGACAAGTGATTGGTGGAAGGTTCAACGAATGACGTACCATCCACAGGATGGAACCGGAAGGTTGGGTAAGTTGGTGGGAACCACTCCAGCGTGACTTTACAGTTGCCAGGCCAAAGTCTCCGATTTTCACAGTCAGGTCTTCGTGCAAGAAGATATCTGGTACAATCATTGAGTGAAGGGGTTGTTTTTTTTGGTCCTGCTGAAGATAAACTAAACCAGAAGGATTAAATGTTTGTGACATGGATTACTCCCTAAGATTACAAGGCACCCACTAGGTTTGATTGTCTTTTTTCCATTGATTGCCTCCATTAAAGATAAAACTAGAAAGTGCATCTGAAAATGCAAAGCCCATCCGCTTTGTACCCAGACTTATTCTTCTTCAGTATGCTAAACCGTACCTTTGACCTTTTGCCCAAATTATTAATTTGTCTTCTCCATATTGTCATAATCAAGCTTTGTTGAAAATTTGATGACAAAAGCTCAAATGGTAACAAAATTCCAACACACACACACACACAAGCGGACGCGCATACGCACACACACTCTTGCAACACCCCGTCTTCCGCTGCAAGGGAGACAGGCTAAATATGAACAAAGAAAAAATAAACGAGAGCGAAGTTGATGGTATGCCAGCACAAATTCCCATGCTTCCAACCGAAAGCAAAGTCGAAAGATGGCAAAACGTTCTACCAAGAATGACCCGATATCTAATTTTGACTTAAAAAAAAATCTTCTGTTTTGACCCCTGTGACCCGAGGTCCCCATCTCCTTGGGCATGAACCAGGGGTCAAATCCCAAAAAAATTTGTTACATATTTCATGTCTCCAAATGTTGATTGCATATACAAAGTTTCATTTCAAAAAAGTTTTAAAATGTGCCCGTAATTTTTAGTGTTTGACCTTCTGACCCCATCATATGGTCTCAGGGCATGTCGCCAAATATGATAACTGCTCTCGCACCTTCTTGCCATGTGGTGATCATAACTACCAAGTTTGACGAATTTCTGCACAACCATTTCGGAGATAGCGTGATGGACGGCCGGAGACAGACAGACAGACGGAACCGATGACAATACCAGACGCACTCGTTTTTTGTTGTTGTTGTTGTTGTTGTTGTTGTTGTTGTTGTTGTTTTTTAGTGCAACTTTTTTTTTCAGAGATAACTACTGACTAACATTAAATAAAGGAAAATTACCTTTTAAAGATATGATGTGTTACGCTTGGTCATCACCATGATGGGAAACTTACAGCGATATAGCAAAGCTCGTATGAGAACCCCCAGCTTCCCATCCTTGTTACTCCGCCAAACTCAAACAAAGGTAACCACATGAGCAGTAGGAAAAAGGAAACTGTTTGACTTCAGATCTCGATGGATTATGGACTTGGCATGGAGGTAGCTGCAAAACAACGACGACATTTCCATAAATACAATGACATGATAATGAAGGTGGCCAATGGAGCTTTAAAATTCCACAGTTACAAGACGTTCTTTGTGTCAGAAAGAGGAACGCGAGACTTTGTCATAGATAGTCTTGGGAGTTGGTCAATAATTCACTCGAGATATTTTATCAACTGAAAGTTCACAAACGGACGCTAACCACTCTGGGATGCAAAGCATAGCTGACGCCTTGGCACGAGCTCTTCATCAGAACAAGTGAGAGGAGCAATAGGCTCCGATGAAGGGCTAAGGTCTGAAACATCAGCTTTACTTCACCTCTGAAAGCGGTTAGCCTGCCTTGGTGAATTTCACTTGATAAAACTGATCGTTTATTGGTGTCGGATAGGCATAAAGTGCCGAGGCCTTCTTTGTGCCTTTGTTTGGTTATTGATCATAACGATGATTGGGGTGTCATGAAGACAATCAGCATCATAGTGTCAGTCTCATTTTCAGGTGTAGCTATGGAAAAAATCTCTAATTTGGACAGGGTAACAATACAAAGTAGCTTATTGTTTGTCAAGTAAATTGGTGCTTTTAAAAGCAGTGTAGAATATTTAACAATGGATATTTGATCACGAAACAACATGCATTCAATTGGTTGGTAGCACCTACTCACCAAAGCATATAATACGAAGTTACACACAAATTGAAGTCAATGGACAAGTCCTGGAACAAGTGGAAAAGTTCATGTACCTGGGGCAGACAGATTACCACGGACCATGGGAGATGTGATGGTGAGATCCGAAGGAGAATTGAGATAGCCAAAGATGAGCTTTGTTAGAATGAAGGTCGTGTTAACATCAAGGAAGCTGAAGCTGAATCTTAGGAAAGAGACACGGACGACAAATACAGACTACAGTATCGATAAGCTGAATGCATTCGAGATGTGGACATCGAGGAAGACGTTCCACATATCTTTCGCAGACAGGAAGACTAATGAGGAAATACTGGAAATGGCTGAAGAAAAGAGAAAATTAGTGCACAACATCAAGAAAAGACAGATACGATACTTCAGTCACATCACCGGAGCAGATGGGAGACAGAGACAGTTATCGGAGGGGAAGATTGTTGGAAAACGTATGAGAGGGAGGCAGAGACAGATGTAACGGACGGGATGCAGTTGACCTTTGTGGAATGTGTAAGGGCAGTACAGGACAGACAGAGGTGGCGATCCATGGCAGTCAACCTTCTGGGAAGAAGATGACACCAATTAATGAATGAACATACAAACTTTTTTTATATAAACTTGGTCTAGGCTTGTGCAAGAGCTCATGGAAGAGCTACAGTTTGCGATTTGAAGGTCATATATGAATAAAAGAAGACGTGTGTCGCATGAACAAAAGGCAGCACATCAACCTTTAGCAGTTCCTGTTGTCGTAGAATTATAAGAATGGTACTGTTGGAAGGCTAATAATCGATTTCCTCGGAACAAAAAGTTGTGTCCATTTAATCTTAAAGATGCCTGTTTTATAAGCCCTTCTCCGTCATTGAAGAAGAATTAGAAGAGGAGGAATAAGAGGGAATGGGTGCTTAATTTAGCAGTTCAAACGGTAAGATTTATCGTTCCACGACAGCAGGAACCCTTTCGAATGACACAGAAGGAGTATACAGCGAAGCGAACGGTACTGTCTGCACACCCAGTAACATCACATTACGAGAGTATCAGACAAACGAAATGGCTAGAGGGATAAAACAACTTGTCCACAAAATGATAAATGTGCTGAATGCTCACTCCATGCCCTGTGCAGTTTGCCGTGCGATGTCTATCAGATGAAACATCTCGAACTTGGTCTCCAAGACGTGCAAATGTCGGTAGAGGCTCGACCCTTCGCACCACTGCGTCACGATGGCAAGCTGAGGTGTCGTTGTGTAGCCCATAAACAGCAAGATATTGACGTGACGAGTTTTCCTGAAATGATAAGCACACACACATATATATTTGATGCAATAATGTAATGATTATTTATTAGCCCACATGTGCAAAGCAAAAAACAGGGTTAAGCAATTGGTTCTCTTTGTCTGTCCGTCTGTCTACAGACATCGGTCTATGATCGAGGAACAACTTAATTTCAATTGAATGCTATATATTGAACACTGTAGAACATGAACCTGCAGTTTACCTGACTGAATTTGGCAAATGGTACAGAATCTCATCCTGATTGCGCATGCACACAGAGGAGTAAGGTTATTGTTTTTAGTCTGTCTGTCTGTCTGGCAGTCAAACAAAATTGTAAATTATTCCAGAGGAAACTTACTGTTTTTAGGGACATTACAAAGGACACAAACAACAGGCATGAAGAACATGAATGTAACGCGTTAAAAATACGGTGGTGTAGAAGACGGTCCATCAACGGCAGTAAACTTCCGAAAAACTTGTTGTTTTTCAACAGCCTTTAAAAACCTTTATTTCATTTCAATTGAACTATATACTTGAACACTGTAGAACTCAAATTGCCATCTTGTCACTTCCAAAAAACTCCAGTTTAGCAGTACTTAGAAAAAAAATATTACGCCATCTCACCCGATCCAATTTGCCTCTTGCATTCTCAGCGTTGGGAAATATCGAGATTGAGACAAAAATCACGGCTCGTGGGAAATATACATCGTGCTCGGGTATGCAAAACAAGAGTTTAAAAGACTCTTCCCATTTCCTTTTTCTCAAAACTGTGCAGGGTAAGGTGTTCTATAAATGCTCTAGTTACCTCCACCATTGAAGGTGGATGGAGGTTATGTTTTTGGCTGGTCGCTCGACTACCCTTATTCTCAGTTTTTCCGTCTGTCCGTATGTTTGTATGTTTGTTTGTATGTAATGGACAGCTCTGGAGGCCAGAGGAGTCAACCAATTTCGATGAAACTTGCCAGGTAGGTTCATACCAGGATGTAGTTCTATGCTTTTGAGCACCGTTGCTATGGACGCCACCGTTGCCTAGCAACGGGACTTTGAAATTTTTGAAAAATCCTAAAAAAATTGTTTTTTCGAAAAAAAAATAATAATCAGCTTCCAGGCTTTTATGCGCACTATAATCAAACTCTTTGTCAAAAAATGTCAGCCCGATCCGTCAAAAACTGTATGACGAGTATGCAATTATGTTGCGACCACCTATGTCGCCTACCGGCTTGTCACCCCTGTTTGTTTGTTAGTCTGAGCATGACATTGCAAAAAGTTACAGACGGATTCAGACGAGACTTGGTGGATGAGTTAGGTAGGTTACAAGAACAAGCCGATTGGATTTTGGTTAAGGTTAAGGTCCAGATACAGATCTGGCCTATTCGTGGGATACAAAAAGTAAAATGTTCAGCCTGACGGGGGTATGTGCTCTACCGAGCACCATTCTAGTTTCACCCCTGCTTTTCTGTCTGTTTGTTTGTCTGTTTGTGAGCAGGATATCTCAAAAAGTTATGGATGGATTTGGACGAAACTTAGTGGACAGGTTGGGTGTGTGACAAGGAAGAATTGATTCAATTTTGGTGAAGATCTGGATCTGGATACGAGAAGTTTTAAAGTGATTCTTCACCATTGAGAGATCGGCCATTTTAAAGGCCAAAGACGATATCAAGCATGATACATCAAAAAGTTGTAGATTGATTATGACAAAACTTGGTGGATGAGTTGAGTAGGTGACAAGAATAAGCCAATAAGATTTTGGTTCAGGTCCAGATCCAGATCTGGCCTATCAGTGGGATACAGAATGTAAACTACTTAACCTGGCAGGGGTATGCGCTCTACCGAGTGCCGTTCTAGTTATTACAGTGTTATCCTTCATAAGCAACAAGATCAAAGTTTCGAAACTTTAACATTGCCAAAATTACTGGGCATGATTCACAGCTGGTTCTCTGCGAGCCCAGGACGATGTGGAGGTACGCAATGTGTCGACAATGTCCAACCAAAATCAATTTCCCACTGTCTTGTTGTCCCAAAAGCAACAATGAATGAAAGTAGTTGACCATGCATCTGGTTGTTGAGCAATACGGTTCACTGCCTTTGTCAGGTCAGGTTCGATCTGTGACCTGCTACAGGTACCATGTAAACCTGTACTAACCTGTTCCATGGTCGGGTTGTCGGCGACTAAACCGTCTCCCCCACCAGGTTTTCTGGTGAGGAGGGTGTTTGGATATGGACACCCAGCAGGATTAAAAACAAAACCTGTCAAAGGGTGGAGGAGCTCCTTGTGAGCCAACGGCCATCCATATCTAGTGCCCAACTGTGTCTGCGGACGTCCTCCTGCAGTTGGGTTACTTCTTATTAGGAGGTTGGTGGCAGGATTTGCACTCCAGCCACCGTAAAACGCTTCATTCCGCAAAACGCAAAAACGCAAAAAAATCTGAAAACCCACTCCGTGGGAGTACCTCCTGTGCAGCTTCCCTTCGCAGGGCAGCTCACCGGATGATGGGATTGGGGCAAAGCCTTCGGGACCCCCAATCTTTGATAGGAGGGAAACCACGGGGTAACATCCCTGGGTCAGATTGCGGGAGAGTGTGTCGGAGTGGTGCTGAGGTGTCGTCCACCAGACGGCGGTCTCCTTGGGTTAACCTGAGGCGGTCCCTTCGGGTGGGTGCCTGGAATGTCCTATCCCTAAGAGAGGATGATCACCTGTCTCTGTTATCATCTGAGCTCAAGCGTTTGGACATCGGGATTGCAGCTCTCTCTGAGGTTCGGAGACCGGATTGCGGCGAGATAATGGTGGGTGGTTACACCTACTATTGGTCTGGTCGCTCTGATGGTTACCATACCCAAGGAGTTGCTGTAGCTGTGTCCAATAAGCTGACCCCAATGATAATTGAGGTAACACCGGTCAACGAGCGTATTATGAGATTAAGGATTCGTCACTCCTTAGGTGTCATTTCCCTGGTCTCTATTTATGCTCCGACTGAGGCGAGTGATCTCACCGTGAAGGATGCATTCTACGCCACACTCGAGTCTGTGGTTGATCAGTGCCCCAGACGAGATACACTTCTAGTCTTGGGGGATTTCAATGCATCGACTGGAACTGATAGGGATGGTTATGAGGTGTGTGTTGGTCCCCATGGGTCAGGAACTATGAACCAGAATAGCACTAGGTTCCTTGACTTTGCAAGAAGTCATGGACTTAGGGTGGCTGGTTCATGGTTTCAGCGCCCGCAAGCTCATCGCTGGACTTGGTATTCCAACGCTGGCGGTGTGGCAAAGGAGATTGACCATGTCCTCATTGACGGTCGTTGGAGGATGATCCAGAACTGCAGGGTCTACCGGAGTGCTCAGTTCCTCAATACTGACCACAGGCTTGTTGTAGCAACTCTAAAGCTGCACCTTAAATCCTGGAGAATGGTACCATCCCAGCCTAGGCTGGATGTTGCCAAGCTCAGGGATGAGAGAGTAGCTGAGGAGTTTGCGAACAGGCTGAGTGGACACTTGGGGGGTCTGGGTGCTTTGGGGGGTCCTGAAGAGTTGTGGAGCACCTTCAAGACCACCGTCCTTGATGTTGCCGGTGGATGCCTTGGAGTTCACCGCAGGGCAAAGAAGAATTTTGTCTCTCAAGGGACACTGGATACCATTGACCAGAGTCGCAGGGCCAGGCTGAATGGCAGAGCTGAGCTGTTCAGGGAGCTGAGGCGTAAAACTGTACGTGCACTGAGGGTGGACAAGGAGGCCTATGTGCGAGGAATCTGTGAGGGGGTAGAGCATCACCTGTGGACAGGTGATTCTCGTCCCGCTTACAGGGGAATTCGCGCATTACGTTCATCCAAGCCCATCCCTCGGAGCACTGCAGTTCGAGCAGAGAGTGGTAGGCTCTTGACAGAGGAGTCTGAAGTGAAGGCCCGCTGGGCCGGTTACTTTGAGCGGTTGTACCAGGCTGATCCCCCAGCTGTCGAGTTGGACGTCAAGGGTGTTACAATCCCTGTTGCTGACCCTCGAATCAACTGTGGTCCACCATCGCTTGTGGAAACACGGGCTGCGGTGAACCAGTTGAAACGGGGCAAAGCTCCAGGGATCTGTGGCATCCATGCTGAACTTCTCAAGGCTGGTGGAAATGCTGCACTCGCGTCGTTGCATGCAGTTTTGTGCTCTGCCTGGAACACAGGCATCATCCCAACTGACTGGAAGAGGGGCCTTGTTGTCCCTCTCTGGAAAGGGAAGGGTGATCGCCAAGACTGCAACAACTACCGAGGGGTGACGCTGCTCTCAGTGCCGGGCAAGGTCTTTGCTCGGATAATTCTTGATAGGGTTCGCCACCATCTGCTTGAGCACCAGCGTCCAGAGCAGTCAGGCTTTACACCAAAGAGGTCAACGATTGACCGTATCCTTGCTCTTCGTGTCCTCACTGAACGCAGACGAGAGTTTCGGCAGGGGCTGCTTGCAGCCTATGTTGATCTCTGTAAAGCGTTCGATTCAGTGAATCGGGATGTCCTCTGGAGGATTCTTGGTCTTCGTGGGGTGCCACCGAAACTGATCGATCTGATGTCTGAACTCTACTCTGGTACTGAGAGTGCTGTGAAGTGTGGTGGTACCGCCTCTGACTTATTTCCAGTTGTTACTGGAGTTCGTCAGGGATGTGTACTTGCCCCCACACTTTTCAACACTTGTATGGACTGGATTTTTGGGAGGATGTCGGAGAGATCAAGTTGCGGTGCATCGTTTGGCAATGTCAAGATCTCGGACCTTGATTTTGCAGATGATGCAGTCATCTTTGCGGAGACTTTAGACATCCTCTTGGGGGCCCTCGAGGTGCTGAATGAGGAGTCGGAGCCGTTGGGATTACGGATTTCTTGGGTCAAAACAAAGATCCAGGCTTTCGGTGACATCTTGGATGCTGCTGTCCTGTCTGTGTCTGTTTGTGGTGAGGATGTTGAGGTCGTGGATAGATTCACTTACCTTGGCAGTGATATTCATGTCTCCGCAGGTTGTGAGCCGGAGGTCAATAGACGTCTGGGTCGGGCCTGGGGAGTCATGGATTCACTGGATCATGGGGTGTGGCGCTGCCGGTACCTGTGCGGGAGGACGAAAGTCCGAGTCTTCAGGTCCTTGGTACTTCCAGTCTTGCTCTATGGGTGCGAGACTTGGACTTTGACCAAGGATCTGAGACGGAGACTTAATTCCTTTGGTACCAGGTCTCTTCGGAGAATCCTTGGCTATCGCTGGTCGGATTTTGTGTCCAACGAGCGGTTGCTGAGAGAGACTCGGATGAGATTTGTTACCTGCATAGTCCGTGAGCGTCAGCTGCGGCTGTATGGACATGTGGCTCGTTTTCCTGACGCTGATCCTGCTCACCAGATTCTCTCAGCGAGGGAGTCTCATGAGTGGAGGAGGCCAGTGGGCCGACCACGTGCCTCATGGTTGCAGCAGGTTGACCATCATCTCAAGGAGATGGGGATGGGCCTGGCATCTGCCTGGGGGATGGCCAGACGGAGGCCCCTGGAGTACCGGCGGAAAGTGGACGCAGCGACGCGCTGTTCTGGCACATGCTCCCATACCTGACCTGACCTTAGAGAGATTAAAAAAAAGTGCACTGTATATCATTTGGCCGAAGCTGTGGAAGCACAAGTGGTCTAGCAATGTTACATGTATTCTCCAGAGCTAATCACTGACGAGACATGTCTACCTTCACTGAAATAGGTGATTTGGAGTTTTTCCATTTTATTTTGGACCACGAGATGAACGGACAAACACAGTCGTATTCTCAAACTTCATTTTGTTGTACACTTTTAAGAACAGGGGGCTGACTATTTCACCTGAGCACCCCGACTTCATTGCGGAAGGCTTGGAGTTGTTGGGGCGTGGGATCGGTCAGGTTCAACACTTTGACTGCAACATCGCCTGTTGGTAGAAAGAAAAGAAAAAAAAGGAATGCATATGTCAGACACACCTCTTGACTGTTATGGTGAGCATCATTGGGGATTATGTCTCACACGGTAAAACCGCCTAATCCACAAAGGACAACCGTCCGTCTGCCACCCAGACGATTGTTTCCGCTAATGCAAGCCATTCAACCAGAAGTCACATGATGTGACCGGCAGGTAAATCAAAACATGTGGAGTGTGACAAGCCCGAAATCCGGGGAGGCGGCTCCGTTTGATGTTTAACTGATGTTGACCATGTAATTGTCTGTTTGACAGAGTCGCCGGGCCGAGGCCTCTGGGTTGGAGGTGACATTTTGGTGTGAACTGTGTCCAATGGAGATCGGGGGAGTGCTCGTCACACTCCACATGTTTCGATATATTATATATATTTTAAACCAAAACAAATATATTTCTATAATTAATTTGAGCTGCAATAAAATAACTTCACAAAAGGTGTTTTTTTCCTATAACAAACTATTGAAGAAATTGAGAAGACATCTATAATGGTTATATCATTTTAAAATTATGGTGAATAGCCATAAAAAACATTGCATTCACAAATGGAGATTGGGAGTGGGGATGGGGGTATTACATCGAACATACTGTAAAAATTATAAATGAAATAAAAGGAGAAGGATCAAGAATAAATTATGGAGGGTAGAAAATGTTTGAAGGAAGGAGCAGAAAGGAGAATGAGAGGAGATGGAAGTAAAGAGACAAAGGAAGGAAGGAAGAGGTTTGTGGTATATGGAGAGGACTGGTGGTGAAACGTAACACCAAGTTGTTTACGTCATACAGTGCCGATAGATAGAAAGTCTACACACCCTTTAAAATTTTTCAACTTTTGTTGCCTTAAAGCCTGGAATGAAATTGCATTAAATGAGATTTTTCCCCACCTTTATTTACACATCGTAACCCACAACTTCCAAGTGAAAAACAAATTAAACTAGAGAGGAAGAACTCGGTGGAGTGCAAAACCTCCGCCGCCAATACTGCTGGGTCACTTGAGTGAACCTGATATCCTATTCATTGTAGGTAAAAACGGATCAGACTCTACTGAACCACGATTGAATAAACTAACCTAGATCGACGTGCATGTAGAAATTTTTTTTGAAAAAAAAAGGTGCAAAATTTGTAATTTTTTTTCTCTAAATTTTTTTGGGGGGGGGTGGAAATCACTTAAAACATGTAGGAATGCAAAAAAAAATTCAAATATTTTTCAAATAAAATCGAATTTTTTTTTTTTTAAGTTGCAAAATTTTGTTTTTTTTTCTCTAACAAATTTATTTTATTTTTGGTTGGAAATCACTTAAAACATGTA
Organism: Eptatretus burgeri; assembly: GCA_024346535.1. Taxonomy (NCBI): domain Eukaryota; kingdom Metazoa; phylum Chordata; class Myxini; order Myxiniformes; family Myxinidae; genus Eptatretus; species Eptatretus burgeri. Next base: position 271,224 of record BROF01001729.1, read on the forward strand.
GAAATGCAAAAACAAAAATTCAAATATTTTTTCAAAATGGCCGCCATAGCGGCCATATTGGACTTTGGACCAAGTCCAAAATCTAATGGCATGATCCTTGGACCATACCTAACCCCCCCACCAAGTTTCGTCGAAATCCGTCCAGGAGTTTTTCCGTAATACTGTTCACAAACAAACAAACAAACAAACAGATGGGTGAAAACAGAAACCTCCGTCCATCTTCGATGGCGGAGGTTAACAAATTTCAGAAAATTAATTAAAAATATAAAACTAGAATATCTTGGTTGGATGACCGTCCCATATTTCTTTTTGTCCCGTTCTAACCAATAGATTACCAACAGCCGTAAAAGAAAATGCCAATTCTGATTCGCCAATCTACTCACCACTTTTCTAACCTTGTCTAGCATGGTAATGATCGCATTATTCACTTCAAGGAAGAGTACAAGTAAAACTAAATTATATCCTTCATTATTTAGCTCCACAATCGATAGAATTGTTGTGTGATGCCTAATTGTGTCATTTGGTAAAGCACACCGTTCTTTCAGAACATCAAGCTGTCTGTCTAACGAGTACTTCCACTCTTCAACAACAACAAAAAAAAACAAACAGTAGGCCTTTTGGCAGGTATCCTGGTTGAGATGCAAATTGCCTGCGTGGGTAGAACTCTGTTTAACCGTAACTCATGAAGGTGGTACTTCCTACAAACAGGATGATCCTCATCTATATATAACTAAAACTCTCATCTTGTATGTATATATAAATATATATATATATATATATATACATATATATATATATATATATATATATATATATATGTATGTTCCCGAAATACAGAAAAAACAGTACACGATAGCGCAAATTTTTAGGGCCACCTTACTCACCATTCGCCTGCGGTGTGCAGTATCAAGATTCGTTCAAATCAGGCAACGAAAAAAAAATATTTAAAAAGTCAATTCTCAATTCAGTGAAGTACTCTTCGGGAGTATTTGATCAATGCAAATAACCTCAGCGGTATCGTACACTGGAGCTGTCTTTTTTTTCTTGAAATGATTTTTTTCATCAATCGCTGTCACAACGGGAACCAACGGGTTCACGGGTCATCTAGTACCACATAAAAGTCCAATTGTTGATCAGTGGCTTTCAACTGGACTGAAGCAAGACATTTGCCAGGCCTTAAATATACCCCTCATGAGAGAAGGAGAGGGGAAAAGAGGGGGAAGGAATGAGGTGAGGCACAAGAAGAATCCAGGGGGGTGTATTAGGGAAGACGAAGAGTGAGAAGGAGAAGGGTGAATTCGGGTGGCATGTGTCTGCCGGAAAGGCTGCAAGACATACAGCACAATTTTCTCATACTTTGCAGACACGTACCTCAGTCATGTCTACAACTGGCCCACCCATGCCAACTTTGTTTCCATACTTTTCCCAACCACCTCATGAATTCTGCACATCCCTTCATCACTCGTACACCCCCCCAGCCCCCACGGGTATATATTCTTGCGGGCCGGCGGGGTCGGGTGAGAAGACCACTACGTGGAGGAAGCTACGTCGATTCCCACCAGACTCCCCAGAATTGTAGGCCGTCACTCAGGGATAATTCCGTGACGCGGCGGGTCGCTTAACCGACCGTGGATGCCAATAACTCAACCGTGTGACCTAGGGTCCTCCCATCTATGGAATCGGGTTATCTAATTAATCACGCGATTTAACCACCGGGGAACCATGCCCTCGGTATGCCTTGTCCGAACCGGATAACTCTATCGGATCGGATCACCTTTCCGGATCGAATGCAGCCAAGCGGCACTGCCAAGGACGTACCGGCTAAAGTAGGAACGGATCGTTGGGAATAAAGACACGGCTAAACTTAGATCCGAACCATGCTGGACCAATGAGACAAAAGACAAAGGCGAGCTGGGAACATTTCTCATGACAATTATTTATTTATAAGCGAGCGAGGAAAAGCATGTGGCACAACAAAGATTTATTGGGTATGTAATGCAGGGAAACAGGAGAGACGTGTGGTGCGACAATAATACAAGCAACTTACTAAGCAGACACAGTGTAGACTTGACGTGAGATTATTAACAGTAACAACAATAAGGATCTTCTACAGGCTTACTTAACAGACAGGCGCCAGCACACTCAGACACACACACAGAAAAAGAAACCCCAATGAAAAAGGGACTTTTGCAGCCAGGGAGGGAGGGGGCTGAGGTTATAGCTCTTGGTACCTGGGCGTTTCGTGGGAGGAACGCTCTGTGGTGCAGTACCCGACAATATTCGCGTTGTTCTGACCACAGCTGCACGTGTGGAGATTGTGTTCTTGAGTGGAGAAGGGCGGAGTCCAGAGGACGAGGGTGGAGCAGTAGGTGGAGGCGGTTCGTCAAGGCGAAACGTGGGCGGAGTCAAGAAGCAGGAACACTCCGCGTGAAGAACACCCACACCGAACACAACACTTCCCTTTTACGGAGGACTTCTCCGTGTTTTATAGAGCCCGAAGCTCGGGGGGAGGGGTCATGCCGAATCCGACGTCATCGCCTGAGTCAGCGTTCTGACCGGCCCCGACCCCTCACGTGGTCCGCCAGCCTGGGCCGGGTTTTGGGCAGACGCCGGTCCAGCCCGCCCACCTGGGTGCTAAAGCATACGTGACTCGCCGCACGTCTGGTTTCGGGGAGACAGTGGAAGCTCAAAGCGCTAGTCCAACCCAAAGTGCACGTCGGGATTTTGCCTCAGAAAAGAAAAAGAGAGGGGATGAAATAAAAAGGGAAAAATGATTTAATCACCTAACTATTAGATCATCGCAACGCACTCCCTTGTCTTCCCACTAGAGGAAGGGGTCTATCTGCACGTATATTAATGGCATAACTGTCTCGGGACACCTATCTGTTGTATGCATGGGGTTCCGAGAACCGCAACAACATTAAGGCTTGGCAAATGTGTCCAGTTGAAGACCACTTTGTTTGAACAAAACATTCTGTGGTTGAAACGTTGACCTCTGAACCATTATGAAAAGATAAAATCTCAAACTGGCTGTATCGCTTTGGTTTTACAGCATTTTGGGATCTCTGTATTATTTACTGTGACATTTCCGAACTGTATTAAAATCTTCTCCTGGAAGAAGTTTAATTTCTATTTTTATGAGCATACTTTAGAAATGATACTGGTGTTGGCTAAATGGTTAAGGTGGCTGACTTAAGATCCTAAGGTCTTGAGTTCAAGCCCCTATCAGGCCGTTGAATTAACACCAGGTCAGCCGGCCATCCTTCCGAGGTCGGCAAAATGAGTACCAGTTTGCTGGGATGGTTGAGCCACTCGAGTATCCTGCGTCGGAGTGGCGACCCATCCAGGATTGTGCCCAACAGCCAAGGAGACTGCTTCGGCAGCATCGACGCTCTGTACAGAGTATGGTCCCAATGGATGGATGGGGTTGACACAGCCTGTCATCCTTCCGAAGTCAACAAAATGAGTTCCAGCTTACTGGGGTAATAACCATTTGGGGTAACCTGCATTGGAGTGGCGACCCATCCAGAAATGTTCTCCTTGCCAATGAAACTGCCTCAGCAGCCCTATGTGCCTCATGGCATGAAAGGAATGGTATTAGTATAGATTACTTTTGAAATGCCAATTCATTTAATAGTGTACCTCATGCTAAACGCAGGGCTTGTCTTCACAGATCCCTGATGACACTGATGTTGAAACCAATGTCAGGATGAGCACGATGGTTGCTTGCCGACCTCGGAAGGATGCACTATGGTTTGAAATGTGCGGAGTTCAAGTACTACAACCATTTTGTGATGCAACTGAACAAAGGCTTCATATGGATCCTGAGATTGAAAACTCTTTTCTGAATTTTCAATTGTCAACGTGTAATCCCATCTTCCTCGATGTCTCAAAAGTTGTTTTTTTTTTTTCAAATTCTAGTTCGGCTTTCCACCCGCACTCATCTGTGCACGGCCTCTCAGACCCACAAAAGCAAACACTCTATTTTTAGGTTCAATTTTCATTTCCTCTCTTTTCCTCAGAAAGGAGGAGATTGGGATCATACTCTGTGCAGAGTGTTCGTGCTGTCTAAGCAGTCTCCTTGGCTATTGGGCACAATCCTGGACGGGTCGCCACTCCGACACAGGATACCAGCATGCTGGAACTCATTTTGCCGACCTCAGAAGGATGACAGGTCGAGTTAACCCCACGTGGTATTAATTCAACAGCTGAGCGGGATTTGAACTCAGGACTCTAGGATCCAAAGCCCGCCACCCAAACCATTAAGCCAACACCAGGCATGAAAGTAACACCATGAAAGAAACAATGTCGATATTAAGCTTATAAAAAGCAAAATTGAAAACAATTATTGCTTTGGAGACCAACGAGCGTGCTTAATTTCAAACCCTTTTGAAATACGCAATGATAATTTATTAAAATATATATATTTTAAAAACAGACTGACCATGCCACTTCCCCTTGAAGACCGTTCCAAAAGAACCAGTGCCAATTCGTTGTCCAAAAGATATTTGTCCCTCAGGTATCTCCCAATCGTCACTGGAGTCACGGCGGCCAAAAGACCTCTGAAAGGTGGGCGAGAAACAGGTCGTTCAACATTTCCAACCAATGGATAATGAGCAAAAAATGATAAGTTCCCGCAAATAGGAAAAGGACTCACTATCCGTGGGCGTCCCTCTGGTGGAGAGCTAAATGAGTCTCGAGAACCAGTCGAGCGAGATGTGGGTTTTCCACTGGCCCTAGCTCCGGGAAGCACAGCAGGTGGTGTGGTGGACAGGCCAGAAACCACAGCTAAATGGCAGCAAGAAGAGAACAGTTCAGGATGATTTTGGAGAAGTTGTAAAATTACATGCACAACATATAATACACAACGTTGAGAAATATATCATCTGAATGAGATTTTTTTTATTTTATTCCAAATTTCATCCCATCTTCCTAATAGGTAAACAATCAAAGCAATGCTGCATGTAAGTATGAAATACAGATCAACCAATGAAAGGCAAACAGAGATGAGAAGAAAAAAATATATACAATAATAAAAATGACCCGAAAGATTAAGAGTTGAGCCTCTGCTTTTCCTATTCATTTCACATTCGTCTTAAGATCCCAAACTCAGAGTTCACCTGAGATCTCAACGAGCCCACAGCATCAATAATAGCACAACAGGCAATTGTAGACAACCTATTGTTCCATAAATCTTTCAAGTCCCATTAAGATAAAGAACGAGTATAAATACAAAAGATTAGCATCGTTTGTTCTTCAATAAAGAGATATAATGTGTGGAGTTTTAAGTGCATACTGTAAATAAAAATAAATAAAGCATCCTGTAAATAAATAAATTAATAAACAAATCAATAAATAGTTCAAAAAAAAAACATTTTTAAATGCCAGGTGCACAGTTGTGGAGATCATCATGTGCAAATGACAACTCCATATCAATAAACCAGTACCCAGATTTGAGACAGCTCACCGGGTGAGTTTGGGTGTTGGGAGTAGCCTCGTATTAGGTCCTGCATTTGTGACAGGTTGATGGGTACAATTCCAGTGTGCACATTGGGGGCAGAGGTGGATCGCTCCCTTCCCGCAAATGCAGAACACCTATCGTCATCTCCATGTCCTCCACACCTCTCTGGCTCCATGGCCAAGCGATACGGGATGGGAATAGAGCGCGTCGTGCCTGAACATCGGCTGGAATAGACATGAGTGACAAGAAAATTCCACTGGATGATCAAATGATATCGAACATGATGATTATAATAATAATATTCAATGAGATGAAAAAAAATTGGGTTCAGAGCCCACCTTCCATAAACTCCTGGTGTGGGTGCTGATGAAGGGGTAGCTGGTTGTTCGGAAGAAACCTGAATGACTCCAATAGGTGAGAATGGCTCCCTTCGAAAGTTTTCTACAAAACTGCAAAAACACACAAAGCCATGCTAACCAAGAGCACATCATATGATCGGAGCTCAGTGACTTTGCTTATACATAACCAATGTGTCACGTGACAAACAATTCCATTTTTGGGCACCACGTGGCTACCGAGAAACCACAATCTGTTTATAAAACAACTTGGGTGGCTTGAGGAGGATAGAGGTTGGAGGTTGGAGAGGGGAGGAGGAGCAACATAAGACGATCCCATACAGGGTCGAACGTTTGAGGATCAAATGTGTTTTCTTATTAGGGGTTCTACAAATCAATTCGCCGTCTTGTTCTGAAAACTGTTTCAAGAAATGCTTTGCTTCTGATTGACACAGAAACTATTTAACCCTTTGAACCCGAGCAGCCGTATTACCAGCCGCTATTTAAACCTCCACATACCCGAGCAGCCGGTTTACCAGCTGCTATTCAAACCTCCATACACTCAGGTGGCATGATTTTTTTTCCACGGAGCCCAGGGTGGGGGGAGCCAAAAGTCCAAGGAGCTCAAGGTTCAAAGGGTTAAGGGATACATACATATTATGAATGCAAAAACAGTGGAATTTTTGATGCCTTCACGACCCCTCCCAATCCTTCCCAACTTCCTATCTTTTCATTTTCTTCTCATTCCATTCCTTACTCCCCGATAGTCTTTTGCATCTTATCCTGTCCTCTTCTCCTCTCAATTTATGCCTCCTCTACCTTTTCTTTTGCATCCATAAGTAAACCATTTTTATCAATAACCAAAAAAAAAAATCAACAAATCCAAGTTTACTGTTGGAGGCTGATACCCTGGACCAATTCCCAAAACGGGACAAGGTCCTGTATAGTTTACCAGCTTGCTTAACCTGAATTCTTCCCAGTCTTAAAAGGTGAGATCAGACCACTATATAAAAAAACAACATATTATTACTCAAGATTGGAAAAAAACAAAAACAACATTTTAAACACTCGTTGGGCCTAACACTGATTTCCATGCACAACTATGTGATCCTCCTATTCCCATACGCTCGAGTTCATCAATTCCTGCATATCCTGGTATTTACATTCACCATAACTGATTCTGCTACAGTTTTAAAATTTTCGATTGTTAATAAGAGCACAACACAGCGTCTCACCCTAACTGGTCAACGTTGACACACATCATGGGCACCTCAGTGGAACAACGCTGGTGGAATTTGTATCCACAAGCCTGGCATCGGAATCCCTGGAACAGCAGCTTGCGGCAGAAATCGCAAAATGCCAGGGTGAAGTAAGTCTTGCGTACCTAGCATCATGGCATGGCATAGTATGCATCAGTGATGGAACCTGTCATCAAGGCATGGTATGTATTATTGCAGTATACATGAAGGTGGTTCAACAAGACTATTATCATACATCTTATAAACGCTCAGGATGTGTTCCAGAGGGGTGAGCGCTATGTGAAAATCGCGCTATAAGAAGTCATTATAACATTGTGCCGATGGAGAAAGGTTCTCCGAGCATGTGTACACGAAGTATGAACGCAATAGGACGGCTTCATTGGGCATCAATATCACTATGTACAGATATTATAACCGAGTTTTATCAGTAAAAAAAACCAACTTTGTTAATCATGCAACATAACATAAAAACATTTTTAAAATGTATTTTACTGTAAACAACACATGTAAGGAGACGCTCGCCGATTGGCTGAGAGTGCTTCAATCTCATTGACTCATGACGACGTAGCAGCTGTTATGTTTCATTGGTACGTACTATGCAGTACTTGTACACCTTTTGAACAATTATTTTCAATTACTTTTGCATTTTTTTTCCCCATTTTTTTTTTTATGAATATTTTCTTCTTCGAGTGTAATATGAAACAGCGTTCTAAGAGGTAGCGCTATAAGAGGTATGATTGTATTTTTTTTTTTTAATTTTGAAATGTGAATGACATTTCCAGACTGATGAAACCCACAACACTTCTTGCTGCAGTATATGTGACTCTCATGTATTGTTGAGTTTCATTGCCACCAGAGGTCACATGTTGCTGAACAGTTCAAGATGACCGGTCTATTGCAGTCGAGCACGTGATAAGAGCAGCCAGCAGTGGACACCAATTTGTGCAAAATTTCTCAAGGCAGCTGGCATCTTTTGGGAAATGCTGCATGCATATGGTGTAAACTGTATGAATTATTGAAGGAAATGTTAGAAAATGGGTGGAAGCATGCAGATGTGATCGAAAAAGTCGAGTGGATGTTTACAGACATCAATGGATAAAGTGACAACCACTACGTTCTGTGTTCTCTCGCGTTGAGTTGAACACACTAAACACGGAACCTATTTGCTTTGAGAAGTAAAAGTCAAACTATCAGAGTAGATTTCCTGTTTTCATTTGTTAAATAAAAGTCACTTATTAAAATTTCATCCAGGTAGTGCAGCAATCCAGAGTATATGCTGTATTTTATTTAATACTGGCAGGGGTGCCCAGTGTTGCCAGGTAACACCAGGTGCCTCCGACCACACCTTCCCTCTCTCATCCCATCCCTTCCCCTCCCCCTCTGATGCCTTCCCCTCCCATCCCTTCCCCTCCCTCATCCCATCCCTTCCCCTCCCTCCTCCCATCTCTTCCCCTCACTCCTCCAATCCCTTCCCCTCCCCTCCCTCCTCCCATGCCTTCCCCTCCCTCTTCCCATGCCTTCCCCTTCCTCATCCCATCCCTTCCCCTTCCTCATCCTATCCCTTCCCCTCCCTCCTCCCATCCCTTCCCCTCCCTCCTCCCATCCATTCTCCTCCCTCATCCCACCAATATTGCTTATTGCTTTTTAATTGGTATATTGTGTAGTTTTATAATCTAAGCCATGTCTTTGGCTGCATGACAATGTTTTATTGTCTCATTGTCAATGACAAAATTGTATTCTCCCCACAAGCCATCTGAGAGCTTTGAGCAGATAAAGACTTCAGAGCCTTGAGAAGCTTCAAAATGGAACCATATGGGTGCAGGAGTACTGGGCTTGTTTCTGACCTGGAGGGGGTCAAGGGTGATCTGAGCATGGAAGCAATCCATCCATATAGGTGGGGTGGAGGGGGAGGTCCAGGTTGGAATGGAATGGAGCTATCTTATTCGCAGTCATTAGATAGGTTCCATCCTATAAACAATTGCAGTCACTTTAGAATAAAAAGGGAATAGTAGAGGTTGTTGAGGAGAAAGGTGACAAAAGAGTTCAAGTCTCATAAAGTGCTGTTGATGAGCTAATGAATGATCATTTTGGGGAGATTGGTGGCAATGCAGGGAAACATTTTCCCATCCTCCGGTTGTTCAAGAGCTGCACTGAGGTCTGGGCAAAAGAGGGGAAGAGAAGAGTCACACGGAACAAGCTGTGGAAGTTGGTTCCATAAGCAGAATAACAAATATGTAGAGGTAAGCAGTGAGCCTCGATTTGGAGATTTTCCCAGAAGTGGGTTACTGGCAAAGCAGAGAAAGGGCATAGGGTGCAAGACCACAAAAAAAGTGGAAGAAGATACCAACCTGTCTGCAACAGACGCAGAGAATCAGCATCAGTGCGGGAGAGCCCATTGATTTTGTGGGCCTTGGAATCCACGGCATCAAGGCATGAAAGGTGTGAGGCGAGGAGGCCTGCACAAAGGGGATAGCAGTACTCAATGGAGCTCCAGATGAAGGCCATGTAAGTTGTAAAGTTCAGATTTACCAAGGAAGGATATGGCATGATGCAAGATGCTCAGTCAGCAGCTGGCCTTGGAGGCCAACTCCACTATGGGATTTTCCCAAGAGATTGTGTCAGCTGGTGAGGCCCAAAACTTTGAGGAACTCAACTTTGTTGAGAGGTTTGTCAAGGAAGAAGATGGGAGGGTTTGCCAGACAGTCGTTTTGGAGAGACAGGGTGTGGAATTTGCCAGGGTTGAAATACATATTCCAAGTGTAAAGCCAGCTCCTGATTCTATCAAGATCTGCAGAATGTGAAGAGGCTGCTGCCTGTCGACCTGATCTTCCCCACCAAAAATCCTGCATTTCTTCAAAAACCCACATTTCTGGAGAAGCATCCCTTAAAGTTACATCCTGTATACTCTTGGACTTCAGGAAGCATTTGTATTTGAAGTGTCCATAGTCAGCCAAAATAGCCAGCTGCATGTAAACAAGAGTGGTGTTCATACAATCCGACTGAGGTGACCCATGATGATACTAGAACGGCACTTGGTAGAGCGCATACCTCCGCCAGGCTGAACAGTTTACGTTTTGTATCCCACTGATGGGCACAGCTCCTGATTGGTGGTTGTCACAACAAGCCCAGAAAATGAAGACTGGCAAAAAGGACACATACAAAAAAACAGTCCTTATCTTGTTGTTCTCATTATTCCCAATTGATTGGAAGCACACCTATGTCTGCCCTGTCCCAAAGAAGGGCGACATCTGACAATCCAATCGCCTGGACCTCCAATATCTCCAAGGTTATAGAGTCCAATCAATAAAAAAAAAAACTTTTCACCCACCTGAAATCCTGCTCTCTCCGAAATGACCACCAATATGGCGTCCACAAAAGCCAAGTCCACGAGTGACTTCCTAGATACAAGCTACATTGCGAACAAAAGGTCTTCAACTCTTGGGCACTTCAGAGAAAGTTGAGTTGTTGCACTGAACATCAGCAAAGATCAAGGAAAGTACAGTAACAAATGGTGAATTGACCTTTGGGGAAACCCATCCCCCCGCTCTCCGGGATGTGGTTGCAAACGTCAATCATCGACGAACTCTGCTCCAGCCAATGGGAGCTCGAGGTGAAGACGATGAGCCGACTAATGTGCGTTCGGATTAACCGTGACGTCATTACGGTTGAACCAATCAGCGTCTACCTTATTGAGACCTGCGTATAAAGCACGCGCCTTCACTTCTTCTTCACTTGCTGTGATTTTTACCCTGAAGAGTGCAGCACAAAAAGCTTCGGTCACTATTATGTCATGTTTGTTTGTAGCTCTATATATATATATATATATATATATATATATATATATATATATATATATATATATATATATATATATATATATATATATATATATATATGACGGACTGGAAAAGGAGGCAGAAATAAATAATGCATTGTTCAAAGCAAATAAACAATGAAAACTCTGTGCCAGACGATGCAAAGCAAATACCAATACATTTTCAAAAAGCAATGCTTCCCCCCACCTACAAATAAACAACACTTTATCTGTCACACTGCTCCCCTCCACACTCCTACTCATCCCCCACCCAATGAAACCAAGTCGATGAAGTTATGGATTGAGTCAACGTGGTGTGAACGGAGTGCCGGCATGATGGGCCAGTTGGCCTCCTGCCATGTCCAAGTTCCTTGTATGATGTCCCCTTGGCTGAAAAGCGTCATGAGTCGGGCCTACCTCTGTGATGCAAATGTATGAATACTATATTTCATGTCGAGGATTTACTTCCTGAATGTGTTGGATTGCCCCTTCTGCCAATTTTTTCGGAGGCTTTCCACAAAAATTTTACATTTATACACTCCCTCCACCCACCCCCTCCCCCCTTCTATTCTATGCATTCTTCGCCATTTTCTTGCTTAAAAAAAAGAAGAAAAAAGGAGACCGACACTTGATATTAAACAATCAACTTGTGAATCACAAAAGGTACGAGATAGGTCCTAATTAATTGTTCGTGCTATCCTCGGAAACAACACAACATCATTGGTTTTCTTTTTGTTTTGCACGTTAATAAAATTAAGTCCTGGTGTTCCAGGGTTAACCAGTCCCTTGTTAAACTCCTTTCATAGTCATGTTGTTGCTTTTTATGCAAATATATGACATTGTCACACAAACACTTTCAAGTTGCGTATATCCACAGCTGAAGAAATCCATCCATCCATCCATTGGGACCATACTCTGTGCAGAGCGTTGATGCTGCCTAAGCAGTCTCCTTGGCTAGTGGGCACAATCCTGGACGGGTCGCCACTCCGACACAGGGCTGAAGTAATACAATGCGATTATAAACTGGGTAATTCGGTGCCAAGGGAAGCAGCATTTGCTGTTAATGAATCAAACAGCGCAGAGGTGTGATAGGGCTGAGATAAAAGCACAATACGTGGAAATGCTTGCAGTGTCAGATGTGGTGAAACAAATACAAACAACCCAACAACGGATTAATGAACTATTGCCGCTGCAACACTTACGAAGTTGTGCGTCGTCAAAGGCAAATGTTCCAGAACCTCCACAGAAAGCTCGTCCCCTGTCAGCCATGACATATCCATGTTCCAATCTATCACAAGCTTTTGCCTGCACAAGGGGAAGGTGGCACAAGAAAGGAATGGAAATTGAGAAAGATAGCAGGGAAAGAAGAAAAATAAATAAATATAAATCAAAGAGGAATAAGGAGGAGTCATAAAATTAAGGAGGGAGTGTCAGCAGAAGAAAAGGAAGTAAAAGCAAGACAGAGGACAGAGAGAGAGAGAGAAAAGAGAGAGGGAGAGAGAGGGAGAGAGGGAGAGAGGGAGAGAGGGAGGGAGAGAGAGAGAGAGAGAGAGAGAGAGAGAGAGAGAGAGAGAGAGAGAGAGAGAGAGAGAGAGAATGGGTTGAAATAAATAAATAAATGGAGCCAAAAAAAAATGGAAAGGGAGGCAGGGATGAGGAACAATGGGTCGTTGGGGCGTCGAGGAGTATTGGTATTGTCATTTTAGAAAAAAAACCTGAAGACAAAAAAAGAAAAGTACCAAAAGAACAGATGATGATAATAATAATCATAGGAAGGAGAGACATAATGGGAAGGATAAATAAATGAGGAAACTGCAAAGTATAGCAGAAAAGCAAACTGCATTGACTGTGTTGATGGTAACAGCCATGATAAAACATCAGCAGTTAATGTCACAAGACGTTGGAGTCACGATCACAGATGTACAGTCCTTGTTACCTCTGCCACCGAAGGTGGATGTTATGGTTTCACCCCTGTCTGTTTGTTTGTCTGTGAACAGGATATCTCAAAAAAAAAAATTGGACAGATTCAGGTGAAATTTGGTGGGCAGGTTTGGTGCGTAACGAAGATGAAATGATTCGATTTTGGTGAAGATCCGGATCCGGATACTCGAATTTTTTATGTGATTATTCACCGTTGAGAGATAGGGCCAAAAACGATATATAGCACGATATCTCAGAAAGTTGGGGACGAGTTATGACAAAACAAGATGAGTTAGGTGACAAGAACCAGCTGATTCGATTTTGGCTCAGGTCTGGATCCAGATCTGGACTATCAGTGGGATACAAAGCATAAACTTTTCGGGCAGACGGAGGTATGCGCTCTACCGAATGCCATTCTAGTTTTCAAGAAAACAAGCCAGGGTTGAAACAATCCATCTATCCATTGGGACCATACTCTGTGCAGAGCATTGGTGCTGCCTAAGCAGTCTCCTTGGCTCTTGGGCACAATCCTGGATGGGTCGCCACTCCGACACAGGATACCATCAAGCTGGCACTCATATTGTCGACCACAGAAGGATGACAGGCAGAGTCAATCCCACCTGGTATTAATTCAACAGCTGAGTGGGATTTGAACTCAGGATCCTAGGATCACAAGCCCACCACCCAAACCATTATGCCAACACCAGGCATATGTTGAAACCATGCCACCTTGAGAAGCTTTAAACAGTCAAAAAACAACAAAAGAAAAACACAAATTAAATGATTTTAAAAGCCGTAAAAAAAAAAAAGCAGATTAGAAATCAAAGCGATTTATAAAATATTTAATAAACAGCACACTCAATGGCCCACAGCCTGAACGCACCCTCCCTGCAGCCGATAAACAGCACAACACTCCGTGGAAAGTCCTCTGATCTTCAAAGCCTTCATGAGACTCTCACGAACCGACACCCCACTGCGGGCCGGTACCTGCAAGGAAGACAGTGGCTATTTGTTTGCATCTAAAGGTTATCAGCGGCACTACCACGCCACCAGAAAATGATGTAACCTGCAGCCATATGCTTCATATGAAAGAAAAGGAAGGCTAATGCTTACACCACATTGTAAAGGGTTCACGAGCAGTACAGTGGATGGAGTTGAGATTCGAAAACGGTAAATACAAAAATGTTGTGCAGTTGGAAACAGCTGTCCACCACCATCTAAAACCATGAACTTTTTTTACCCGTTAATCCTCTCCCCCCCCCCACCCAGCCCATCTCTTGCCAAGTTTTCACCTTTCCCTTCCTGAGAATTTGTGGCCGTGTCCATTTTGTCCACCCCCGTGTCCTTCCCTAGCCCTGATTCTTCCTCACATGCCTTATTTCTCCAAGTACCTCTCATTCCTGCTGTTGGTGTGCCACCCCCTCTCTCTCTCTACTTATACTGTTCCTTTTATTCTACTCCACACTGATCCATTCTATATTTTACCTCCTCTACGAGCCTCGACATTGTGCACAACAAACAAGTTTTACACCCATTTTCCCCCTTTTCAGGAGGTTAGTTGAATGATGGCATTCCTCCATATCCATTGCATCAGTTTTGGGGAAACCCAAACATTCCACATCTTCATTGACAGTTTCGATCGCTCTTTTCAAGACGTCATCTTGGCTTCCTTCCTTCCACCACGAGCTCGATGGCTTTTTACAGCTTCATCAAACTCACCTTCATTGCGCATGAGCATACCAACCAAATATTCTCTTCCTAAGTACTTCTTCAATAATGTTTATTTTCAATCTCTTCCTGATAACTTAACGTGGAATTCTTTCTCAGACAATCCATTCATCCATCATCTCATCATGATCTCAGTTCTTTCCGTTCTTTTTATATCTTCAATCCACATTGCCCACGTTTCATTTCCATACATCAGTACCGGTCTGATACCGGCTTTATCAACTCTAATATTTACACATTTAACGGAGTGATTGTATGTTTCATAATTCCACATAGTTGTCTCCACTTATTCCAAGCTGATTTTATTATTGATCTAACGGCTAATTCTGGTCCTCCTGATACCTCTACCATGTCTCCAAGATAACAGAAACTTTTGATCTTTTCTAAATTAAATTCTGACCTCAGGAGTATTTGTTTTTGTTTTTCATCTTTTTCTTGAAATGATTTATCTTCACATCTTTTACATATTAAAATCTCAGGTTTTGTGACCAAGATATTCAAGTTTTGTATCTTTAATTAATTTCCTGAAATTTGTGGAATGTTTTTCACTTGGAAGTTGTGGGTTACGATGTGTAAATAAAGGTAGAAAAGGTCAGACAAAGATTACATGGTCAACATCATGATGAGTGCAAACAAGCCCAAAATCCAGATAGGCAGCTCCCTTTGATGTTTAACTGATGTTGACCATGTAATCTTTGTCTGTTTGACAGAGTCACCAGGCTGAGGCCTCTCGGTTGGAGGTGACCCTTTGGTGTAGGACGATGCCCAATGGAGATCGGCGGAGTGCTCGTCACACTCCACACGTTTTGATTTTCTCGCCGATCACATTATGTGCCTTCTGATTGAATGGTTTAAATTAGCGGGAACAATTGTCTGGGTGGCAGACGGACTGTTGTTCTTTGCGGATTATGAAGTTTTACCGTGTGGGACATAATCCACGGCGATACTCACCATAACAGTTATGAGATGTATCTGATGTGTGTGTGTGTGTGTGTGTGTGTGTGTGTGTGTGTGTGTGTGTGTGTGTGTGTGTGTGTGTGTGTCAGGCTTGACCAGCTGGTTCGTATGTATAAACAAGGTATCTCAAAAAAGTTGTGGATGGATTTGGATGAAATGTGGTGGACAGGACGACTGAATTTGATGTTGGTGAAGATCCAAATCCAGATCCGGATATGAGAATTTATTTTTTATTTTTAAAAGTGATTCTTCACCATTGAGAGATGGGTGCAAAAACTGTATGTAGCATGATATTTCAAAAAGTTGTGGATGAGTTATCACAAAACTAGGTGGATGAGTTGGTTTGGCGACAAGAACAAGCCGATTCGATTTTGGTTCAGATACAGCTTATCAGTGGGATACAAAACGTTAACTGTTCAGCCTGGCAGAGGTATGTGCTCTCCTGAGTGCCGTTCCAGTTACCATCTGTATTATTATTAGCACTATTACCGATACGCCAATGAAGCCCTTATGTACGGCTCCTGTGTAAGAAGTAACGATGTCGAATCCATCTCTAATATAAACAATGGTATAATGACCCATTTTAGCGCATTTTCGATTAGCGCTCTCTTTTCCAGGAACGCATTCTGAGTGTCAAGCGAGGTATTACTGTAATTTACAAGGATGGACGAAGTAAAGATTTTAATCATGATCAAATCGAGCAATTCTCAGTTGAGAAATTTTCCTTGTTTCACATCAATGATTGATGCAATTGTGGGAAAAGCAGTTGAATACATACGTGGAAGAATGTGGCTTGGAACTGCACATCATCGTTTACTCGCCGAGAGAAAAGCTGGAATCAAACACTGACACCGGTATGTTGTATTCCGAAAGCATCAAATTCAGTTTACCCTTTACTTATGGACTCCCGCCGCCAGGATCATACCACAGTTCGCTGCTTGTTGGGAAGAAAGACACGGACTGTCGGCCGGAGAGGAGAATGAGGACTCGTGGAGTCAGACCCAAAGGAAATAAGATGCCCGGGAGGAGGTGATGAGAAGACAGCGTCATCTTGAGCATCCCCGATGGCAGTCAACTCCGGCATGTAGGAAATAACCTCGAGCAACCGCTGCTCCCGCTGCTGCAAGGCGTCCAGCTTGCTGGTATACTCTTCGTAGGCCTACACACAACACACATACCAATTCCCCTCACTCAAAACATGGCTTGCAACTGATCCCAAGCGGAATACAACAATGCATGTGAACCTTGGTTTGAACCAATTTTAGCCAACTGTCACGTGATACTATTCCTATAGAAACTATGGCACATCCCATGCTCAGTTTCATGAAGCTTTCACGACCTCTTTTCGTTTTTTACTCTGACCACATAATAAACCGGTTTTTTTATTTAAAAAAAAAAAAATTGCATACATGGTCTAGACTTGTGGATTGAATGGATCTTGTGTGGTGAACGCAGCTTTAAAAAGAGTTTTGGATACACCTGACTGAACAGAAATGCTTGCTGAACAAACCGCAACATCATTGTAAGAGGAAAGTTACATTTGCTGTCAGCACCAATCATCAATTTATCATGCTTACATTTGCAACATTGTACGCTTCTCAAAATGAACGATCAAGCTAAAATATATCAACCTCCAATCGGTTTAGAACAGGGCTGACAGGATGGCCTGGAGGTACGCACACTCGCCTCGAAGCTGCCAAGTCTGGGTTCGAATCCTGACCCAGCTATAAACTGTCATCCCGGTGTTTCACAGGCAGGGTGATTCATCGATGTGTGTGTTGTCTCTCGGATGGACGTTAAACTGGATGTCCTGTCTACTGGCGTTAGTTGGTGGACGTGAAAGATCCCACAGTGTTCTTCACAGAGTCCTTCACACGGAGCTATCTTTGGCACCATTAACAAATTCCATATTCCTGCTCGAACCAGCAGAGGGCATTGTATCAGTGGTAAAACAGCCATGCCCAGAGCCAATGATGCTACCCCGCAGCCTTCTGCTGTATGTCAATGAATAAGTTTATAACAGACATACTGCTCTAGACATGGAAATGTATTTAACGTTTTATTGGGTGAGACGGAAAATTTCATAATTACCTCCGCCACCGAAGGTGAAGGAGGTTGTGTTTTCACCCCTCTCCATCTGTCTGTTGGGTCGCCGAAATAGGTGACCCTTATTGTCAGTAATTCTGTCTGTTTGTTTGGATGTTTGTTTGGATGTTTGTTCGTTTGTCATCAGCATAATTGGTAGTAAACGTGGGTGAATTTTGACCAAACTCGGGTGGTAGGTACACCTTATGACCTCGTGCTTTGGAAATTGTGATGGTTGCTAGGGACGCTTTGGTTCCCTAGCAACAACCGAAAAACCTTCAAAATCGGTACGGTTCACGCGAAATCAATTCCGAAAGCCATTATCCCACGTAGGGTTATGAAATTTGGCACGAATGATCTACAGGTGATGCTCTATCAAACATATTCCGGTTTTTGTGCTATATGGAATACTTTACCCGCAGCGCCCCCTACAATTAGGGTATGCACGAAAATTGGCGAAAATTGAAGGCCCCCTAGCGACCAGGTGAGTGCATCGATACGAATGAAACTTTGCAGGTTCATGGTACTCAATGAGTACGACAACTTTGCCTCACGACATATTGACCGATTTCGGTTAGGTCAGGGGTCAAAGGTCAATTAGTGCAAAAATCGATAATATGCGAGAGCTGGAGATGCCTTCGCGCCAAATGCTACTCCTCCTAGGGTTATGGTCATGAAAATTCACACCGATCGTCTGGAATACATTGTGCACAAACGATCGAGCTGGATTTTCAATTTAGATCTTTGTTCACCCACAGCACCCCCTCGAACTTTGGGGATTTCCGATATCAAACCGCATTTTCGGTACTTTTCATTCAAATGGATACCGAGTAGTTATCAGTAGATGGAACTGGATGAGATTTGATATGCATAATCTTAAGGTGATTGCCTATCCGCTATATGACATCCATTTTGCTCTATATCTTAGTTTCCATGCTCGGCGACCCATCGCCACCTACCGGCTTGTTTGTTTGTCTGTTTGTCTGTGTGCAGGATATCTCAAAAAGTTGTGTACAGATCCGGATGAAATTTTGTGGACAGGCTCAGAGTGTGACAAGGACGAATTGATTAGATTTTGGTGAAGATCCGGATCCGGATCCGACTACTAGGACTTTTAAAGTGATTCTTCACCATTGAGAAATAGGACAAAAAACAACATACAGCAGGATATCTCAAAAAATTGTGGACAGATTCGGATGTAACTTGGTGGACAGGTTGGGTGTGTGGCAAGGACGAAATGATTCGATTTTGAAGATCTGGATCCAGATCCGATAATTTTTTAAGTGTTTCCTCACCATTGAGAGATCGGGCTAAATTAATATACAGCACGATATCTCAAAAAGTTGTGGACGGATTCGGACGAAACTTGATGGACATGTTGGGTGTGTGACCATGACGAATTGATTCGATTCTGTTGAAGATCCGAATGCGGATCCGGATCTGGATACGAGAATTATTTAATTCTTAAAGTGATTCTTCACCATTGAGAGATAGGGTAAAAATGATATTGTAGTGTATAGCATGATATTTCAAATATGTATTGGGCCCGATATGTTCTCGTGGATCAGGCATAACGTGGCATAGGTATGTGCTCCACCGAGTGCCTTTCTACTTTAAACTTTGATCAACACACAATTAACTTTTCTTATCATTGGAGCTGTAACACAGGCAATACTGAGTTTGGAGATAGTCAGCATGAAGATCGAGGTGATTAGTTCAACATGTCACAAGTACCACATCTACTTACTACCACGACTACTTCTTATTTAACAGTCACGATCTCTCACACCTTATCCGGTCAGCGAGGGAATGATTTTGGCCCAAGTCTTTCACGAACCGGCTGGTCAAGCCTGACGTTCGACTGGAGCTCAGTTGGGGAGTAATAGGCAATTTGTTTATGTTGGTGGCGAAAACTCACCAACGCTTTATGTAGGACATGTGATCTTTAAGGTCCACCACCTAACGTCAGCAGATGCAACACAAAAGGTAATGTCCACATGAATGATGGAGCACCTTGTAACGCAACGCAATGCCATGCCTGCAAAGAAGGACCAATCTGACAGTGCTCTCTCGCTCTCTCGCTCGCGCTCTCTCTCTCTCTCTGTGTCTGTGTCTCTCTCTCTCTCTCTCTGTGTCTGTGT
>BROF01001730.1:0-41393 GCA_024346535.1 Eptatretus burgeri
TATATATATATATATATATATATGTATGTCTTTTGTCTATAAGTGTCCAGAAAAGTTAGAGGCATGCACAAGCACAATACAGTGAACCTGAAAGGTTGATCGTGCAGGAAACACAAAAGCTAATGAAGGACTGTAGTCTTCAAAATATCCCCAAACTTATTCCTTAAACTACTTGATTCAAGATTTGTGCCTTGAGTAACTGGCATTAACACTGACAGATCAAAAATGCAAAATGTTCCTTTATGTGCTTACATTTAAGCCTTATGATGAAAAAATATACTGGTGTCAATTACAGCCTTGCACAAACCACAAACGGTCTGAAAGAAAAGATAATGTTTAGCTAAGATTTTTGATTCCCAAACAGCCCTTGTCCACCAGCTTGCATGTAACCTATTCTGCATCGCAATTGCTCAGACGTTTCCTCCACACGTGTGTCCCACCTTACAGCCAGCACAGGCATATTCCTGCATAATGGTAACTCTAGGTGGGGGAAAGGAAGCCAAAGCAAACAAAGGCTGTCGAAGCCAAGAGAAATGAAAGCCATTGCAAGCTGCTTAGCACGTAACAGCTGGAGGTCTGAAGGGGGCTTTCAACGGGCAGCTGCAGCCTCAGGCCAGGCCACTTCTCCTCCACACGAACGCCATCACTCGGCGCTTCCTCACAAGAAGGCGCCCTTTAACCACGTTTCCTCAACATGTGAAGAACGTCACGTTTAATTTAGCTCGTTATCCAGTGAACGTTTTGACAGAGTGCTGGGTTAGGTGGGAGGAAAAGGAAACGTGACCTCGGAATCTTTTATGTCTGCTTTTCTTGGAGTATCGACCTTGAGCTCCTTGAAGTGATCACTTCTACAACAATAATGGCTCTTAACCCACACAGGCTTGTGTTTTGGATTATCATTTACACTGCAATGCTGCTTTCAGTAAACCATTTTTAGTGGACATTGGATGATAGACTGGGTGTTCCATGTGCAATCAAAATAAAATCATTGTCGAAAATCACCAAAAATAAAAATAAAAGTTGAAGTTTCAGCCTCGTCTTCAGTTCACTCAACCCAATATCATCCAATATTACAAAAGGTCACAAATAGAAAGTTGATATCACATGATTTTGAAGGACCTGGTTAGCTTTGTGCCTTATGAGTCAGTATGATTGTTGTTATTATTTATTTACAGCATGCAAAATAATAAAATATAGTTTACATGCAAAAATATATCAAAGAGATTATCAGTCAGCATGTTTGTTGTTATTATTACTTGGTTTTAGCATTAAAAATAATAAAATATAGTTTAGTTGCATTGACCAAAGAGATTATTGAGTGAATATTGTGCTTGATATTATTTGTTTATCACGTATAAAATAATAAAATTAAGTCTTCTTGAATTTACATAAATGATTATCAAGTCTGTACCTGTAAATGATTGTTGATATTACTTGACTATACCATATAAGGGAATAAAATATAGTTTGCTTGCATTAACAAAATGGTAAACAATCAGTAGATGATTATTATTATTACAGAAGGTATATTTGGCAAAGAGTAAAAAACTTGCAAGGAGCAAATACAAAATCTCAGTTACACTTTCACTTCAAAAATAGCACAATGTAAAAAAAAAAAAAACATTTATAACATAACTACACAAGAACGAAGAAAACCCAACAACAAGAAGCATAATATATTCTCATCTACAAAACAATTTTTCAACAAGGGTGCACAGTTTGGGTTTTAAAATCATGTTATTGATGTTTTTCTATGGTGTTAAAGGCAGTTCTTTCTTTTCATCGATGCCCAAGGGAGCCACACTGTTGAGTAGTTAAACGCTGTGAACATCAAACGACGTTCAAAATAATTACTCTTTTATTAAGCATAGTATATAAATGCCAAAAGTTGCATGTAGCTACCGATTGTGACAAAGCATGAAATGTAAATAAAGGAACACCCCCCCTCTCAATCTCATCCAGCAATTCTCTCCTCAACGTCCCATGACAACGTCCCCCCTTTCAATCCCTTCACTGTGAGCAACTTAACATCACTGCTAATTTTATGCAAAGCCAATAGATGGCAATGGGCCCTCAAAATTACCAGTTTCGTAACCACCTGACCTTCATAGAAATGTTCGAGGGAAAGTGGGGCATAAATGAAGGTGAGGAGGGGGGAATACTGACCCAACAAAATGGGAACACAGAGAATTGTCTCAAAGTAAGATATCAGATATCATCTTCAAAGTTGACAATCACAGAGGCAGTGACATGAAAGTAACCCCACCATTTATTTTATATTTTCTTAGACGTTATTGATCATTATTGTCCAACAGGATTGGATCGAGGTATCTAGTCTGGGTTTGATTCCAAACCAAACTATAAACTGTCAGATTGGTGCTTCACAGCACGATAAACTGGTGTCCCATCTGCTCGCGTTCGTTGGTGGACGTTAAGGATTGCACGATGAATTATTGTTGGCATCCTGAATAAATGTCAAATTTCTGTTCCCTTCAGTTGAACATTAGTTCATTAAGACTTGGGCCATAAACATTCCATGGCTGATCCCATCTGAAGGTGGGAATCATTTGGGAGTTTGAAGTTCCGGAAGACATCAGTAAGTCAGATGACTGACAATGCAGGGATGGCACAGATACGCCATAGGTTGAATTCAACACAAATCCTCAAAAGAATCCACCAAGATACAAACTTATAAACCTATAAAGTACATACCAGTCGTCTACGGAAGACATCACATCCAATAACACTCATGAAACTTTTGGACAGCATCGCTGAGCTACAAAACTGACCAACGCAACATAGCCAGATTGTAATTCTTATTCTTCCTTTCATTCTTCTTCTTTCTTGACAACTTAGCAAAAAATTGGTTAATGTTAGTGTTTGTTTTAAGCAGGAATGTACTGCATTTTATTGTGGGAAGGTCAATGACAACTCAAATTTTTCACAACTTGAAAATATTCCACAAAATGTAGCCATAATTGCAGAACTACGCATGGGAATATGAAGGGAAAACAGCGGTGGGCAGGACAATGCCTGTCAATCAGCCTGCTGAGAGCGGGGCCGTGTTGACAATTGCCCAAGGTCTAATCACACCAATAATGTTGTGGTTAACAGTAGACTATTACATATAGTCCGACAAGGATATGGTGCACATAGTGCAGGAACTTCGGTCCATGGCGCTTGCTGGTACACACACAGCCATGCACTGTCATTCACTCATCGTCATTGAGGTGTGACGGATATTAAATAAAGTTGGTGAGTAAAAACATAAAACAGTAACACGATATGCAGTATGTTATGAGTGAGGTACCCGTGCTTTGCATGGGAGGGGGCTGGACAGCCGGTTCATGAAGAACTTGGGCAAAAAACTTACTGCAGCTAACCCCAACAGAAGTAAGGTGGGTAATATTTTGATGATGGGACAATGCCGAATCCGTGAACGTCACGGGTGGAAACCCTAACATAATTTCCTCATTCTGCTTTAAACTCAATCTCTTCATCATTTCATTGCAAACAGCATCATTCCAATGAAAAATTAATCCTATACTATTAAAATAACAAAATACAAACACTTGTGAGTTGAACGAATATCGTCACTGTTCTAACATTACATCCAATACAGACATATCTACCAGCGAGAACGGTCGAATACAAGAAACTTCATACAGATCAAAAATTAAAATCATAATTGTATTGAGAAATTTATGAAACCTCCCACCCACCCTAGGGTGGATAAAACCAGGGTCGTTTGTGCGGAAACTCAAAATCACAACTGTATTGAAATACAAGTCTGAAGACGACGATGGTCCACGAGCGGTATTTGACGATGTAGATTGTTTCAGAAGTCAAGGATGAGACAATGTGAAAATGTTTGACCAAGTTATAAAAATGATCAACATGATGTGGTACGAGTGACAGGTTATTAGCTGCAAAATGTCGAAAACCCGGTTTCGTTCAACAACTTTAAAAAATTTGACCTTTGCATAACCTTTAAAGGTCACAAAACAATGTTGTGGACATTAAAATAAGGAAACAGGATACGTGCTATAGCTTATTGGAGTTAGTTCGTCGAAGAAGGTCGAAAACCCAGTTTGATTCCCACAACTTTGAAAATTTGACCTTTGTGAACTTTAAAGGTCAAAGGTCAAGGATTATGACCTTTGGTGCACAACTTCCTCTGGAAAATTCCAGGAACAATACAACATCATATAGGCTATATGGCATTTCGCACTCCTCGGATTATCCATACTTTGATGAAATCAGCGTAAAAACAAACTTGAAGGGGGCGCCATGGGCAAGGTGCTCGAGATAGAGCAAAATGGTTTCAAGACTTTAGGTGGTGAATGACCTCAAGATTATGCATAAAAAATATTGTAATTCTAGCTCTCAAAGTTTAGGTGGTCGTATGATTTTTATGTCAAAATTCGCAATTTTCTAAGTTCGTGACCTTTGACCTTGACCTTGGGATGAAAATGAAAAATCGAGCTCCATGTGGATATGCAGGTGCCAATGGGCTTACCAAATACCGAAACCACTGCAGGATTCGACAAATCCCTCGGAGAAGATGGATTTTTATGTCAAAATTCGCAATTTTCTAAGTTCGTGACCTTGTGACCTTGACCTTGGGACGAAAATGAAAAATCGAGCTCCGTGGGGCTATGCAGGTGCTATTGGGCTAACCAAATACTGAAACCACTGTCAGATTCGACAAACCCCCGAGGAGAAGATGCAAATTGAAATTGGCTACCCCCTAAAAACACAATTCGCAATTTTCTAAGTTCATGACCTTGTGGCCTTGACCTTGGGACAGAAATGAAAAATCGAGCTTGGTAGGGCTATGCAGGTGCCATTGGGATAACCAAATACCAAAACCCCTGCCAGATTCGACAAAACCCTCGGAGAAGATGGATTTTTATGTCAAAATTCGCAATTTTCTAAGTTTGTGACCTTGTGACTTTGACCTTGGGACGAAAATGAAAAATCGAGCTCCGTGGGGCTATGCAGGTGCTATTGGGCAAACCAAATACTGAAACCACTGTCAGATTCGACAAACCCCCGAGGAGAAGATGCAAATTGAAATCGGCTACCCCCTAAAAACACATGTTTTTTTGTGCATGGCTCAGCCCATAATGGGCGCACCACGCCCATTCTCAGGAAAACAAAACTAGATCATGATATAAACCTCCCACCCAAATTTTATCAGGATCGGCTCAAAACCCCCCCAAAAAACCTATGCTCGGGACAGACAGACAGACAGACACACACCAATAATGAATAAAGTGGTCACTTATTTTTTCGTGAACCAATTATCAAACTTGTTAATGTTTGTGACAAAATTGTGATTGCGTTTACTTCCCTGTTGGAAGCGGCTTCCGACGGATCGAAAGTTAAAATCATAATTGTATTGAGGTATTTATGAAACCTCCCACCACCTGAGTACATCTGCTGGGACCCCAAAATGTTCCACAGAAGGTTTGATGGGGCTAGTCCCAAATCTGAGGGAGTAGTTCAGAGAAGGACAGATGGATGGACGGACACTCCTGCTTTATAATATAGATTATTGCTGCTCATTATACAATAGTAAAATTATATTATGCAAAGTATTTTCACACAATCAACAAGGGAATTCATCATGCAATCTAAATAAATTCTCCAGCATGTAAATACAACAAGAAAGAGCAATCCGAGATCATCGACTCTCACCAGGGCTTGTTTTGTGTGGTGTATGCTGTATGGCAAATAAATGGAAGGATGTACCAAATGAAAGGTCATTGATTGCAAATGAAAGGACTAAATGGTATCATTGTAAATGTGTAAAGGTCAAAGGTCTGAAAAGGTCTAAATGGGTCGAAAGGGCCGAAATGGTCGAAAGTGTCTAAAGGGTCTTAAAAAGGTCAAAGGGGTCTAAAGGGTGTAATTTAAGGTCAAAAGGGTCAGAATTGTAAGAAGTGGTCTAAAGGGCCTTAAAACGTCGAAAAACGGAATAAAGGTCAAAGGGGTCCACATGGTATAAAAAGGTCTGAAAGGTGTGAAGGTCTAAAGGGTAGAAAGGATTCTGTGGGGTTTCAGTGCTCTAAAGGGTCTCAGAGGATCGAAAGGTTCTTCGAGGTATAATAGTTCTAAAGGGTGAAATGGGGTCAATAGGGTCTTTTGGGGGTCTACAGGGTCTTGATATTTCTAAAGGATATTGTGGGTCTATAGGGTTAAATGGGGTCTCTCGGGTCAACAGGATTTTAAGTGTCTTAGAGCTCTTTGGTGTCTTTGGGGTATTAAAGGGTCTTAGGAGTCTAAAGTGACTTAGTGTTATTAAGGTTCTTAAAGGTTCTTAGTGGGTCTAAAGTAACTTAAGGGTCAGCCTTCTCCCAATCAGCCTTCTCCCAATCATCAGCAAGGTTGTGGAATCCATCATCGCTTCAGACATTAAATCCTTCCTCTTCTCCAATGGCTTGATTTCCGATCATCAATTTAGATTCAGACCAGGTCAATCCAGCCTGAACATGCTGTTTCTGCTTTGCCAACAACGGATGGAGGTGTCCTCAATGCCAGACATCAGATTAGATCCATTTCCCTCGATATATTGGGTGCTTTCGATACGGTCTGGCAGCCTGTCCTGCTCACCAAACTCCCTTCCGATGGTATCCAAGTCCATCTCCACTCATGGCTCGCAGACTTCCTCTCCTGTTGCAGCCAACGTGTGTCCTTTAATGGAGTTCTCTCGTCCCCTCTTCTAGTCCAGGCTTGAGTTCCTCAAGGCAGTGCTCTGGGCCCTGTGCTTTTGATCTCTTCGACTCTCTGGAAAATCCTCGTTAACTCTTTGCTGATGACTCCACCGTCTGCCGCACCAACTGTAATCCCTCAGATCGGCAAGCAGAACCCTCTTCACGCTCTGCAGATCTGGATAAAATCACAAGCTTGGCCAACACTTGGAACATGTCTTTCAATCCTGACAAACCTCACACTCTCATTATTTCTCTCCCAAAGGACCATTTGGAACCCCCCCCCCCCAGCCCAACCATCTACTTTCTCAACAATCCTCTTGAATAGTTCCTTTCATTCAAGCTTCTGGGTCTTACTATCTGCCATGATCTTTCCTGGGAAAGCCACATTTCCAAGCTGGCCTCCAAAGCCAGTCGCCGACTGGGCATCCTCTGTCATGCAAAGTCCGTCCTTGGCACACCTGAGCTCCTGACCACATGCAAAGCTTTCATCTGCAGCTTGATGGAGTCTGCTCTCCCCTTTGGGCTGGTGCTCCCACCTCTCACCTTTCTTGGCTTCACGCTGCAGATCATTGGTTTCTCCCACGATGAGGTTGAGTCTTTGGGTCTCTCACTCTCTCACCGCAGGCAGGTCGGTGGTCTTTCTGTCTTCTATTGTCTTCTTCTCTGGTCTTGCCCCAGCTGTTCTGTCTGCGATATCCCCCCCCCCATATTTCTGCAGGGTGCTCAAGGTCCACCAGCAACCCCCTTCTGGTAAAACGACCAAAATCAGGAATGACTGCTCACCTTCACTCTCTCATTCCTCTTTTTTTCCACCTTTGAAATAAACTCCCCCACTCTCTTCAATCCCAGTCTTCCCTCCCGGTTTTCAAAATAGCTGTTCACCACCACTACACACACATATACACATACAGGACATGCAATCAAGCAAATACCACCCGTCACTTCGTTGACTGGGAATACTGAGAGGGGGGGGAATGGGGGGGTGGGAAAGGGAGAGGGAGAAAGAGGAGAGAGTGATGAGGTGGAGGGGGAAAGAGAGAGAGGAGGGAGAGGGAGTGAGCAGGGGAGGGAAAGTGAGGAGGGGAGGGGAAAGTGAAGGCAGCGAGAGGTGAAAGTAAGGGAAGGCAGACATGTGGTGGAGCATTCATTACGATTCACACTGTCTCATGAAAATGCTTCTGCATAGAATAACAGTGAAGAGGGAAACAAAATAATGTCTGAAATCAATTTTCTACTGGTCATACTAGAAATACGATCCAGAGGCAAACACCGCCCGGATGCAGATGGAGCCAAGCTGTCCAGAGAAAAGCACTGCCCAGCATGTCCAGAGACAAACTCCCATTCAGACACATCCAGAGATAAACTCCCGTACGGACATTAACACTGCCCGGATGCGTCCAGAGACAAATAATGCCTGGACACATCTGGAAACAAACACCGCCCGCTTGTTCAAGTTAAATATGTATATCGGCTTAGTTATAAGACTCGTTATTTCTTTAAATTATCAGATTTCACTCAAGATTTCTACACTTATTTAGTCCGGACGATATATCCGATCCTCAAAGCCAAAATAATATTTTGATGATATGCTTTAATTCGTCCATGAGAGGAGACCGT
Source organism: Eptatretus burgeri (assembly GCA_024346535.1). NCBI lineage: Eukaryota > Metazoa > Chordata > Myxini > Myxiniformes > Myxinidae > Eptatretus > Eptatretus burgeri. Next base: position 8,337 of record BROF01001730.1, read on the forward strand.
GGAAAACTGCATCATATAATGCATGAAGTCGCTCCAAGTTGCTAATTTGAAAACTATAGCACTTACAAAAGAGATGAATACAGCAATGAACAGGCATTTGATATGATTGAGGAAACCGAAGAAAAAAAAAAAAACGATTGTCAAGAAATCGTTGTAGCCTCTTCCAAATCAAGGCATGGTTGAATAGGCCAAAAAACATGGCGGTTCCAGACCCCAGCAAGGTTTCCCAGGAAACACCTTCAGACCCCATCAAGAGCGGTCACCGAGGATGCGCCAGATGAAGGATTTAATTAAATAAGGCTGTTAATTATCTTCAAAAGGGGTGATTTAATTATTCCAAACCCCCAACTTTCAGTCGTGCACTTCCTTGGATGTTTTTTTTAGGCTGCATGTAAAGTTTCAGGCTGTTAGGTTTCATGGTTTTGGAGATATGGAGGACACACACACACACACACACACACACACACACACACACACACACACACACACACACACACACACACACACACATATCTGTGGTGTCTGTTGTCCTGTCCTGTGTTGTCACAGAACTACTTCTTCAAACTTTTGTGAAATTGAACCAAACTTCTGGGCTGCACCTACCTCTCCTGTGTTGTACGTATTTTGAAATTTTTTGAAAATTTATATATTTTTTAAACTTGATTTTCCAACTTCAATTGTTTATAAAAATGTAATATCCCGAATATTACAAAGTAATTTGCAAAATAAATGTTTGAATTCTGATTTGCGTGAAATGTAAATCATTACAATGGAGTTGAGGTGTTTTGAATAACGTGGCAGTTATGTGGTGGTGCGGTAATTTTGTGGTGGCGTGTTTTCAAATACGAGGCGGTGAGGTGTTGTAAATCATGTGGCGGTGAGGTGTTTTTAATAGGTGTTGGTGTTTGTCCCACTGTAGCGACGTGTGGTGAAGCAAGCGTAGCTAGCTGATCCACGCTAATTATGATCGGTGCTTCCCCAGTCTCAGGTTGCTCATCTGCCTTTTTCCCCATTTTTTTCTTCATTTATTTATATTTTAATTTATGGGTGCTTTCTGATGATTCTGTGATTTTTCCCGTATATGGGCTTCGATGTCCATTGGCATGCAAAATTTCAGCTTTCTATGTCACCTGGATGATACCGATCTTTAACATCAGTCAGTGAGTCAGTGAGTCTGTGGTGAGAAAGAGCTTTATATATATAAGATGTATGTGTGTACATATATGCACACATGCTTTTTTTCTGCATTTTTCTTTTTCCTTTCATGTTCTTGCCATTGTTCCTGTCACAACTTAACTTTCCTATTGTATGTTCCAGGGCTTTGTCACTCCACATAGGTTGGGGGGAGGGGAAGGGGGGAAACTGTTTTTTCCCCAGCCATTAAAGGCCCAGTCACACTTTGACGTTTCAGCCAGCTTATGCCGATTTTTCAAAAATTTGTCTAAAACGCTGGCACACGTCGAATACGTTATGGGTAAATTTTGGAAACATTGAGAGCACGCTGAAAAACACTGCCATACGTCGTAGTACACTAGCTTTAAACGTTGTACTTTGCGGTTGTCCTCAAATTTTCCATGCTTGAAATTTTACGACGTATGACAGCGAATGACTCACAAGTTCCGCTTTGCTGGCCATAAGGCCAAAAAAAAAAAATGTTGCATTGGCGTAACGGGTCACTGAAAAATAGGGTAGGTCGGTCGGGATCTTTTTTTTTTTTTCCTAATAAATCCCTCCCAAAATCTCCCCCGGCTCGAGTACCACCCTTTTTGTTGGCGGGTTCTGTCCGAAACACTTCCGGGTTTTTGCGATCGCAATCAACAAGATACTTGAAAACGATAGCAAAACAACAAAAATAGCAATAAAATAGGGTCGGCAAAATTTTTCGATAGCAAAAAAACAAAAAAAAAAAACGTAGGGTCGGCGGAATTTTTAGGGTCGGGCGGGTTACGCCAATGCAACATTTTTTTTTTTGGCCTAAGTTGTAGGCACGTTATGCGATCGTTGACACACGTTACTTGTAAGTTAATCATAAGTCGAAACACGTTGAGGTAATGTTTAGCGTACCCAAAACTTATTTCTAACCTACGAGTAACGTGTTGTAGGCACGTTACACGATCGTTGACACACGTCCACAGACGTTACTCATGTCGACATGTGCCAACGATCGCATATCGTGTGCACAACTTATTCCCATCGCATGCGGAACGTGTGAGACATACCGCAAGTACGTCGTAAAATTTTTAACACGTTTAAAATTTAAAGACGTACTCCACTTACTACGATGTATGATAGTGTACTTTAGCGTTCTATTAACGTATACCAAACTTACCCATACCATATTCGACGTGCGCCAGCATTTTAGACGCATTTTTCAGACGTCGGCATACGCTGGCAAGATCGCCAAGGTGTGACTGCGATATTGACACTTCCATTTCTCCGGCGGTTACGATTTGAATCATTGTGCGGCAGCCTTTTAATAGGCTACGCCACGTGATCGTCGGCGATACGTGCAGCACGCTATGCATAAGTTCGACTATCGTTGGGCATAGGTTGTGAACGCCGACAACATGCTCAGCATTCGTTGGTGTAAGTTATCGATCAGACAACGAAACGTTCCGTGTCTGTTACTAATATGTTATGCATACGACCAACTCGTTATGAATACGTCCGAATCTTAAAAAAAAAACATCAAAAGTTCAGCGTAAGCCAGCGTTTTACATACATTTTGATACTTTGTCATGGCTGGCTCAAACGTCAAGGTGTGACCGGGCCTTAAGGAATGGACCTTCGTCACCAATCCTCAGTACAAATATATTTAGCATCCAATCTCACAGATTTCCCCCGGTAGTGGATGAGTTTCCTGATTCCATTGGAACCCACATCATGTTTATGCATGACATGGATGGAATACTTGTAAAGTTATACAAAAATATTTTGAATCCCCCTTGTCTATTTTGAGCAGACCTGACCTAGTCACTGATAAAGGCCACAATGGTTGGAATGTTGGGCTCGCTGGTCATTTTACTTTTCTTTTTTTTTCTCTGCAGTTACTTATGCTTTTGTATCTTCGACGCCATTGTTCACACATCCCTTTCTGTACTTGGATTTTTCGTTGATTTACGGGTGCTCTGCTCATACGTTTTCATCATTAAGTACTTGCTCAGGACGGTTATCTATAAAATAAGTGTGAACTGAACAGTATTTCAAATCAAGTAAATAATCATACGACTGATCTCAATATAGCTTGCATGTGGACCGATTTATCAAATTATACATCGAAATACATATGAGCATTGCAGATGTGTTTTTCAGTGTTCTAAAAAAGCTCGCACATTAAAAACAAAAATAAGATTTACAAACACTATACTCATGACTTTCAATGAGAGATAACATTGTGTTTGAGGGATGGCACGATAACCTTGAGGGATGCGCACTCGCCTCCAAGCTGTCTAGCCTGGGTTCAAATCTTGGCCAGGCTATAAACTGTCATCCTGGCGTTTCACATGCAGGCATGCAATCTCTTGGCTGGACATTAAGCCAGAAGGCCCATCTGCTATCACAGGTCGTTAGTGGATGTTAAAGATCCCACGATGTCTTTCTCCAAAAGGAGGTGAGTTATCGTTGGCATCCTGTACAAATTACAAATTCCTGTGCCTCCAGTTGAGTATCCTATGCCAGAGTGCCAATCCATCCAGGATTGGTTCTCGGTAAGAAACGAGTCTCGACTGGTCATGATACATCATGGAGCTCTGCAAAGAGTATGGGGACATAATTATTAGTTATTTTTGCAATGTTGTGTTTGTGTTATGAATAATCTGATAATTGATGCAAATAATAACATGTTTTCCTGCTGCAGAATTCAACAATTGATGAAGTTTTGTTTCAGATGATTTGTTTGAAAGTTTCCTCCTTCGTTCCGTCTTTTAAATCCGCAATAGCAAAATAGTAAGTATCTCAAACAGAAAGTCTGAATTGTTTCTCTAATATATATGTGGACATCTAGATCTGCTTCCATAATCTGGAAATTTCTGGCTCACTTCACTTTAGTTCAATTGATGCTCTTTTGCAAGGAAACCAACTAGTATGGGGTTGGTAAAAATCACTGCTCATAAAATCTTCTTTCATATGATGCTGCAACACTCCCAAAGGCAGCCATGCTTGTTATATCTCATTTATATTAATTATCTGCTTATCTCACTTTGCTGACAAATCCACTCTGGATCGCACTGTTCTCAGTATAAGTCACAAGGAGGAAATTGCTGATTCTCTCACAATTACCTGAAGAAAGGAAACTAGAAAATATTGGCTTCTGTCTGGTTAATGGATTTCAATTCATCCCAATGACAAGTTTCTCCATTTTGTTTTCTTCATTAAAAACAAAAACAAACATTTTAGCACATTCCACAGCCAAACTTTGATGAACCTCAACCTTTGGAACCTCTGAGCTTCACAATATTCTACAACCTTTCTTGGATTTTTTTTGTTATTTCAAGCATAATTATGATTGTTAGGGTTTGATGATAGTTCCTCATCACCAGGTTGAGCTTTTTGCAGTTGTTCTTTCATTTCCTTTATTCATCATTTCAAACAACCTATTTATTCCTCCTGCAATATTTGGGATCAAAATCTTGATTTGCTTTCACCGCATCTATGAGTTTTTGAATCGAACCTCAACATTTGACTGGAATTTGCCCTGAAGAAGCAAATACTAAAATAATTTCCCATCCTGTTGAGACCATGTTAATTTCTCTTAATTCTTAATATTAAACATTAACATGAGGTTATTAGTTCATTGTTATCAAGACGAAGGGTTGGTCGAGTAGTCTTGAGGTAGTGAACTCCCTTTGGAGATCTCTGGCCTGGGATTCAACCTCAACCCAACTATAAAGTTTCATTCTGGTGTTTCTCATGCAGGACAAGGCATCAATGTGTGTAATGTCCAGCAGGAGGACATTAAGCCAGGTGATCCATCTGCCAACACTGATCATTAAAGGTCGTTAAGGACCCATGGTGTATTTCATGAAGACTAGGTATGTTTTTGCTGGCAACCTCAATTAAATCCATATTCCTGGCCTGACTGACTGCTGGAAGGGCAATGGCAAACCACCCAGCATAGCCCTTGCCAAAAGACTGCTTTTGCAACACTCGTGATCTGTAAAGAGTCAAGTGTGATGATGATGACGATGACGATGATGACGACAATACAAAACATTTTTGGAGCATTTCACGAATCTATGGAAATTAGTAAACTTGTATCTTCCACAACCTGTCACAGTTGTAAATATTCTGAAAATCAATGAAGTAGCTTCCGGTTCCTTCCTAACTAAATGAATGCATGTAATATATATTGCACTCCACTCGGTGAGTTAATTTTTATACAAAACTGGTGTCATACAATTGGCAATGTCCCAAGTGATTGGATGCGAAAGGCAATGCAACGCATTCACATTTAGCAATCTGATCTTCAGCAGAGCGTGTAAGCAGATTCAGACAGATCGTGATGTTCTTGGACCCCAGGCAAAAATTTTGGACATTTCTTTTATTGGCATGAAATAATGCAGCTCAGAGAAGGTTGGAGACAGATATTGAAAATTTGCACTTATTTCTTACTCCTAAAGCAGAGAATATAAATCGAACATTTCCCCCGATCGTTGATGTGAATAAAATCAATCCTCACATTGTTGCTGTGGGCTACAAATGTCAGCTGCATTGCTCTAAGCTTTGAATACACTTCTGTGATGAAAAGCTTTCATATTTTGCTCTGCAGTGCATCAAACAAAGAAGAGGATATTAAGCATTTGAATAATAGGGGTGATTTCAAAATTTTATTGAAGTTAAAAAGGAAAAATTAATGGAAGCAATTTCCTCTGGCCAAAATATCCTTTCCAAAAATCTCAATCAAATGAAAGATACTGCAATACAAAAAGTATTGGGACAGCATACATAAACTTCAAATGTTTCCTCCCAATCCTTTATTGATCTCTCACAATGATTTGCTGTGTATGGTTGCACAATGACTTATATTGTTCTCCTTTCAACATCAAAAAGAACATTGATTGTTGCAGGACAAATAGGGATACATGTCTGAATGTCACCTGCTTTAGGTTTTGCAAAATCTTCAATCTGAAATTTGTTTTTGGCTTGGCTACTTCTCTTTAGCAACAGTTTGTCAGTGGAGATGTACATCTGCAGTGACTTGTTATTTCTTATTACATACGTGCATGGATGTAATCATTCATGTCTTGGCATGTAGCTCACATGACCATGATTGGCTAATCAGAAGGTGATCCTAATGATGCTTGCTTGTCTCTGTTTGTCTCTCTCTGTCTCTCTCTCTCTCTCTCTCTCTCTCTCTCTCTCGCATGTTCGAACATCACGTAAACTTAACAGGTGATTTTTTTTTCCACATTACACACAGCAGCATATTTTTAGGATTCTAGCTTTAATCCCACATCCATGTGCTCATACTTAACCCAAGGGTTCATGGATAAAAATCTAGACAAGTTTGCATATGGTCAAATGGACCCAGGAACTGAAACAAAGTTAACTTACAAAATATATTGTTATTTCTATTTTTATTGTTATGCTTTTACATACAATGTTTAGGCTCATGGACAATATTTGCAAAAAAAACAAAAAACAATTTTTTTGTTCTTGTGATTTGAAGAAAACCTCACACCTGATAAACTCCAGTAACAAGTGGAAATAAGTCACAGATGAAACCACCACACCTCACAGCACTCTCAGTACCAGAGTGTAGTTCAGAAGGTATTTATAAGTTTTGATCAGTTTTGAAGATTGATCAATCAAGATCAATCAAGAAGTTTTGATCAATCAAGAAGATTGATCAGTTTTTGGTGACACCCCACGAAGACCGAGGATCCTCCAGAGGGCATTCCGATTCATTAAATCAAACGTTTTGTGGACATCAACACAGGCTGTCAGCAGCCCCTGATGAAACTCTCGTCTTTGTTCAGTGAGGACCCAAAGAGCAAGTATACGGTCAATCATTGACCTCTTTGGTGTAAAGCCTGACTGCTCTTGGCACTGGTGCTCAAGCAGATGATGGCGAACCCTTTCAAGAATTATCCGAGCAAAGAACTTGCCGAGCACTGAGAGCAGCATCACCTCTATGTAGTTGTTACAGTCCTGGCAATCACCCTTCCCTTTCCAGAGAGGGACAACAAGGCCCCTTTTCCAGTCAGTTGGGATGATGCCTGTGTTCCAAACAGATTTAGCAGTGGGGGAGTACCTCAACAGCAGGTGGAAAGAAACTGGAAACCCATCTTTCTTTTCCAACAGGTTTCATCCAGCAGAGACAAGGTACAGCACTTTCACTCATGAGTAAACATATGTCAATGAGCAGTTTATGTCACACACTTGAATCCAGGCAGTTCTGTGTTTAAACTGATCACAAACCATTAACACATGCTTTCTGGGTAAAATCTCATATATGTATGTATATATATATATATATATATATATATATATATATATATATATATATATATATATATATATATATATATATATATATATATATATATATATATATATATATATATACACAAATGTTAGAAATTCTATGGACTGCAAGAGGAACAAAGAAATAAGTGCTTGAAGAAATTGGATTACCATGTACAATGTACATTCTATAATATATAGTTAGAAGGGAATAGAAGTTGAAACATTGTCTTAAAAAATGACATCACTCTCCAACCCATGCTGTATTATAAACACAAATATTTGGCAAATACAACAGAAACCAACATGCCTCCAATTTCTTTCATCAGTTGCTTCTCACAATTCAATGAGAAGGGCCACGTATCTAACCCTATTCAAAGGACTGAGAAGCGCATAACAGATGCTGCCAATGGACAACAATTACTTGAATACTTGGACCACATATCTGAGGAAACCGCATTATGCTTGGCTTCGGACAACAAGTAGAGTGCGTGCTGCTTTGCAACATGAATCGGGTGACCATGGGTTCACTTATTACCACATCAAAAGACCATATGTGTATGTATAACATCAGTGGTTGCATAATATGCTATGAAGATGAATATTGCAAAATGATAGTATAACACCAATAATCAGAATGCAGTTTGTGTTCGCAGCTGTGGATTTCTAAAGTGTAAATGTTTTCATTTGTTTAAAGAAAGCCTTTCAATTCTGGATTTCATTCTGCAGTTCTGACATTCTGCCCTCAAATATCTCACTGGTTTCAAAGTGATTTGAATAGAGGGAAACCTTTTTTGAGGATAGCAACCCCCTAAGAGGAAGTGTGCAAGCACAGCAGTTGTCTGCATTACTGTTGGTTATGAAAATTACTTTGTTCAAATATGGAGCCATCTACATATTGGCAGAGCAAAATTGTAGAACTTTGATCCCTTGCTTTGATCCCTCCACATCCAAATATCAATTTTTTTATCTCTAATTTCTCAATTAACCACCATCATACACCCCCTCCCTCTGAACCCTGGCCCTACCTTTTCTGGAAAAACAAAAAAACAAAAAGGAAGATTCTGCATTTAATGAAATAGGTACAGACATGGAGATGTTAAAGCTGGCTCCGTGATCAAAAACAAAACATGTCGAATTTTTATCAGTGCTGCAAGCTTAATGGTGGAACTTATTTATGTATACGCAATCGTAAACATCACCTTTTGGAAAAGGACACTTAGAGAAACTAATGTACCATCAAGCAACCAAAGAAAGTACCAGTATGTCATGTTAACTCGTTATGGTTTTTTTAACATTTTACTAAAACCAAACGTTTGTATGAGTTAGAATGTATTTGGAATGTACCCTGCCACTTGACTTGAGTATACTGAAAAAAATGGTGTTGTGGGTGTCCATAAAAGGGTCACTTTGCCACTAACATCAAATCCGAGCACATATTCCTTTGGGAGAGATGTGTCGTAATCGTCAATTCAAACGATGGTCAACAGTGAAACGAGATGATCAATAATCATCCGAACATATGCATTTTTCATTAACTTCAACATCAAACCATTGTTGTTGGAGAACCGTGTATAATTAAACTTTAATACAGGATATACCAAGTGTTTGTGGGTTATCAAGGGTCTGCAGGCCATAGACTGCAATGACGCTCAAAGAAGCTCTCACAACATCCTTAGCAACTCCACATTTTTGTGTTCCATACTTGAGCCAAAAATCAAGGGAGACGTGTACTTGAATGGATAAAAATTATCATGACCACTACAAAGGGTCATGACCTCTTTGCTTATCATGATAATCATCAAATGATTATGATATATCATGATTATCATGATAAAAAAATTATCATGACCACTACAAAGGGTCAGGACCAAAAAGGACCTCTTTGCAATATAGCCACTTCATGAATTATGGATCACTACTTTAAGGTGCGTGTCATCAACGGGGAAGGGTTTTTTCTGGGTTTCTGATGTCATGTTGCACATACAAATGCTCAATGAAAATGGATGAATGCAGATGGAATCATAAAAAATAACTGTTTCATCCTATAGCAGCTTGTACATTATTGTGAGAATGCATGGTTGATCATAAATATACATTAGCAGATCATGAAAGGGAAGAAATGTTCTCCATTCATTCTATTCCAAATAGGTTCCTTGTTAACAGTTGGCAAGTCTTGTTGTCAGAAGATGCCTAACAACATTCTTTGTGACTGTTCATAAAAATATGCAAGAAAAAGGTTAACAAGATAAAGAACCTTGTTTTTCATCCAATCTAGACATCTATTTGTCTTATAAAGACATATCAATTGAAAAGGTGTTGCCATGGTTCATCACAATGTGCGGGTACATGACTACATATCATGGCGGCTTGCATTTCAATGAGAAAATTAATAACATATTAACTTACCATCATTTTGTTGGGTTTCTATTTGTATACTTCAATTGTGAGCCGATGTGTGAAAAATGCACATTGGTTGAATCAGATTGACATCAAAGCATCACATGACAATCAAAATTCACTCATTTTGAGCCAATGGACTTCAGAAGCAGAGAAAATGAGATGAAAATACAAGGAGAACAAAGTGAACCCATATGCGGGAAAAGATCATTGGGAGCATCGAGCCTCTGTCATTAATAATAAATAAATAAATAACCCACCGATTTAAACTCATGTTTTTGTTCACGGTTTCTGTCCTTATGTGATTGAAGGAGACATGCAAGTCATATTGCTTCTTGCTTTATCTTTGTGTGGACTATTTACTTGGGACTTGGTGGTCCTCTTTTAATTTGCTCATTGACAAGGAGCGTGATGGCAACATGCAGAAGTGAGAGCAACAACAAAAATGACAGCAAACCTATCATTTTTATTGTGTCGGTCATTCAAAATTTCTTTTTTACAATTAAGGTAACTAACTCACAATTGTCCAGGACACGTTAATGTTTTTAATATGAGTTTTCAGGTATGTATATGCATTTGAATATGTGTGTGTATACCTGGTTTCGGCTAAATATTTCGGGCGGTGGGCTTGGGATCCTAGGATCCTGAGTTCAAATCCCACTCGGCTGTTGAATGAATACCAGGTGTGGTTGACTCTGCTTGTATTCCTTCAGAGGTTGGCAAAATGAGTGCCAGCTTGCTGGTATTCTGTGTCGGAGTGGCGACCTGTCCAGGATTGTGTCCAATAGCCAAGGAGACTGCTTAGGCAGCACTAACGTTCTGCATAGAGTATGGTCCAAATGTATGTATGTATGCATGCATGTATGTATGAATGTATGTATGTATGTATGTTTGCATGCCTGGTGTTGGTTTAATGGTGAGGGTGGTGGGATTGGGAACCCAGGATGCTGAGCTCAAATCCCATTTTGTTGTTGAATTAATACCAGGTGGGGTTGACTCTGTCTGTCATCCTTCCCAGGTCGGCAAAATGAGTACCAGCTTGCTGATACCCTGTGTCGGAGTGGTGACCCATCCAGGATTGTGCCCCATAGCCAAGGGGACTGCTTCGGCAGCACCAACGCTCTGCACAGAGTATGGTCCCAATGGATATATGTGTGTGTGTGTGTGTGTGTGTGTGTGTGTGTATGTATGTATGTATGTATATATATATATATATATATATATATATATATATATATATATATATATATATATATATATATATATATATATATATATATATATATATATATATATATATACTGCATTCGTTGCTCACAAGTTATCCCAACATTCAAAATTAATATTTCCACACTACTTTCTAAAACAACCTTCCATTTCGGAAAAGCAATGTAATAAGCATAATATTTAATCCAAATATTGTATTTAGTGTTCATTTTAACATGCCTTCAAGTATTATATAGTGTGAATATTTATCCTTTAATTACCTTTTCCACCAACAGTGAAGGAGGTTATGTTTTCACCCATCTCCCTCTGTTTGTTGTTAGTTGCAAAATAAATTTTTCAAGTATATTAGTTCGTCGATTTTGTTATTCTCTGTCTGTCTGTTTGTTTGTCTGTCTGTTTATCGCCTGCAGGTCACATTTTTAATCTGATCTTCACGAAACTTCACCACGTGGTAGAGTTTGTCAAAAGGAAGAAGTTTCTTGTTTTTGAGGTTTAAAAAAAAGTCAAAAGGTTAACAGAGGCAAAAAGTCAACAACTTAGGTGAGATTTCTAAAATCCTCAATCTTCACCTGATTGATTTGAAATTTGAAGAGGATTTATATTTCTGGTCACTGAATTAAACCGGCCAACTATTTTTGAGGTCAACATCGGCCAAAAGGTCAACATAGGCCGAATTTCTAAAATTGTCAATTTTCATCCGATTCACTTTGGATTTGAAGAGTAGTTGCATATTTGATCATTGAATTCAAACACCAATTTATTTTTGAGGTCATATTTGTTTTATGGATTTTGTAAGTATCATGCTCTGCACAACGTCTTCTTCTTGTTTGTCTGTCTGTTTGTCTGCCTGTCTGTGTGCAGGATATCTCAAAAAGTTATATACAGATCCAGATGAAATTTTGTGGACAGGTTGGTTGTGTGACAAGGATGAACTGTTTAGATTTTGGTGAAGATATGAATAGAGATCTGGATATGAGAATGATTTCATTTTTAGAGTGATTCTTCACCATTGAAAGGGCTCAAAAACGATTACAGAGCATAATATTTCAAAAATGTATTGGGCCCGATATGTTCTCGTGGATCAGGCATTACTTGTCAGAGGTATGCGCTCTATCAAGTGCCCTTCTCGTTCAGTTTGTTTTTACTTTGATTGCTCTACATTAATTACTTTTCATAAACACCTGTACAATACCTTTATTGCCCTCACCAGAGGAGAAGTTATTGCTTTTGGGTCCATTTGTCTGTTTGTTTGTTTGTCCGCACATAATGTGCCAACGTCGACCTCAATTTTTATGTTATCTTTTTTTCAACCAAGCACCTCTATAAAGTGTGTTCAACAATGTAGAATGTTCGTACATCTATAAAGTATGTACGGTACAATTATAATGCAAGTACATCTCTAAAATAAACACTACAAAACCATAAAAAACAAGTCCTGGCAAGCGTCTGCAATCTTTGATTGCCCTTTCTAGTTATCTTAATTCATGAAAAATGGCCTGATGCTTTTTGTGGATGAAACTTTCAAAACAATCAATAGCTCTGCACTGGCCTTGCATGAAGCAAAGGCACCTTTTTGCAATATGGTGATTAAACTGAACATATCTTAAATAAGGTCTGACTCAAGGTTTCATCTTTTTCATGAGCTTCAACACATTGAGGCAACGATCGGAAGAAATATTTCATGTTTCAAGCATATTTAACGCAATTTCATTATGCAGGTCTCCTTAATAATAATAACAACCACCAGGCACATTGTGCTTTTGAGGAAATTTCATTGGCTCATGGGGGAGGGGGACACAATCCTGCATGGGCCGCCACTCAGACAAGGATCCTCAAATGGCTCATTATTCCCAGAGTTGGTACTCGTTTTGCTGACCTCAGAAGAATGACAAGCTGAGTCAACCCACCTGGTGTTATTTATGGCACAACATGGGCTTGAACTCAGGACCTTAAGATCTGAAGCCAGCAACCTTAACCATTAAGCAACAACCAGGCTTGAAGTTCTTCTTAGACCGTATAAAACTTTTCCACATCCGTGACATCGCATGCTCCATGCTCTTTAAACACTAATTGTTCAGAGTAGTCCACATGGCTGCTCATCTGAAATCCAGTTTTAATCACTGACTGTCTTGGTTAATCATCAATAATGATGTTGTTCACAAGTGCAAAGATGTCATATTCTTTTTTGCAAACTAACAATTAAAAGAAATTACCGAACAGCATCTTATATATTATTTCCGAGTTTGTGGTTTCGTGTCGTGCTATCTTCGACTTTGTTCTGCGCTTGAGTAATGTGATATTCGGCTTACATGATCTCAAAGACCATATGAGGTGCATGGTACAAAAAAAGTAAATAAAATGGTTCTGAAACAGTGAAATCGTATTCCACTTACTGCATTAAAGTAAAATTACTACTGATACTCTGCATCAGTTCCTTTCTCAAACACACCCACCCCAACATGTCGTGCAGAGCGCGGGTTATGCTAGTTGCACATTACTTCAGAGCTATTCTGTTGTTGAAACAGAGGTTTAACCAGCTGCTACATGCGTAAGATTCATCTCCTTGGAATAAACTTTAGGCCTGCCTGTGTGTGAAGCATCCTGGTCTGATCTGACACCTAATTTACTTTGCAAATGCCAAAAATTACAATATCACACCATGTTTCAGTGACTTTCAAAAAAGGGTTGTAATGATGCGGGATGTTGGAATAGACATTTGACATGAGCTAGGAAGGAAGAAGCATTGCTTTGCATGTTTTTGTCCTCTTATTCCCCCCACTGGATCTTCTGATCACTTTCTTGTCAAGGCCCATACCTCTCTGGCTATTGCAAGACAGCAACCTCAACGATGCAGGATATGGCTGTTTGCACAGGCCAACTGGCAGGGACTTCAATCTGCTCTCTCACAAAAAACATTTGACCACCATCTCCATAGCACTTGATATTGATTCCACGTGGGAATACTTTCACATAAGTCTACTTTCTCTCAGGCACCGGCTTATCCAATCCCGTCTGTGACTTTCCTTTCCATTCTCTTGCCCATGGTACACTGAATCCTTTGGGGAGGTGGTTGCAGTCAAGCAGCTTGCTTTCTCAGCTTGGAAAGCTAACCCAACTGAGGGTAACTTTCTTTCATTCAGTAAGGCTGACATCAAGTGTATGTCCATCCTGAGGCAAGCCAGAAAACATCATCTTGCGAATCTCAAGGCTGAACTCTCCAACCAGTCTCATTTCTCCAAGTCATGGTGGTGCCTTGTCAAGTCTGTCTCTGGTATTTGCTCCCAATGCATCCCGTCTTTCATCTTAAATGGCTATACTGCAGACTGTGCCCAAAAGAAGGTGGGATGTCTCAAGTATATATTTTATTCCAAATTTTGTGTACCCAACCCATCCTGCTCTGTCTCCATATCTTACCTGACATACCCCCTGTTAACTGGACTCCACGTGCTCACCCGATAAGGTAGAGAAAGTTCTGTCCAAACATGACCATGTTTCAGTGATGGTGCTAGATGGTATCAGTACCCTTGTTATCAAATCCTGCTCTGCTGTTCCTTGCTCCACCTCTATTTTCCCATTTTCGGTCTGTCTTCTTTTAGCCACATCCCCACTGAATACAAGTCAGCAAACATCACTCCCATCCACACAAAGGTTGCAAAACAGACCCTAACCAACTATAAACCAGTGAGTTTGCTTCTAATTACAAGCAAAGTCATATGATCCATTATGGCTTCTGATGTCTTTCATGTTTTCAAACAACCAGATCACTGACCTTCAGTTTGGATTCTATCAGAGTCAATCAACTCTGGACATATTTCTGCTTCTCTCTGATCAACAGTTGGATCGGCCCTCAATTCAAACAAGAGGTTGAGACCATCTTCCTGGACATATCTCATGCATTAGACAGTCTGGTTTTGCTTGCCAAGTTGTAAAACTGTGACATGGAAGGCTGCCTTCATTCCTAGATTTCTGACTTCCTCCACTCATGCAGTTAATGTACTTCCATGAATGGTACCCTCTCCTCCCCTCTTGTAGTGGAGGCTGGAATTCCCCAAGGCAGTTTCTTTGGGCCCAGTCCTGTTCCTCATCTGTATTAATGACATATCTGATGCTCTGGAAAACCCTATCTTCCTTTGTGCAGATGTCTCCACATTATGTCAAACAGTATGCCATCCCCCTGGCAAGGTAGAGTGCCAGCTGAGTCTCTCAACAATGATCTGAAAATTATTATATTCTGGTATGATAATGGAGCAGGTCCTTCAATCTGGGAAAATCTCACTCTATCGCATCAGAATGATCTTCAAATGAAAACACTTATCTACTTCATTCGTCATCCACTGGAAAAGGTTCAGTCTCTAAAACTTTGAGTCTGCAACATCAGTTATGACCTATTCTTGGCCAACCAGACAGCAAGGCTGGCTTGCAAAGCAAGCCACAGATTGGGCATCCTCCGTCGATCCAAGTCTGTCCTTGGAAAATCAAAGCTATTCACAGTATACAAAGCCTTTGTCCATAGCTCATTGGAGTTCTGCTCCAAAATATGGCTCATGCCTCAGCATCACATATGTCTCTCTGTATTCTGTGAAATCTAAAGCTCTCAATATTATTGGAATCTTTCATAAAGCCTAAATACAAATTACTGGATGTTGCTCTCAGATCGCAGGCAGGTCAGTGATGTCTTTGTTTTCGACATTATATTCTCCAACATTGCTCTTTCTTTCTTTCTTTCTCTCTCTCTCTCTCTCTCTCTCTCTCTCTCTCTCTCTCTCTCTCTCTCTCTCTCTCTCTCTCTCTCTCTCTCTCCCCCTCTGATCCTCATACAACAACATGATGCATGCATCCTTCCTGTAACCCCCTCATTATTTTTTTTTTTTCTGTACCATATTTGATATCCCATACTCTTTGCAGAGTGATGGTGCTGCCAAAGCAGTTTCATGGCAAGGGTGATACAGGGCGATTTGCCATTGCCTTCCCAGCATTGTCCATTCTCTATCCTTTTAAATGCTGAGCGTCAAGCAAGGAAGCAGCACGTGCCATTTTAAAAGTCTTTGGTATAACTTGGCTGGCTGTGATTTGAACCTTGCAAGTAAACCTGTTATTCCTTAAGAGCACCTTTCGTGTTGTGATCTGCCTTTGCAAACCGTACACAGGAGGAATCATTTCATTTAGACTCTGACTGGGTAAATCACTTGGGAAGGTTTTTAAACTGGTAACATTAACCTTTAAAAGACTCGAGTTAGCAATTCCGATGGACCATGTGGAGAGCTAATTCTGCTCGGTTCCCTCACATGTCATCATTGTGGGGGAATTTGTGAATAATATATATATATATATATATATATATATATATATATATATATATATATATATATATATATATATACACATACACACATCTACTAGTGAGGCATGCTTGCACATTGCAGTCGACTACTCTGGTGCATCCTACGTACAGACATAATAAATATAAACTTTATATATTTGATCATGGAGATTGTGAGAGAGATTTATATTCCAGAGCACTCGGTTACAATGATATGGAAGCCAAAAGACAAACTAAAAATGTTGCATATGCATAAATAACTTGATCAAACAATGACCAAAAGAGGCATCATGTGTCCCAAGATGCAAAATAATTAAATATGCAATATTTCAATTGCACTATCATCACCATGATTACTGAGTAATTAACAAATTCCTGATTACCAAAATTACTTAGCAATTAGCAATATTTAAAACATATGAATACTTAAGCACATCATCGATCAGAGAAACAGACTTAAGAATCACTTCTAATTGCTTCCTTTTTAATGCATAAAGTCTAGTCCACTTTATCTGTTTTAAAAGCTGGGAAAAATTGTACTTGCATTTTGCAAACAGCCAAAGAACTCATGTAAATCAAGAATTAGTGATCTTTGTTTAAAAGTTTACAATTATAATGATAGTTAATGGAAATATTGCAAAAGTTATAAAATAAGAGGCAGAAGATGCACTTGTTATCGTTGCCTTGCAACCGGTTTCAGTGTCAGTTCCATTGTATTGGGTCATTTGACACAACTTGGTTACATTGACAGACTTTTATTCACGGATATTGTGGTTTGCAGAATTTTTCCAATGGATTTATTATTTTCCTGGGTTATTGGCTTTGAGTTGCATTAATCAGGAAGCAAACTTTCAGATTTCTACCCCACCGAGAAGGTAGTAAGCACTTATATCAGTGAGTGGGTGAGTCAGTGGTCAGAAAGATATATATATATATATATATATATATATATATATATATATATATATATATATATATATATATATATATATATATGTGTTTCTGTGACCCTCCAGTACAAAACCAGTCGGAAGTCGCAAAAATTCAATATTGAGTTATTGGGTTTATTTGAAAGCCAATAAAATAAGCTTCACAACGGTGTATCATACATGGTGGTCCGTCACAAACTGACCGAGATATCTTAGATGAAGTTTTACAACACACATTATTGGGAAAATAGAAATAACCGGATATTAACTTCAAAGAGAAAGCACACCAAATGATCATTGTTTTTTAAAATAAAATGTCGAGGCTCATATAAGAGCTAATACACAGAACATATAACAAGGGGAGCAGGAGACAGAAAGCCAGATGTACTTTCATCACCTATCTTTGTGAATACTGATGACATTCAGCCGTCTGGTGCTGTTCTGCCAATGATGAACCAACAACAGGATGACGGACCAACTTTCATCCGATGCTCAATCGATATTGGCCAAACAGAATGGCCACTTTTGGGCCAACGTTGGTCCAATGTAGCTTTGCCAGCTGGGACCAAGCAGTGATAATGAAGAATGAGATTATACCAATCACTGAGAAAACATGTTGCGCTTTGAACAAATCTTTGTTGCAATTCTCTAAGCCACATTAGTCATATTTGTGACATTCCAAACTGAACAACACTGTCATGATGGAAGAAACCTATCACCTGTGGGTGTTAACTGATGTGATGTTGTTGCATGCACACACACAGGCACGTGTAAATACGCATGCCATTTCATGCTTCACCTGCTACACAAGCTGGAATTTAAGCGTTGAGGCACCAAAGTAAATGCTTTCACAAATGAGTAACTTGGGATTTGAGAAATTTGACTGAAAGTTTCAAATTGATTTATCCAATCTGCACATGTCCCCAGCATGCTGGCAGAAGGATACAATTAAAAACCAAACATTATTTATCGATTTCCGAACCTATAATGGTAATTACGCCGTTGTGGTAGTGTGGCTGGCAAGGTGAAGAATTAGCACACCAAGGTTCTTTATCATGAGCCTCTGCCACTCACTTTTCAAGCTTGGAAAGGTCACTGTTTTTTTCCCCATCAATGACAAATGCAATAATGCTAAAGGGTTGATATAAACATTTCAAAACAAACTAAAAAAATACTTCAAAGAGAAGGCACACAAAATGATCATTGTTATTTTTTAATACAATGTCAAGGCTCATATAAGAACTATTACACAGAACATATAACAAGGGGAGCAGGAGACAAGAGAGGTGGTAGAGGAAAGCACAAAATAGGGGGGAACAGAAACATTAGAAGATCTGTGGAAGGGAGAGAGATGGAGTGATTCATTGTCCACCAAAAACGCCCTGCAGAAATTTAGTGGGGACAGAGCACAGACAGAGCAGGTGCAAGACCGGAGAGGAGATGGGAGAAGACAAAAAGGAGAGAGAGAGAGAGAGAGAGAGAGAGAGAGAGAGAGAGAGAGAGAGAGAGAGAGAGAGAGAGAGACTGACTGACTGACTGACTGACTGACTGACTGACTGACTGACTCAGCTTCAGCGTGGGAGATACTAATGGTCCTAAAAGCCTTGGTTTCCACAGCGTGAAGCCGAGCTATGTGTGAGGCAGGAGCACCACTACAGAGGGGAGAGCAGTACTCCATCAGACTGTGGATGAAAGCTTTGTATGCGGATAGAAGCTCAAGTGTGCCAAGGAAGGACTTTGCATGATTGAGGATGCCCAGTCGGCAACTGGCTTTGGAAGCCAGCTTGGAGATGTGGCTTTCCCAGGAAAGATCATGGCAGGTAGTAAGACCCAAAAAGCCTGAATGAGAGGACTTCTTCAATAGGATAGTTGAGAAAGTATATGGGGGGTCGGGGTAGGGGGTCCAGAAGGTTGTGAGATCAGTCAGGCTTGAAAGACTTGTGAGATTTGAGCCTGCCACAAATTAATTCCAGGCTATAAGGCAAGAAGAGGTGAAAATTTTGAAAGGGGATGAGGTCTTTCTATAGACATGGTATGTATGTATATACATATGTATGTATATATATATATATATATATATATATATATATATATATATATATATATATATATATATATATATATATATATATATATATATATATACACGAGCGTGGATTGGCTCGTCATGCTCACCTCAGCATGCATCGCAACAGTGGGACAAACATTGCCACATTATTAAAAACACCTCACTGCCGCCTTATTTAAAACACCTCACAACCACATTATTAAAAACACTTCACTACCACGTTATTAAAAACATCTCACCACCACGTAAATAAAAACACCTCACTGCTGTGTAATTAAAAACAGCTCTCTGCCATGTAATTAAAAACACCTCACAACCACATGATTAATAACATATCACAAGCACGTTATTAAAAACACCTCACAACCACGTTATTAAAAACACCTCACAACCATGTTATTAAAAACAGCTCACAACCACATTATTAAAAACACCTCACAAGCGCGTTATTAAAACACCTCACAAGCACGTTATGAAAAACACCTCACTGACACATTATTAAAAACACCTAACCACCACGTTATTAAAAACACCTCACTGACACATTATTAAAAACACCTCACTACCACATTATTAAAAACACCTCACGACTACGTCATTAAAAACACCTCACTAACACATTATTAAAAACACCTCACTGCAACGTTATTAAAAATACCTCACTGCGACATTATTCAAAACACCTCACAACCACATTATTAAAAACACTTCACTACCACATTATTAAAGACACCTCACAACCACGTTATTAAAAACATCTCACCACCACGTAAATAAAAACACCTCACTGCCATGTAATTAAAAACACCTCACTGCCATGTTATTAAAAACACCTCACCACCACATTATTAAAAACACCTCACTACCACGTTATTAAAAACACCTCACGACCACGTTATTTAAGACATCTCACAACCACGTTATGAAAAACATCTCACTGCCACGTAAATAAAAACACCTCCCTGCCATGTAATTAAAAATACCTCACTTCCACATTATTAAAAACATCTCACCACCACGTTATTAAAAACACCTCACTTCCACATTATTAAAAACAACTCTCGACCACGTTATTAAAAATACCTCACCACCACGTTATTAAAAACACCTCACAACCATGTTATTAAAAACACCTCACAACCACATTATTAAAAACACCTCACAAGCACGTCATTGAAACACCTCACAAGCACGTTATGAAAAACACCTCACTGACACATTATTAAAAACACCTCACTGACACATTATTAAAAACATCTCACTGACACATTATTAAAAACACCTCACTGACACATTATTAAAAACATCTCACTGACACATTATTAAAAACACCTCACGACAACGTCATTAAAAACACCTCACTGACACATTACAAAAACACCTCACTGCAACATGATTAAAAACACCTCACAACGCCCGTTACTAAAAAAAAACCTCACCACCACGTTATTAAAAACACCCCACTGACACATTATTAAAAACAACTCACCTCCACGTTATTAAAAAAACACGTTACCACCACGTTATTAAAAACACCCCACTGACATTATTAAAAACATCTCACCGCCACGTAATTAAAAAACACGTCACCACCACGTTATTAAAAACACCCCACCGACACATTATTAAAAACACCTCATCTCCACGTTATTAAAAACACCTCACCACCACGTTAGTAAAAACACGTCACCACCACGTTATTAAAAACACCTCACCACCACGTTATTAAAAACACATCACCACCACGTTATTAAAAACACGTCACCACCATGTTATTAAAAACACCTCTCCACCACGTTATTAAAAAAACCTCACTGACACGTTATTAAAAACATCTCACTTCCACGTTGTTAAAAACACCTCACGACCACATTATTACAAACACCTCACCACCACGTTATGAAAAAAACACCTCACCACCACGTTCTTAAAAACACCTCACCAACACGTTATTAAAAATACCTCACCACCACATTATTAAAAACATCTCACTGCCATGTTATTAAAAACACCTCACCACCATGTTATTAAAAACAACTCACTGCCATGTTATTAAAAATACCTCACTTCCACATTATTAAAAACACCTCACCACCACGTTATTAAAAACATCTCACTGCCATGTAATTAAAAACACCTCACCACCACATTATTAAAAACACCTCACCACCTAGTTATTAAAAACACCTCACCAACATGTTATTAAAAATACCTCACTACCACATAATGAAAAACACCTCACCACCAAGTGTTCAAAACACCTCACTACTACATTATTAAAAACAGCTCACTACCATGTTATTAAAAACACCTCACTACCACATTCTTAAAAACACCTCACTAACATGTTATTAAAAACACCTTACTGACACATTATTAAAAACACCTCACCACCACGTTATTAAAAACACCTCACAACCACCTTATTAAAAACACCTCACTGACACATTATGAAAAACGTCTCACCACCACGTAATGAAAAACATCTCACCAACACGTTATTAAAAACACCTCCCCACCATGTTATTAAAAACTCCTCACTACCACATTATTAAAAACACCTCACAACCTCATTATTAAAAACATCTCACTGACACATTATTAAAAACACCTCACTGACACATTATTGAAAACATCTCACTGACACATTATTAAAAACATCTCACTGCCACATTATTAAAAACACCTCACTATCACGTTATTAAAAACACCTCACCACCAGATTATTAAAAACACCTCACTACCACATTATTAAAAACATCTCACAACCTCATTATTAAAAACATCTCACCACCACATAATTAAAAACATCTCACCACCACGTTATTAAAAACACCTCCCCACCATGTTATTAAAAACTCCTCATGACCACATTATTAAAAACACCTCACAACCATGTAATTAAAAACATCTCACTGACACATTATGAAAAACATCTCACTGCCACATTATTGAAAACACCTCACTACCACGTTATTAAAAACACCTCACCACCAGATTATTAAAAACACCTCACTACCACATTATTAAAAACACCTCACAACCTCATTATTAAAAACATCTCACTGACACATTATTAAAAACAACTCACAATGACGTCATTAAAAACACCTCACCACCACATTATTAAAAATACCTCACCACCACGTTATTAAAAACACCTCACAACCATGTTATTAAAAACACCTCACAACCACATGATTAAAAACATATCACAAGCACGTTATTAAAAACACCTCAACCACGTTATTCAAAAAACATCTTACTGCCATGTAAATAAAAACACCTCACTGCCATGTAATTAAAAACACCTCACCCCCATGTTATTAAAAACACCTCACTTCCACGTTATTAAAATACCTCATTTCCACATTATTAAAAACACCTCACAACCATCTTATTAAAAACATCTCACAGCCACGTAAATAAAAACACCTCAATGCCATGTAATTAAAAACACCTCACCACCACGTTATTAATAACACCTCACTTCAACGTTATTAAAAATACCTCACTGCCACATTATTAAAAGCACCTCACAACCACGTTATTAAAAACATCTCACCGCAACGTAAATAAAAACACCTCACTGCCACATTATTAAAAACACCTCACCACCACATTATTAAAAACACGTCACCACCACGTTATTAAAAACACCTCTCCACCACGTTATTAAAAACACCTCACTGACACGTTATTAAAAACATCTCACTTCCAAATTGTTAAAAACACCTCACGACCACATTATTACAAACACCTCACCACCACGTTATGAAAAAAAACACCTCACCACCACGTTCTTAAAAACACCTCACCAACACGTTATTAAAAATACCTCACCACCACATTATTAAAAACATCTCACTGCCATGTTATTAAAAACACCTTACCACCATGTTATTAAAAACAACTCACTGCCACGTTATTAAAAATACCTCACTTCCACATTATTAAAAACATCTCACAACCTCATTATTAAAAACATCTCACCACCACATAATTAAAAACATCTCACCACCACGTTATTAAAAACACCTCCCCACCATGTTATTAAAAACTCCTCATGACCACATTATTAAAAACACCTCACAACCATGTTATTAAAAACATCTCACTGACACATTATGAAAAACATCTCACTGCCACATTATTAAAAACACCTCATTACCACGTTATTAAAAACACCTCACCACCAGATTATTAAAAACACCTCACTACCACATTATTAAAAACACCTCACAACCTCATTATTAAAAACATCTCACTGACACATTATTAAAAACAACTCACAATGATGTCATTAAAAACACCTCACCACCACATTATTAAAAATACCTCACTGCCACATTATTAAAAACAACTCACAATGACGTCATTAAAAACACCTCACCACCACATTATTAAAAATACCTCACAACCATGTTATTAAAACACCTCACAACCACATGATTAAAAACATATCACAAGCACGTTATTAAAAACACCTCAACCACGTTATTCAAAAAACATCTTACTGCCATGTAAATAAAAACACCTCACTGCCATGTAATTAAAAACACCTCACCCCCACGTTATTAAGAACACCTCACTTCCACGTTATTAAAAATACCTCATTGCCACATTATTAAAAACACCTCACAACCACCTTATTAAAAACATCTCACAGCCACGTAAATAAAAACACCTCAATGCCATGTAATACAAACACCTCACCACCACGTTATTAATAACACCTCACTTCAACGTTATTAAAAATACCTCACTGCCACATTATTAAAAGCAACTCACAACCACGTTATTAAAAACATCTCACTGCCATGTTATTAAAAACACCTCACTGCCATGTAATTAAAAATATCTCACTGCCACATCATGAAAAACACATCACTGCCACGAAATTCAAACCAACTCTGCCACATTATTAAAAACACCTCAATGCCACATTATTAAAAACACCTCAATTCCACATTATTAAAAAAAAACCTCACTGCCACGTTATGAGAAACACCTCACTGACATGTTATTAAAAACATCTTACTGCCACATTATTAAAAAAAACCTCACTGCCAAGTTATGAGAAACACCTCACTGACATGTTATGAAAAACACCTCAATTCCACGTTATTAAAAACACCTCAATGCCACGTTTTTAAAAACACCTCAATTCCATGTTATTAAAAACACCTCACTGCCATGTAATTAAAAATATCTCACTGCCACATCATGAAAAACACATCACTGCCACGTAATTCAAACCAACTCACCGCCACATTATTAAAAACACCTCAATACCACATTATTAAAAACACCTCAATGGCACATTATTAAAAAACCTCACTGCCACGTTATGAGAAACACCTCACTGACATGTTATTAAAAACATCTTACTGCCATATTATTAAAAACACCTCACTGCCAAGTTATGAGAAACACCTCACTGACATGTTATGAAAAACACCTCAATTCCACGTTTTTAAAAACACCTCAATTCCATGTAATTAAAAACACCTCAATCCCACGTTTTTAAAAACACTTCAATTCCACGTTATTAAAAACACCTCAATTCCACGTTTTTAAAAACACCTCAATTCCACGTTATTAAAAACACCTCATTTCCACGTTATGAGAAACACCTCACTGACACCTTATGAAAAACACCTTACCACCACCTTATTAAAAACACCTCACCACCACATAATTAAAACCATCGTACTGCCATATTATTAAAACACCTCACTGCTACATTACTAAAAACACTTCATCACCACGTAATTAAAAACACCTCACTGCTATGTTATTAAAAGCACCTCACTGCCATTTTATTAAAAACCCCTCACTGCTACATTACTAAAAACACTTCATCACCACGTTATTAAAAACACCTCACTGCCACGCTATTCAAAATCCCTCACCATCACTTTATTAAAAACACCACACCGCCACATTATTAAAAACACATCACCGCCATATAATTCAAAACATCTCACCACACGTCACGATGGAGACAGGCTTGTTTTAACTGAGGATAAGTACACGATTTGCCGTGTTGTCATAATTTAAACCAATCAGAATTCAAACAATTACTTTGCAAATTAATTTGTAATACTCATGATATTGCAGTTTTATAACCAATTGAAGTTGAAGATTCAAACTTAAAAAAGAGAAATTCAAAAAATTCTAAAAATATTAAATACCATTAGAATAGACACATGGGAGAGGTAGGAACAGCCTGGAAGTTTGGTACGATTTGACAAAAGTTTGAGGGAGTAGTTAAATGACAACACAGGATGGGACAGCACTGCACATGATGGGACAGACACTGCACAGGTGTATGTGTGTGTGTGTGTGTGTGTGTGTGTGTGTGTGTGTGTGTGTGTGTGTGTGTGTGTGTGTGTGTGTGTGTGTGTGTGTGTGTGTGTGTGTGTGTGTGTGTGTGTGTGTGTGTGAATGTATGTATATATGTATGTTTGAATGTATATACGTTATTCACCCATTGGTTGGACAGCTGACCTGACGTCACCCTTAATTGTAACCTGAAATTACTAACCTAAAATGCCAAGAGGACTCAAAAGACCCCACTGAGACAATCTAAAACCCTCAAAAGACACTGAAGACCCAAAAATACCCCAAAGACCTGAAAGAACACAAAAGACACCAAAGATGCCCAAAGACCCAAAAAATCCTGAAGACCTAAAAGACCTAAAAGGCCCTGAACACCCAAAATACCCCAAAGACCGAAAAGACCCAAAATACCTAAAAGAACACCCAAAATATCCGAAAGACCGAAAAGACCCTGAAGACACAAAACACCTAAAAGCCCTTGAAGACCTGAAAGACCCCAAAAACCTGAAAGACCTTTAAATACCCCAAAGACCCAAAAATGCCCCAAAAACCCAGAAGACTCAAAAGACCGAAAATACTCCAAAGACCCAAAAGCCCGGAAAGACCCTGAAGACCCACAAGACACAATAGACCCTAAAGAACCAAAAGTCCCCAAAGATGCCAAAGACATCAAAGAACCAAAAGAGCCTGAAGACCTAAAAGACCCCAAATACCCAAAACACCAAAAAGACCCCAAAGACCTTGAAATACCCAAGAGACCCTACAAAGTCCCCAAAATGCCCCAAAGACCCAAAAGACGAAAAATACCTCGAAGACCCAAAAGCCCATAAAGACTCCGAAGACCCACAAGCCACAAAAGACCCCAAAGACTCCGAAGAACCAAAACACCCAAAAGACCTCAAGTACCAAAAAGACCTCGAGGACCCTGAAGACTTAAAATACCCAAAGGACCCAGAGGACCCAGAATACTCTGGGGACCCTGAACACCCAAAAGATCCAGATGAACCAAAAGAGTTTGAGGACCCAAAAGACCCAGGCAATCCAAATGACCCTGGACACAAATGTCTCAGAGGATGCAAAAGACCCCGAAGACCCAAAAGACCCAGGGCATCAAAAAGACCCTGAGGACCTAAAATATCAAGACAACCCAAAATACCAAGAGGACGCAAAAGACCCGACAGACCCAAAAGACACAATGCGACTATCACAGACCCATGAAAATTCTCCATCATGTAAAATGTGACTTCTCGTCCATCACCCCTCTCCCCCCCCCCAGTCACAATCCCATGTCCTTCACCCCCCTCCTAACTCTGACCTCTCTCTGCCCCCCCCCGACCACCACATTCAAATTCTGTGCCCCCCATTTCCCTTTCTTCAAACTCTCAAACCCCCTCCCACCCCAATATCCTCAGCTCCCACCACCCTACCTCCTCAAAAGCCTTAAACCCCTCAATCCCAACTCTGTCCCCTCTCTGCCCTCCCTCCTCCAAGCCAACTTTGTCATCCCCTCCCCCTTTCTTCTTCAAGTCCTCAACTGCCCCAAACCCCAAGTACTCAATCCACCTTCCAATCCCAAGTCCTCAATCCCCTCCTCTCCCCCCCCTTCTTAACATCTCAACCTCCCTCTTCCAACTCCATGCACACTCACACCCAACTTTCTGTCCTCCCCTCCCCATTTCTTCCTGTTCTTAACAACATCACACAAATATACAGAGGGAACTTTGGCACATGAGAAGTGGGAAGGCCATTTGGCCGATCATGCCTGCGTTGTTCCTGTTCCCCTTTTTTAAAGAACAATGTTAAGAGTAAATAAAGATGGAATGTTAAATTCACAATCACTTCCACCTTTCTTCCCTTATCCTCAGTATCATTCACAAACCGGTGTTTGTGTGTTTGTTTGTCACATTACAACTCCTTCATTCCATCCAGATTTACTACATAGGATCAGCATGACCCCAATTAATGTACAGGGGTGTTTTTTTTCTTTTCTGGTGGTCTTGGGAGGAGGGGAGGGAAGCAAATTCTCTATTAAATATATTATATATCATGTAGCGCTGCCTCCAGATGGGGGAGGGTATTACAAGTCTCCACCATTTACAGTGCAGTACAGTATTCCTGTCCCCACGTTTTCCAGTGCAGTGAGGTGTTTTGAATTTTCAGCAGTAGGTATGTTTTTGCTTCATACACCAAATTTAATTGGTTTATTTTTATTTTTTGCCTTCAAAGAGCTGTCAGTTGCGTACACACCACCCAAATAAAGGTATGCGTCAGAAGAACGTGTTGCATGCTTGGAACAAGATTGGGTACATAGGGCGGGTACTCTGCTAGTTATATATAAAACCAAAAAACATGGTGAAGCCTCGGTCGACCCATGCGAATACGTCTATTAATTACTTACCATTTGAATGTGTGTACTCCACTGTACTTCTATCAACTTATTAATTAGATATCATTGGACCGTGAGAATGTCTATTACTTACACATTGTTGCACCGTGACTATGTCTCGAACTTTCACTTAGACCTTACAGACCATTAAACCTTCAAACCTGTATGGTCGGGTTCATATTGAATGTGCAGTAGGCTTGAATACATGGATGTGGAGGAAGTCTAGAAATTTAAAATCAACTCTTTTTCACAAACTCTAATAACCTTCATAATAACTGCCTGCTATTTATCAAGTGTTGAATAAACCAAAACAGTTACCATAACAGAGCCAGCCAGTTTGCTTTCTAACAAATGTTATAATTCAACATGGTACTTCTCATTAAAAAAAAATATATATGACTGACTTTTACACTTGTGTTACTTGTAATTTTAAATTATATAATGCGAGCGAACAAGTTTTTTTTTAATCATATGTTGTACTAAATGTGAGGATGGTGTTTGTGAAAATGAGAGTGGTGTGAGGATGGTGGTAGATTTCCTGTGCAGGGATAGCACAGACGCTATATACTGCCATACATGTTATTATTGCTGCTCATTATATAATAGGAACACCAATTGACACAAAGTGTTTGCACACATAATCGACAGGATAATTAATCATGCAATCAAAATTAAACTCTCCAGTATGTAAATACATTCTCTTAAAGTAAAGAAACAAGTAAACATTGAAAGAAAGATGTAAGGTTGGTTTCACATGAGAATTTCTTGTGACCATCCCTACATCCTTTTACATTAAAAAAAAAAATGTTATTAATACTTGTTTGTGTAGAATTAGCAAGGAAATCCTTTTTATACAAAGTAAATATATACTTTGGAAATTAAAAAAAACGCTTGGTATTTCATCTCCCATTGTAACCCATTCCAAGAAGTATTTGAGGAAGGAAATCCCTCATATTTTATATCACAGACTTACTTTATACGATGTTTGAACAAAACATTCAGAACAAGGCATCAGAGTGAGCTTTCTAAAAAAACAAGCAGAAAAGTCTATAAATCTCAGCTGCTTCGAAAGTTACGAGGTTGCACAATGAAACTTTGTTGCAGGAAAAGGCCATTCAGACCATCACGGCAATAATCCATCTACATCTCGGAATTCCCACACAGCGCAGAGCATGCCTGCTCAAATGCAAAGAAAGGGCAATAATGCACAACCTCAACTACTTCTCTCCATTTGTAACTTCTTTCTTCTCAGCCTCCATGTGTCCATGTCTACGAGTGGCGATTATTCGGGTTGTCGGTTTGAATGAAACAAAACTCAATGAAACGTATTTGACAAGACTTTTCATTCTCCTTCTTTTCCTACAACAATGAGTTCATTTTTTCTTACATGATCCTTTTATAAGTTTTACCGTTTTTTTAGGGGACAGACTTATTGATCAACCCTCTCATATCATCATTTCAATTGGAACAGCCTTGTTGGGAATCACATATGAGCACTTCACTCATGGTGGTAGGATAGTTGGTTAAAATCCTGTATTAATTTGTCATTTGTCTTTCGTGAGTTATCACCAGCATCCTGAACAAATTCCAAATTTCTGCTCTGACTGAGTACTGGGAAGGAAATTGAAAACCAAATGGGATAAACTTTACTCAATATTTACTTTGGCAGCACTGACACTCTGGAAAGAGTGCAGCACGAGAATGATGATGATGATGATGATGCTGTCCTGTCACTTGCTTGTGAAGTATGTACAAATTCTTCCAAGTATCTTGGATACCGTTTTTTTTTTTAAAGTGAAATAACATACGGTACATATATCCACCTCTTTTCTGGGTAAACCATTCGACTTGCCCATTAATGTGTAGGAAATACCCCTTTTTATTTCTGTTCTTTGTTTTGTTTACTACTTTCAAATGATACCTGTTTGTATTGTCACTTTTCACATATTGAAATTAAACAATTTACTTCAACCTAATGATTAAAAATAATTAATTCATGAAGTTATATAATTATCCACTTAATGATATATTTGATGTGTGCTTCACCTTGTATGAAGCAAGACACCATGTATGAAAACACATAGCCCCAAATATCTGTCTAACATTGAATTATATCATTACCTTTTGTGTCCTGCTCAAAACAATATTGTACATTGCAGTTATGATTTATTTGAATAGTTTGTATTCTTTCGATATTTTTCTATTTTTTGGATATATTTGGTTAATTTGACTTGATTTATAATGTCACTTCCTCTTCCAATGTCATATTCTATTTCTGCATCTTAGTCCGACAGGATGGCACAAAGGTATAGCATTTTTTTTTTAGCTACATCGTTTGGGTTTGATCCAAGATCAGACTAAAACTGTCAAATTGGTATTTCACAGGAAGGGCATCGCATCACTAACACCCATCTGTGAGCAATAGTGTGTATATGGTGAAGATCTTGTGAGTTATTGTCAACACTTGAGCCAAATTACAAATCCTTTCCCAAATCACTTTCAGGGAACACTAGGCCTGACCAGTTTGTGCGTGAAAGGCTTGGGGCAAAATCTTTCCCCTGCTGAAGCCACAAGAAGTTGGGAATAATTTGAGCTGCTAAAAGTAGTACATTTCATTTCCACATCTTCAAGGATATTTTTTATTAATATTATATTCCACATCTAATATTATTAAACTATAACAACAGGTTTGATTTGCTGATAGGGATGTGAAGTATGCAACAGTTGTCCCAGATCTGTGCAGATGCAATGTTTTGCTAATTCACATGCTCATTGCACTGTCCTTGCTGGATAACAGTCACAACCTTCTATTTCCATTATAACAGTTACTCAGAACTCTCAAGTCTGCTTCAGTAGATTCTTGTTAGAGCAACTTTTGTCTGGTGCTGTACAGTACTTTGTCCCTGCAGCTTACCCCATCCCCCCCCCCACTGTGTGTGAAGCCCAAGTGGAACTGATGTATTTCACTAACTCAAAGCATAATGCCGTATCAAGAGCTGAGAAATCTGTGGCCACTGCACTAAACCGGATACTTCAAAACCTTCTGTTCTGGTGCTATAAAAAAAAGAAAAAATCTTCCTCTATTCACAAAACTCGTCAATCTTTTAACCTCCTTGCTCGCCAATTTTACAATCAAAAAGTCAGCATTTTATCTGTAGTGATGGAGGTGGGAATGCGGTGAGGAATACAAGGGGAAGAGTGGATGTGGATAAAATGGATCAGTGAGTGAGAACAGAAGAACTTCGATATTCCAAACGAGAAATTGAACAAATTTGTTTTCCTACACATTGGAAGACTTGAGCAACCAGAAACATTGTTGAACGGAAATCGATTCCGTAATTAAAAACGAATTTTACAACTGTTGCTCGCAATTACATTCACATTTTCTTGCCAGAAGAATTAATAGAAGTGAAATCATTTAAAGCATGATCTACTATTTTCCTCAATCTTAATTTTGTAAAGAAATACTGTTCACTTTCATATCACATTGAATTATTTATCTAATAATGCAGAAATTAAAATTGTGACATTCTGCAAGGCAATGTAAAGGAAAGGTAAAAGGCAGTCTTGCCAAAATACATGGCACTCCTCCCCAATGTCTCTAGATGTACCTACAGTATGTAATTTCAATTTAAATATCTAATTCCTATCCACTGTTTCAGCAGCCATTACTTTTCCAGGGAGACTATTCCATGCACTAACAACTCTCTGAATGAAGACCCCTGTCTTTATACCACCCGAGTTCTCCTCTTATTTACCCTAAGGTTGTGTGTGGGCCCTGGTCTGACAAACTGTTCCACATTTATTTTGTCTTTACCCTTCATTATCTTAAAAAATCTCGATCAGATCTCATTATTTCTGCTTTTCCAATGTATAAAGCAATCTCCTTCATTCACTCCTCATAGCTTCATCTAGCTCGCACTAGAATCAAACTACAGTAGTTGTTTGAGCACAACCCTTTCTACAGCGGCTATGTCCTAACTCAGGTGTGGTAACCAAAAATGTACACAGTATTCGAGATGAGACCTCACTTAATTCCTGTACAGTGTTAACATTACCTCCTTTGATTTATAATTGATCCGACTACGAATACAACCAAAAACCCAGTTAGTTTTACCTACAGCTGCCTGGCACTGTGCTCTGTATTTACACTGCGCATTGTGTCTAACTTACTGTTTCCCCACTGCCTCAATGTAATTTTGTTGCCTTTTTAACAAACTCCTGGGTCTCACTATCAGGCATGATCTTTCTTGGGCAAACCACAAAGTTGGCCTCCAAAGTCAGCTGCCGACTGAGCATCTTCTGTCATACAAAGTCTTTCCTTGGCACACCTAAACACATATCCACCGACAAGGCTTTCATCTGCAGCTTGATGGTGTACTGCTCAACTCTCTCGGCCAGCTCCCCTGCCTCACATCTTGCTCAGCTTGATGCTGCGGAAGCCAAGGCCTTCGAGATTATAGGAATCTCACACAATGAAGCTGAGCCTATGGGCCGATCACTTTGCCATTACAGACAGGACGGTGGTCTCTCTGATTTCTACCACTTCCTTTCTAGTCTTGTACCCTCTGCTCTTTCCGCGTGCTTTGTCCCCCCCACCCCAGGTTTCTGCAGAGCACACACAATCTACCATCAACACCCTTCTGGTGAAAGTACCTAAATACAGGAACCATTGCTCACCTCCACTCATTCGTTCCTCTTTATTCTCCACCTGTGGAATCACCTTCCACATTCTCTTCAATCTCTTTCTTCCATCTCAGTCTTCAAGACAGCTGTTCACCACCATCTCAGAACATTCCCAATCCGAAACCATCATCATTTCTACTCTCGTTACTCTGCCCTTCCCTCCCACCTTGAATCATGGAGGAAGTAATTAAATCCATTAGATATCATGACCTTCAATTCTGCTGTTGGTGTT
>BROF01001730.1:53495-67974 GCA_024346535.1 Eptatretus burgeri
CAGCATTCGTTGGTATAAGTTATCTATAACACAACGAAACGTTCTGTGTAGTTACCAATGCGTTATACATAAGACCAAGTCGCTATGAATACGTCCGAATCTTTAAAAAAAAACATCAAAAGTTCAAGGTAAGCCAGCGTTTTACATACATTTTAACACGTTGCCATCGCTGGCTAAAACGTCAAGGTGTGACCGGGCCTTTAGTAATAGATATGGTACCATTTTGAACTTTGTGTGGCCAGTGGTTTGGGAGGATATGTAAAATTATGGGCAGACATTGGATGTTTGCATGTATCTATGCATACAAATGTTGTTGTTTGTCTTTTGGCTGCTTCCGTTAGGGGTCGCCACAGCGGATCATCGGATCATCCGTTATGATCCGCATACTGATTTGGCATAGGTTTTACGCCGGATGCCCTTCCTGACGCAACCCTGGTCGCCTCTTACGACACAGGGATAAGGATTGGGTTTCGCCATGATTCCAGGCTTCACTACACCCTCTCATAGTACGGCCCAGCGCAGAGCTCCCGTCCTCAAGCAATCCTCCAAACCAAGCCTCCGAGTAGCCAGATTACAGGTGCACGCCACTACGCCCGGTATGTATCTATGCATACAAATAGAACCCCCTAATTTGACGAGGCAGTGGGACACAAATCGAGTCCCATCACAGCATTTACTGGAACAACCTGTGAGCAACAAGTGTCGTCCATCACAGGAACATATTGTCTTTGCCCTGCTGAACACCAGTTCGGAGGTTTGCAGTCAGGAATAATAAATTAAATGCAAGACGAACACTGATCTGAGATGTGACATGATACTGCAGAATATCATTCGATCCACTTCGCAAAAGTATGCATGCTTCTCCTATTTTCCTTTCTCACAAGGCCAGATCCTGGCAACAGTGTGTGGACTATCGCAAGTTAAACGCTAAAAAATAGGAAAGATACCTTTCTACTGCCAAGGGTCGAGGAGACATTTGATGTCCACAGTGGGGCCTGCGAGTTATTGATTCCAGATTTAGCCAGTGGCTATAATCAAGTGGCCAGGAAGGAAGAATCCATGGAAAAGACGGCATAGGTGACACTTTGAGGCTCTATAAATGCAACGCCATGCTGTCCGGGCTGTGCAAGACCCGTGCTACGTTTCAGCACTTGATGTTTTGTTTTGGAGATCTGAACTATGATAAATTACTTGTATTTTTTTGATGACTCAATATTGTTAAAATTCTCCAGGACGGTGGAAGAACATTAAGCACACTTGGACTGAGTGTTGACAAGAATTAAGGGACACAAGTTGCATCTGAAGCCCATCACATGTCATCCGTTTCACTCAGAAGTACCTTACCTGAGACATGTCATCTCCAGCTAAGGCATAGGTCCTGACCCAGAAAAGACTCATGCTGCGTCTGATTGGAAGCAACCTAAGATTTTTAAACAACCTTGTAAGGTTATCGGCTTTATCGGTAAGGTAAGGTGAGGAATGTACCATCGTCATGATGTTCAACACTTTACATGAGCAGCTGATCCTCTGCATGGCCTTCTCACATTATGTCAACGAGAAAAGTGCATGGGAGCCTCCAAGCATTGAACGTCACACTGTGAGGAGGCTTTCCATACCCTATTTTAGGGGTATGCTAGCTTCACCAAATAATTTATGCTGGAGACTGATGCTAGTACGAAGGGTCTTGGAGCTGTTCTCTCTGAAGTTCAACACAACAGGGATTGTCTATGCCAGCAAGACATTGTGACTGATGGTGAAAAACTTGCAAAACTGCAGCTCCATGAAACTTGTGTCACTGGCAGTCAAGAGGGCAATGACTGAGAAGTTTAGAGAGTATACGTTCGGCTTAAAATTTACCATCTATACAGACAACAACCCACTTGGCCCATTTCGACGCAGCAAAATTGGGTGCCATTGAACAGTGTTGGGCATCTCAGTTGCTCTCCTTCAACTTTGATATCAATAATAATACGAGTGATAGACCAATGCGATAGATTGTCAAGGAAACATGCTGAGGACTCAGGAACTGAGTCCAGTAAATAAGATTGTCATGCCATGATTTCTGTATTGATGCAATCAACCGTGGTGCCAAGTTATCTCGGGGATTGTTTCTTGCCCGAGACAGGTCAGCCAAATGTCTACGTTAACAGAGTCCGGGCAATAGAGCGAGATGTTTTGTCATCCATGTCAACATTCCTGTCCTTTATTCGAGACGAGATCATCCATATGCAGAAATCAGACACTGCAATGAAAGGATCTCTCAAGTTTTTGTCTCGACAAGAAAAGCCAGGAAAGAAAGAGTGAAACAAACTGTCCAAGTGAACCGTCATGTTACTGAGGCAGTGGAAAAGGATAAAGGATGAAAATCGAGTGCTATACCATGGTGTAAGAGACCCTACTGAAGGATACGTCAAACATCTGTTACTTCCTGAAGCTTGATGTAACAAGGTGTTGGAATCCCTCCACAACAGGGCAGGTAATCAGGGAGTGGAAGTAATGGCTCGCAGATCCAGATGTCAGGTCCAGATGTCAGGTCCAGCTGCTCTGGCCTAATATTTATGGACATCCAGAAATGTTGCCAGCAGTGTGAAATTGTGTAATGGTTAAAGAACCACATCCAAGACTGAAGACACCGGTGGGGAGTTTACCAGCAAAACGGCCCTTTTTAATCTTGACCATTGACTTTACTGTGCTTGAACCATCCTAATCATGATTGATTTCTTTATGAAGTATATGTGGGACCAAACTGCCCAAGCAATGGTAAAGGTGCTTGTAAGAGACTGGTTCCTTCGGTTATGGAGCCCTCGGTGACCTCATTCCGAACAGAGGAGACATTTTGGATTGAACCCGATTGAGAAAACGTCCGCTTAAGTCCTTGATTGAGGAATCGTGCAAAATTTATTGCATAAAGAAAACCAATACAACCACGTACAGACCACAAGAAAATGGCCAATGTGAATGTTATCATTGTTTTTGCATGACCTTCTCTGGAAAACATGCAGCAAAATGAAACATTGGCTGGAACACTTGGCAGAGATTATATATGCATACAATGTAACCCCCATAGTTCTGCAGGATACACCACATTTTTCGGGGTGGGGGGATGTTTGGGAGGGACCCTCAGATGCCAGTGGATGCAATGTTACACCATGAGAGAAAAGATAAGGAAACAAACTCTGTTGATTATTGGCTCACTGACCACGACTCTGCCTTCGCCCATGCGTATAACCAAGCAGAGAATCAGCTTGAGCTGGGAGTGGATGAATGGAAAAAATAATTTTGACAAGAACCCTCAGGATGCCCCAATTGCAGTTTGCCAGAGAGTTGCACAATTGCAGCGCCAAGAGGTGGCACAAAATCGAGGACACATTGGGGGCCGGAATTGTACAAGGTGGCAGAGCAACCTAATGCCGACAAGGCTTTACTCACAGTGCACCCAGCTTGGCAATAAGGACCACGTTGTTTAGTCAATCAAACAGAGATGACAACAGGTGATGTCCCCAGGAGACAAGATAGCAAACATCACAAACATCGGGAGAATGCTGCTGAAAACTGCCATGAATCAGATAGCGATTGTGGTAGTAATGCTGAAGGTGATAGTCGTCCACAACTTTCTGCATAGCCTCTCCAATATCTCAGGACAGTTGAAGATTCAGGTGCAGGAATCAGAAGAACAACAGAACTCCAACAGGTGAAATAAAAAGACAGAATCCACGGTTCCCAGTCGGCCTAATCAGAATCAAGTGGAGACATTAAGCAGGTCCACCAAGAAGGTCCACAAGATCAACAGCAGGATATCATTCAAATCCATTAAGGGAACCTCGTTATGTTTCCAAGGCAGCCACGGGAGATTTGTCTAACTTTGCCATTCAGCCGAGTACAGCACTGGGTGAGCATCCGATGTGAACAGCAATGCAGGAAATGGATACTCATTTCCAGGATGATGACATGATTGGATAGATTGTATGGGGTTTTTTTTAAACATGGGATCATTGTAATTGTATCAGGTTATTAATAACATTGTTGAGAAAGACTATGTCGAGAAGGGAAGATTTAGGATAGTACAATAATTGCCACTTTGTTTTCAATATATGAGGGTCCCTCCCATGCATTCAATAATTTATTTGCCAATAATAAGTTATCAGATCATAATTGACTACATTGTTTGTTAATACTGATGGTATATATATATATATATATATATATATATATATATATATATATATATATATATATATATATATATATATATATATATATATATATATATATATATATATATATAATGTCATAATTAAGCGGGCGTAGTGGCATGCGCCTGTAATCCGGCTATTTGGAGGCTTGGGTTGGAGGATCGCTTGATGACGGGAACTCTGCACTGGGCCACGCTATGAGAGGGTGTAGGGCAGCCTGGAATCATGGTGAAACCAAATCTTTATCCCCTGTGCCGTAAGAGGCGACCAGGGTTGCGTCATGAAGGGCATCCGGCGTAAAACCTATGCCAAATCGGTATGCGGATCATAACGGATGATCCGCTGTGGCGACCCCTAACGGGAGCAGCCGAAAGACGAATGACAACATATATATGTCATAATTATGATACAGTTTAGAATGCATGTAAGTGAAAATTGATTATCTGCCGTATTATAGACCACGTGGACGCATGGTGGTAACTGGGGTTCTTCGCCATTTTGCTCAGCTCCACGCTATGTCGTCGTTACACCTCATCTCTCAACATTTTGAGACGTCCATGTCACTGCCTTGTTGTTCACGATTAAACTTGCTAACTTCTATACACTTGTGTTTTCCTCGCAATTTCCTGGCCTCCATACGCCATGCATGCTGCAATTATGTATTCCACATCAAATTCACTGCAGGCTCATATACCATATCTATCAAGGCGTACTGTCCGTGAGCACGCTGCAGAACCGCAAATGAAATTTCCATTATCTGTTCTTATAAATATAATCTGCACATTGTGTCAATGAGAGCGTTGCAAGCGGCTTGGCAATCTGTGGGGTTAAGCCGAAAATAATGAGTTAACGATGTGTTAACCACTTCTCAAGTAGTTTTTGATTTAGGCCTTTATTATATTTTCAACGCTGGACCACGTTTGAGGCCAAGTGGATTCTAACCTAAGAAAGTCTGCTCAATTGTCAGACTGTTATTGCTGAGCCATCCTGGTGCCCTTATAAAGGAAGAGAATCATAAAAAGGAGCAGATCAGGAACAAAACAAGTTGTATTGGTGGGGGGGGAGGGGGTTGGCATACCATCACATCTTTCCTAAAGCAAACTGCAAGCTCCCATGTGTTTTGGGATTCAGGGGTTGGTCAATGCTTATTCGAGAATTTCTTTTGAGTAAAAAGGTCAACATGGCAAATCCTCAGAAAACCAACCGAGTGAGGGCTTTGCATGGTGAATGGGGGATAGATTGAGGAGTGCGCTTTCATGCGACGCTTGTAGCAACAGCACGGCCAGGCTTGGATGAGAAAGCGAGGATGGAAGCTGCAGCAAAGGATTCAGGAGAAGAGTGCGGTGCTCGGCATGCCATCTGAGAAGGCTAATCCCTTATTAATTAGACTCCAAACAATTAACAGAGGCCCTGTCTGTGGTTCTGCTTAAGCACTCGACATATTTTAAAGTTTGTTTTGTTTCTGTCGCTCTGTTTCTTTAACAGAGAAAGCTTTTCTGGGATGTGTAGTCAATTATCATTCCTATAGTAGTCGCTTGGCACAGGCCAAAACCTGGTAGGATTGTAAGAGCTTATCACGTGCAGGGAGGGTGTTTGGGGAATGGCACACGTAACTGGACCTTGGCCAGTGTGGCCCGTAGCCAGGTGCCACGAGGTCGTCACGGAATGCCACCAGTGCAGAGCTGGCAAAGAAAACGCTCCCCAGGGATAAATGGCTTGCAGCCAACATGCCGGGCAGTAAAGGCTCAAAGCACTTTTCCCACATGGGAATGACCATTACATTTACTTAAATTTTTTCTTATGTGGAAAGCTTTTTAACAGATGGACAAAGAATGCACAACAATGGACTCAGATTTTAATTATTTTGTGTTCCGGATTAATTCATCCATGTGTGGCACCTGGCTGATTGTTGCATCATATCTGGGAGCAAGGTTGTGCAGCTGATATGGAACCTCATTTGGGTTAGGCAAGGAAATTGGAATTTGGTCACGGTGCTGGCACACACTTGCCTATTCTTGCAAAAGACACCGTGGGATCTTCAACATCCATCAGGAAATGCTGGCAGATGGGACCCCGACTTAATGTCCCATCTGACAAACAGTTCACTCATTGATGCAATGCAACGTCTGAAAAGCACTAATTGGACAGTTTATCGTTTAGCTGGGATCGAACCCAGATTAGGCAGCTCAAATGCAAGTTCACTCACTACCTCTGAGCTTTCCTGCCAACTTTGTCTTGTAGAATATTAGACTTATTTGAAATGCAATGCTTCAATACATCCGAAACTTACCTGACTCATCTTACATTCACTTTTATCTCCAAATTCCTACTGTGACGAGAGTTGGAAAGGGAATGGTAAACCACCCGGTTCAATTCTTGCCAGAAGACTGCTTTGGGACCATGGTACCTACTCTCACACAAAGCACCAAAGCATCAAGATCTGTAAGCTCTGTTTCGATTGTACATACAATCGGCACTTTTTGAGACCAATGGCCAAACATATGAAAATCAAAGTGAATAAAAAACTTGCGTGCATCTCGATGCATCTCACCGCATGCTTCCTTAACGTTACCTTGTAGAGTTATTGGCAAACAAAGGAAATAAACAATCCTCGGGACACGCAAGACTGATTAAAAATAAAATAATCAGGATGTGGAATGTTAAACTGCAGATGAAAAATGAACTCGAATTGGGAAAGAAAGACCCAGTGAGAAAACGTCCGCTTTATGTCTACGTTTGTTATCGGAATAATAGTTTATTTGCATTTGCCGACCGTTTGCCTTCTTTTGCAAAGCTTGCCTTTTGCATTGCTGTAAATGTAATAATTGGTGACATTAATCATATTTGCCAAGGGGGAGTGAGGTGGGAGTTGGGGAGGTAATGTCGTGCTGTTGAAAATGTGGGAGGGGAAGCTAATTCCATGGTTTATGAAAAAGTGTAATGGGGTCAGGGCTCGAGCTCACAAGTGCAAAAGTGGCACCCATACATGATATAGATTACACTACATGTTTATTCTTTGGCGTGTTATTAAAAAAAAAAAAAATCTGACAACGATTCGAGAAAAATTGCTTCTCCTCAATATCAATGTTAATGGCTCTCCGAACTGTCTGCCTATGGAATTCAAGGCCAACTCCACTCTTGGATTCCTGACTTCCTCCACTCTTGTAGACAGCATGTGGCTCTCAATGGAACCCTTTCATCTCCTCTCCCTGTAAAGGCTGGGGTACCCCCAAGGCAGTGTTCTTGGTCCCATATTATTCCTAATCTTCATCAATGATCTCACTTACTCTGGAAAATCCTCTAAATCTCTTTACTGATGACTCCACTCTATGCTGGTGACATCTCTCATCCTTCTGACAGAAAATCAGCAGCCTCTTCCCTCTCCTCAGACCTTAACAAAATCACAAACTGGTCAAACACTTGGAATATGTCTTTCAATGCTGAGAAATCTCCATCTCCATATATCTCTATATATCTATCTATCTATCTATCTATCTATCTCTCTCTCTCTCTCTCTCTCTCTCTCTCTCTCTCTCTCTCTCTAGCTCTCTCGCCGAAAGGACCGTACTGCAAACCCTTCCATCTACTATCTCAACATCCCTTTCAAAGAGGTTCAGTCACTCAAATTCTTGGGTCTCACTCTTAGCCATGATCTCTCTTGGGCAAGTCACATTTCAAAGTTGGCCTCCAAAGCCAGACTGGGCACCCCAGTGGTGCAAGGTCCTTCCTTAGCACACCTGAGATCTTGTCCAGTTACAACGGTTTCATCCACAGCTTGATGGAGTACTGCTCTCCCTTCTGTGTTGGCCCCTCTGCCTCACATATTGCTCAGATTGACGTCATGTAAGCCAAGGCTTTCAAGATCATTGGAATCTCTCGCCATGAAGCTGAGTCTATGGGCCTATCACTTTGCCATCACCAACAGGTCAGTGGTCTCTCTGTCGTCTTCCAACTCAAATCTGGTTTTGCATCCTCTGCCCTCTCCATGCTTTGTCTCCTCTTCCCCCACCCCACCCAGGGTATCTGCAGGACACACGTGGTCCACCAACAAAACTAGTGCAACTGTCTAAATGCAAAACCACTTCTCACCTCAACTCATTCGTTCCTCTTTTTCCTGTCTGTGGAACAAACTTCCACACTCTCTTCAATCTCATTCTCCCCTTTTGGTCTTCAAGACAGCTGTTCACGACCATCTCAAGTCATCCCTCATCCAAAACCGTGATCTTTTCTACACCTGATAAACCACCCCCACCCATCCCAAAAATTTTGTTTATGCATCTATATTGTCCACCTCTTGTGTTCTCCACTACCCCTTATCATTACCTGCATCTCTTGTTTGTCTGTTTCCATCGACTTTCTTTCTACGCCCTGATATTGCCATTTCCCCTTTCTCCTGTTGTTCTCTT
The DNA here is from genome assembly GCA_024346535.1 of Eptatretus burgeri. NCBI lineage: Eukaryota > Metazoa > Chordata > Myxini > Myxiniformes > Myxinidae > Eptatretus > Eptatretus burgeri. The sequence continues at coordinate 62,095 of BROF01001730.1, forward strand.
TGTTTGTTGTGTACTGATCTCTTCTGTGTCCTCGCTCTTCCACAAGCCTTGACCATGTATTAAATAAACAAAAAATGGATGAAAGTAACACGACAAGCTCTTCATGTCCTTTTTTTCTTGTTTTTTTTTTTTTTCAAGATCTAAGGCTCAAATTGGAGCTGCCACGCAAACCTCACACTCATGGACATACAAACAAATACATGAGACAATACAGGGCTGTTCAACGAGACAAACACAGCCACTGAGCTTGGAGGAAATGCCGCCACTTCCCGAGGTACTCTGGGTACCAGGGACGTCACAACAATGGCACTCTTTTCGCACCGCACTCAGTGGGGCGTTTCCGAAGGAGGAATTTACTCCTCCCCATGGATGCCAACCTATCGGAATTGTCCGTGATCTTAACCTTTTAAATGCCGAACATCAGCCCACGAAGCAGCACGTAACTTTTATAAAAAGTCTTTGGTGTGATGAATCGATTGATTTATATTTCCTTCTTCGCTCTTCTTTCAAGAATCAGCACATTTACAGGGAAACTGAAATCATATTTTGAAATCCGAGAGAAACCAGATCTGATCAGAATGAAATATTTCCCTTGAAAAATTCACCATTATGAATCATATTTAATCTTTGGATTCATTGATTTAATTATGAAAAGCAATTGCTGTTTTTTTTTTTATCCCGCTCCCCCCCCCACCCCGGGAGGGAGGGAGCGCGATATTGTAATCGTCCGGTTTGTTTGTCTGTTTGTTTGTTTGTCTGTCTGTCTGTTCGCAACTTTACGGCAAAACGGCTTCAGCAAACACTATCAAATTTAATCCACAGGTGGGAAATGAACCTTGAACGACCCCATTAACTTTTGGGTCCAATTGGATCAAAGGTCAAGGTCAGGTAACGAAAAGATCAAAATCATTTTACGGTCATAACTTCGTCAAAAATGGTTTAATTCACTTCAAACTAAGACTAAAATATTCCTTATTCTATTCCTTATAATCAACATTCAGGTTAAGGATATATCAAATTTAAATTTGATCCCCAAAATAACTTTATGCCTTAAATGGGCGGGATTTGTTGTGCCTGGCAAGACTTGTTTTTATGTTTTTTTTTCACATGATCTAAGGCTCATAGTGGAGCTGTCACACAAAATAGACATACAGACGAACATACGTAACACAAGACAAGACTGTTATATGAGACAAACACAGCCACTGAGCTTAGAGGAAGTTCCATCACTTCCCAGGGTACTCTTGGTACCAGGGACGTCACAATAATGGTACTACTGTCTCACCACACTCAAGGCAGCGTTTCCTGAAGAGTAATTTCTTCCTCCCCATGGATGCCAACCTATGGGGATTGTCTGTGCTCTGAAGCTTTTAAATGCTGAGCACCCAGCAAAAAAGCAGCACGTACCATCTTTAACGTCTTTGGTACGACTCAGCTTGGGTTTGAACCACCGACCTTCCAGACTCAGAACAGATGCCCTTACCATTACACCACTAAGTCTGGTTTTAAAGTCAATCATGGAATTTACATGTATGTCGTACAGAAATTCCAGGGAAATTAGACAAATTGCATTTGCTTGTGCATTATATTTTCTTGTATGAGATGTGATAAAACTTCAACTAGAATAGTACTCGGTAGAGCGCATATATACCTACACCAGGACTGAACAGTTTACTTTTTGTATTCCAACGATAGGCCGGATCTGCATCCAAATCTCCACCAAAATCCAATCATTTCATCCTCGTCACACACCCAACCTGTCCACCAAGTTTTAACTGAATCCATCCATAACTTTTTAAGATATCATGCTGACAGATAAGCAAACAGACAAACAAATGGGTGAACACAAAACCTCCATCCTCCACCTTTCATGGTGGAGGTAAAAAGTTGCTGTTGATCAGATCGAGTAATCCATATCAGTTTGATTTCTGAGTTCTCCTTCTCCTCTCTGTCTCTCTGAACATCATGTTACATCAGATATAAGCAATGCAAAATGTGTCCACAAGACTACATTGAATTCCTAAAATTGTTATTGACGAGGTGAGCCATTAAACCAATTTACAGCTAACAGGCTCATTCGAGATTGAAGTTATTTCCTGAAATGGCATTACAAGTGTCATCTCCATAGCACAAGATATGAAGATGATAAATCTATGACAGATGCTGTAGAAAAATGAGTCGAGCATCGGTAAAAGGAATGAGGAAAGAAACAGATCCAACGGGAAGCTGTAGATGGAGTGCAGTTACCTTTGAGCTGTCTAGTTTGGGTTCGATACTTGAGCCATCTATTAATTGTCTCTCCTCTCCAGGCAATTCTTGAAATACTTGGGCCAAAAACCCCAGCAGGCTCGATACACACTCTCGAGTGCAGCCTTGAGGTTGCTGGTTGCATCATTGATTCGGGACGCGGTTATGCCGCTAATGCATTGCCCCTATTACCAGAACACTGGTGCTCACTTTGCTGACCTCGGAAGGATGACAGGCTGAGTCAACCCCACCTGGTGTTAATTCAGTGACAACGGGGCTCAAACCAAACTCAGGACCCGAAGATCCCAATCCAGCAGCCAGCTCTATAAGATGGTAGGAATAATTTGGGCCATTAAAATATGTAGTTGTAGAAATTAAGTGTGACATATAGCTGCCATAATTAGCATTCCATTCTCAAAGGTTTTGGAATGATATATCTTGAGTTGGGCAGAAAAGTTGTCATTGAGTGTTTCTTTTTCCATTAAAACTGTTGTAAATTAAAATTCATGGTATTCCTCCATCAAACCTTGGAAACATTTATCCTCAAATTATTTTGCCATGGACACGTCATTCTTGCTTTTCATAGTTATCCGAATTTGTGCTGTAAAGTTCACACTGAGAATATTACGTTTTTGAGTTTGAGTGCAATCAGACTTGACAAACACTTGAGGTTTGGACAACAGGATCTAAGAAAACCCTAAGCTCTGTCTGGCTGCGTGCTGAGCACACTTGTGGCCCAGTCTTCATGGCCGTGGACTGCATCAGGCCACTGGAGGATTAACCCCGCGCAGTGGTGAAGACAAGGCCGGATGCAAATAGAAAATGGTGTTGTTGTTCGTCAGATCATCAGGATGATAAACATGACAACTGCAAGCCAGTCTGTCAGCACGTGAGGTAGTGAGAAATATCAAAAGATCATATCAGGTTTTATGTTCTCACATGAATGTTCTTTCCAAACCCATTTTTGAAAGGGGCATTAAAATGGATCTTGTTTCTGGTACAGCAGTGTCAAAAATTGAGAGACTGTTGGAATAAGTTGTTTGGGCCTGCTATATATATATATATATATATATATATATATATATATATATATATATATATTTTTTTTTATATATGCCATTTCATTATCAAGATAAGCAACACAGGTGGGTGAGATTAAAGGTGAAAGTGCAAGAAAAGCAAAGCTGTAACCAAGCTGTGAAGAGGTTCACAAACACCATGAAGGTTGTGGGGTTTGCTCAACAAGCAAATGCTAAAAAGACAACGGAAAAAGGACATTCTGAGAGGGTGGGAGATGTGACTCCAAAAATGGATAAATAACACTTTGACAAGAATAAATTTAGAATATATATATATATATATATATATATATATATATATATATATATATATATATATATATATATATATATATATATATATATATATATATATATATATATATAGGTTCTCCAATGACTATCAGCAGAAATGGTTTTGTACTCACGGAAAAAAACGTCAGCTTCGAGCACGCTCGTCTGCTTTCCCAAATGCCTCTCAGCTTAGTATGCATCTTCCTCCTCTGCAAGCGCTCTCTCAGAATGTCCGCTCCAGCCGAGACACTCACAAACCATTCTTTTTTTTTTTGTTCCGGATGCTCCTGAACCTCCTCTTCTTCCTCCTTTTACACATTCTCCTTTGATCTATTTTTTTATCTTATGAATTATAAGTCTACAATAAAGCTTGTAAATTATAATGCTACCAATTGTAAACTTCATTTTGAAATCACAGTACAGTATATCAATTTATCAGAATTATCAGGGAAGAACCTCACCTACACTAGCTGAGAAAGCCTTCCATCAGAAGCCTCCGTTGTGCGAGCTCGTTTTTGAGCTTTCGGAGTATCGATGAAGTTCGCATTTAGTTGTTTGTTTGTGTTTTTTACAACGCATGAGTACCTGAGTACCAGTTGTGTGAACTCCTGTATCTATATATACATATATATATACATATATATACATATATATACATATATATATATATATATATATATATATATCGACATTATGTGCCTGCATTGGCCTTGGTAAGTTGGATTGAGGTCAACATGCCTGTTGATCGAGCAGTCATCAGACCACCATGTCTCAATAATCTCACGACTTGTCTTGGAGGGGGCCGTCCCCATGACTGTGGCTTGTTCCCACGTGAAGGTGTGGTTCAGGATATCGTTGTGTGTGGTGATGGTGGAGGTTGTGTCGTGTCTGGCTTCTGTACATTGGTGTTCAGTCATTCTTATGGCCAACATTTTTCCTGTTTGACCCAAGTCGTGGGTGGTGCAGTCATGACAGGGGGTGTCATAAACAGCCTGACATGTTTAATCTGTCTATTTTATCTCTCAGTTTTGGTCGCAATGTCCGAGGATTAGAGTTGGGTTTGTGGGCAATGCGGACACCGTGGAGCTAGAGCAGATGACTGGCAAGTTCAGATGCTGTTTTGATGTCGGGTACTGTGACTGTCTTTGTTGGCTTTGTTGGTATGTCCTGCCCTTGTCTCATTTTTCGCTGGGATCTCTTGATTATCTTGTTAGACTCTTCGGATTTTGCTGCTTCGATCTGTCCAACTACCATAATGGGATTGAGCTCGGTCCGGTTGAGTTTTTGCACAGCTCATCTTGTGACACAATTGGTGATCACTGTTGCAGTCCAGTATCTTGTCCATGTGTGTGAGCTTGTGGTATACTGTTGAGTCCATTCAGTTGTCTGGCTTCCTGGAGAGTAAGACATTTAGGAGTGCCCGTGAGCCTTCTTTTTAAACTTCACAAGTGAATTGGAGCTTGGGTGACCTCGAGTTTAGGTGGGTGTAGGAGCTTTTGAGTTGGTTGGCCTTTATGATCCAAATGTATTATCTACGTACCATAGCCATAACTTCGGCCTGTGCTGCCTCATCAAGTAGGCAGCATCCTCAATGGCTTGCATGACAAGCTCTGCTACTATTTGAGCCAATACTCAGGCCAAGAGGAACCTTGCTGGGAAGTGGTGAAACTTCGCTTGAGACCTGGTACCCACCACATTAATGGGGTTATATATATATATATATNNNTATATATATATATATATATATATATATATATATATATATATATATATATATATATATATATATAAATAATTCTGTGTGCTCCCCCAGTCTCCTTGTAAAGGGCAATTCTTCTTACTCTTCTTCTTCCCCCTCTCTCCAAGGGCTATAAAACAGGCAAGATTGTGATTAAAGGAACGAATTTTTGTTCACAGGTAAATGGATTAAACCTTTCCAATGGTACCATTTGTATTATTGCAAGAGGAGAAACTATTCAGAATAAAGCATTACATCTTGAGAAACCCAGCTCGTTTTAATTAATTTTATATATAAAAAGATTTATTGTCGGTGTGAAAGACAAAAGTGAGGCAATTATTTCCTTTCTACTTTCAGGTCAGGTCAGGTATGGGAGCATGTGCCAGAACAGCACGTCGCTGCGTCCACTTTCCGCCGGTACTCCAGGGGCCTCCGTCTGGCCGTCCCCCAGGCAGATGCCAGGCCCATCCCCATCTCCTTGAGATGGTGGTTAACCTGCTGCAACCATGAGGCACGTGGTCGGCCCACTGGCCTCCTCCACTC
>BROF01001730.1:68747-90423 GCA_024346535.1 Eptatretus burgeri
ATATACACATATATATATATATATATATATATATATATATATATATATATATATATATATATATATATACACATAATCCCATTCATTACTGTAGTGGATCTAAACCCTCCAGCTTGTTGGATCAGTAAGACAGATAACATCCAATACCAGCTGAAGCTGCACCTGAGCAACAATGACCATCTGTCACAAGAGCACATTGGTCTCCATCTTGTTGCACTAAAGTCATGAGGTGTGGTTGCGGCCAGGGATAACAATAAAACCAAACTAGAGTGAAGTCTATGTCACGCAATTGCAATTTTCCGTGCTTCCCACCTCGCAAAGTTGAAAGATGGTGAAGAGTTTCACCAGGAATTACCCAAAATCAAATTTTGAGTTAAAAAAAACAACCTTCTGTTTTGACCCTTGTGACTAATTTTTGGCCTTTTGACACCCCTCCTTCCATAGCTCCAGGGGTGCAGCCAAAATGATACTGCACTCACACATTCTTGCCACATGGTGATCATAACGACCAAGTTTGCTGAATTTCTGCACAACCATTTAGAAGGAGATAGCATGAAACAGACAGATACACAGACGGAGCAGGATACAATAACCTCCCACCTCCACATTTTTTAAATAAAGCATGGGGGTAAAAAGGCCCTTCCGTCGCGATGAAGGCAATGGGACATTAAAGCGTCAGTTCTGATTAGCGGCTATCAACATATCACATAGGCCCTGAGCGGGGCGGGGGGGGGGGGGGGGGNNGGGGGGGGGGGGGGGGGGGGGGAGGTAAATTGAGAAAGAAAGAGGATATGGGATAAAAGAGAGGAAGCGAGAGATGGGATAAAATGTATAGTATGTCAGAAAGATATGGTATATGAGTAAGGAGCTAAGGAGAGGAAATTGTGATGTAAAGGGCATACAGGGGGAAGGAAAGAAGGTGTGAAAGACTCGACAACATTTTGCACGTGTAGCCTCCTACAATGTATGTAGTTATTTTCGACCTAGGAATTCAGCTGTGCTTGTAATGTGATGGAGAATATTTTTGAACTTTTTGATTCGGTCTGTTTTGAATCTGTACTTGAATTGTGCTCGGAGCGCCATGTTCGCCTCAATTTTGAGTTTTATTTGCTCTGCCCTCACTTGCTGCTTGTGGACCTTCTAAGTTATTAAACTTCCTGCTTACGTCAAGACTTGTGTTTTTCCAACTGAAGCTGTCAGAGTATTAATCACGTATACATCTTGTAATACATGTACAGGGTGTTTGGCGGATATGTGTCAGAAAATAAATGTCAGTTATTATTTTAGTATTTCCCACCCCCCCCCAAAAAAAAAAAATCGAATAATATGTGATAGATCTGCTTTCGTCGGAAAAAAAAATTGTTGAATGGCTTTAGTTCGAATCACATGATGCACACATTTGCCTGATCTCCGTGGCCTGCATCATATTTTCTGGTTGAAGAATAAAGCACGCTCAGAGAACATAAGGAGAGAAGAAGGGTTTGACAGACAAAATGAGGGTGCCATTGCTGTCACGAATGCGGATACGTTGCCGGTGACAATTAACAACAAATTAATTCAGTTAAAGGAATGTTTGAACATATAAAAAGCCTTTTTGCAAAACTTACTACATTTCCATAAATTAAAAGCGTTCCATACCGGCAACATGGACTTCTTGTTACCCAAGTGCGGACCATGGCATTCTATTTCCATTAATTTTCATTTATAAATAATGTGTAGATTTTGTTTAAAATTCCTGCAACAAATTCCTGGAATAACCTGGAGGACGAATCACTACATGATATTATATTTGGCTAAAATGGAGGACTTCGAATTTGAAGTCAGCACAAGTAAATGGTTCGTGAAGGCGTCTTTAGAAACGATGAAAGAAAAGAGATGACGTATTGACCGACGACGACGACAAAGGAATTCCAGATAAAGTCGTAATTGTTCGCAAGAACAAAGTCAACTGAACAAGTAACAGTAATGATGGAATGGTTTCCAAAACGACATCCAGAAGAAATCTTATTGACGCTGGAGATTCAGGGAACTTCAAGCATCCACTCCAATCAGATGCAGAGATTGCTGCGGAGTGGCATGAGGCGGTCACGACGGCACCAAGCAGATGATGGCCTATCTGTCTGTGTTCTTAGCGATACTACTCGCCCCCCTTTATCAGCAAAGCAATGACGAACACTCCTGAGATAACACTTCATTTACATTACTGCCTCATCAAAAGCTGCTCTTTGTGTTTTTTTTTGTTTGTTTTACCTTCACTCTCTTTCTTGTTTGATTCTGCCTTCTGTTCACTACCTCTATTGTGCTTACTTTATGTTTCAAATCTAATAAATATTTGCCCATCTTTCTGTCACCATAACCATAACCTCTTTTTTTGTTATTTTATTACTAACCAACTCCTCTTCCCATGACACAAGAGCCAGTCATAAACTCTATTCCAGATGCAGGACTCTTCTATGAGTGGCCTCGATGTATGAACATACGATTATATCACTTGAGACAGTGTTGCTTGTGTCCAAGCCACACTTCCCACCATGGAAATGCATCTTTGCAGGGGCATGTCTGCCCTATCTCACTCATGGAAACTGTGGTTTATTCATAATTTAGATAAAAACCCATGCAGCCACCATGCTTAACCTCAGCACTTGTTTCGGCTGCACATCTCCTCTCCTGCTCTGGGTTCTTCCCAATAAATGTTCAAGCATAAAGTTGGACCATGGATTGATGAAACTTTCCAACCGAAATTCAAACTCAGTGAGCACTCATTTGCATATCATGTCCAAAGAAGAACATCAGAGTCAGAGTTGAGCCATGGGGGACCTTCTACCCTTAAGTCCCCAAAATATTTCACAAAGCATGAAAAAAAAATCTGTTGTAAAGTTCTGCAAGTTTGTCAGATATTAGCTTGAAACAGGCCTTTGTTCAATATTTAATGAACAAATACATAATTAGACTCCTTTATTAAGACTTCTTGACTCAATTGAATTGTGCACTCCTCTGAACTAAGATACGAATGAGTTTGACTTCTCGGAAACAACACACTTCAAAAAATTGCAACTTCGATTGAACATCTCTTTCTCGTGCTCTGCCCGATGGCAGGTTCAGCCCCACAACAAGGATTACACTGGATGGTTTGCTTTTGCCTTCCCAGCAGTCATCAGTGCAGTACTTTGTAATTTGTTCAGGGGACCAGTGACAACTCGCCTACTCTTTATGAAAGACACGGGATCATTAACGTCCACCAGCCAATGCTAGCAGATGCACACCAAGCTTAATGTTTGTCGGAGGAACCGCACTTTGTGATGCAACACCCTGCCTGAAAAGCAACGATCCGACAGACAGTTTATAGTCGAGTTGGGAATCCAATTAAACAGCTCAGAGGTAAGTGTGCTAACTCTGCACCATCCTGTCGGACAGGTTGATCACGTGATGTGATAATTACATGATCCCATAAGTCCGATAAAATTGTGGAAGCAGCACAGTTGCACTTCAACAGTTGAGGAAAAGGCAAAGATCTCATAGCATTTAGTAAGTGCACAGGAAAAGTTTGGCAAAGTGGCAAGAAAAGCAACATTCTCACCTTTAATTAATCTCTGGCACTCACCTTTAATTAATCGACCATCCTGGGGCCAAATGACCAGGTTATGATCCTTCTATGTATGACATAATGTGCAAGTGGGGTGAGTGGGTTACTGGACCAGCATTAGAGAGTTACATGGGGTAAAGGGTGTTGTAGCCCCATTTAAAAAGTTTGGTCGACTTTCTTTTTTTTTACTGCACTATCATCCGCAAACTGAAGCAGCCAGGTTAAACTGGCTTCAAGATTTCTCTCTTAATTACAAATCTGAGGCTTGCTTTGGCTTTCCTTCTTTATTTGCTCACACAAACCTGTTTTATGTGAACAAAAAGTGTATTTTTCATGTTAATAATCACACCATTTGTTTTCAATAGTGAATATTCATAAACTTGAATTTTCTCATGTCCTCTTTTTCTCATGTAATAATAATCGGGTTATGGGATCTTTGACCCAGTGTTACAGAGGTGTCAAGGGGAGAGAGAATGTTAAAAAATAGCTGAAAATGTGTCATATGATATATATATATATATATATATATATATATATATATATATATATATATATATATATATATATATATATATATATATATATATATATAAATATATATATATATATATATATATATATAGCCGTTTCGCCTTTGTCATGATTGCATATTTTAAAATTTATTGGCAGACATCCATTCCAACCCCACTGGAGACTCTCAACCACCATCCCAGCCCAAACCTCCTGTCTTTGCCCAAAATATAATGAAATATACTGGAGTTCATTTTCACTCGCTATTGCAAACAAGCTGTTAAATCTATATGACAGCTTTGGATGTTTCAGCTGTAATAACTTTATAACCTCATGGTGTTAAGTTTTATCATGGATTCTTAACATTAACATGGTAATGCGTAGGACTCGAGATCATATTAAAACCCTCTAGTTCACTTAGTGATGGCACGGTGTGATTGTCCGTCGTGTGTAATCAAAGTAAACATCCAAATTGTGATCTTCACTTTTCCAATTGATTAGCAGTCCTTTATGTAAGCATAGAATTAATTATTAAAAACCTTCACAAACTGTTATCATTTTTGCATTGAAAATCTTTACTCCATCACAGCAGTGAAGCTTGCAAATACTTATTGCAAATTATGCCCAACATTCTCACCCACCCACATGCACCCTGAAGTGTTAAGCCTTCTGACCCCGGGAATTTTGACTCTGCATCCCACATGTGTACCCCCTTATCCGGCAGACATCTCCAGGAGGTCAACGCAGCGTTCTGGCTTTAGCGCTCCTCCCCGAGTGCCCTAGAAAATGATGAGCTAGGGAAAGTGGTTTGCCACGCCACAAATCGCACCTGGCCGCTCATAACCCTATCCTCCCCCTCCCCCTCACACACATCTCCCTTCTCTCAACTCCCTCCGCAACCGCATAAGCCACCCCCTCTCCATTCCACCTCCAAGCACTCTACCCTTCCAACTATTTCCAGCAGCCTCAGTTAAACCCACACAATCGTTTTTGTTTTTTTAAAATACAACAGCTCAATGAAATACGCCACCTTCCTAGAATTAAATACCCGTTTAAATAAACCAGGACTCACATAATGTATTTTCACTTCACTCTGGAATCAGATTAATCATCCAGTTGTATGAAGGGCAGTATTTGGATCCTTCACAGGGGTGGTGAGAGCTTTGGGGGGGAGGGGGGGAAGGGGGTTCAGGGGCGTCGGTGGGAAACGCACAGCACAAACACTATCACTGCTCGGACTTGCGCTGTGCACTTCATGGTCCAAAATTAATGAAAGACAGCACTTGTTTTTATACTTCAATTCAGACAATAAAAATTAGCACAATATAATTACTTTAAATAAAAAGTACCACCAAAAAATGTGAATTTTTAAGCTCAACAAGCCTCCAACATAACAAGGAAGGCAAATCTGCCTTTAATACTTTATCCAAATAGTCTGGAAACACAATCTGATAACCAGAAGTAACCACACGGGGGTTTTTCCTTCTCCATAAGGAATCCGTGCGTGTCTAACTTGGCCTGTCTGCAGCGATTTAACACGTATACATCAAACGGACAGCGAGTGAGTGAGATGACATTGTGTGGCCACAATGGGCAGATATGCTCGCTTGACTGCATAAAATATGATGCCATATGAACATCCAGCACAACATTCAGGCCTTCAGCAACAAGGGTCATAAAATTTACAATTTTTAATCATACATGAGGAATTGAAACATAACCATATATGGTTAGTCCGTGTGCTTATGCTTGAGGTCTGCAATGGCAGTGAGAATGTCAGTGGATACTAAAGAGAAAACAGAAATTTTACTCCTTTGGTCTCCTACATCCTCATCGAATCAAACTTTTGATGAACAAGGATAGACTCGCAAAGCAAGCCATAATGGGGGGAAGGGGCTGGGGGTGAGGTGGGGGGGGGTTCCAGCACTGACTCCCACACAAGCCTGCAGGCCCGTTGTGTCTGCCACCGTGGCTGTTCCCACCACCCCCAGCCAATCCATCACGCCAGACGACAAGCCGTACATGGCTCTCCAGGGTGACTGTATGGCCCTCCCCTCTAATTGAAAACACCCTCGCAAGCTGTACCACCCATTGGTTCATACAGACCCTGCGATTCTAAACATCGACAAGAAAACACCCTATTACATCCAACTTTATCTCATTACTCCCTGACGTTTGTAAATGTGCTCTGCACAGCAAGAAACTCCAACAAAGAAAACAATACGGAAAGATGAATGCATGAAAACAGGCAACAGCAAAATGAATTGTTCTGATCGGGAAATCAAAAGGAGTACCGTTTTCTACTTGGACCAACACTTGTGTATGATGTAGAGGAAATGATGCCTTGCTGGAAATGCCTCCATCCTGACAAAGCCCAACACACCACTCCCCATCATGGTGACCACCACGATGAAGTCGTGTAAGGCATCAGAAAGGCAATGTGCAAGGTTGTTGGTAAACACAGTGATTTCCACGTTGAAGATACGAACCCCAGTACGTATTAGAAATGGCTACATTGCTTGGAATTTTTTTGTGAAGGTAGTGTTTAAACAAATGGATGGCCAGGATTCACTGTAGTGTGCCAGAGGGCAAGCATGTTTACCATTCCAATCCCATGCCAAACTGATCCAAATCAAACGGCCTTAAGCAGAATGACTAAGAATCCAAAAAGTTGGTTACCATCTTGCAAGTGGGTACAAAGAGAGCAGCTGCATTGTAAATAAATAAATTAATATGTACAAGAGCAGAAACGATAGTCATCACAATTCTTTTTAAGCAAGGAGGGCCGAATCTACTTCAATCCGTTCACCTGCTACACACTCCTCCTCCCCGAACATATGTAAATGGAGCACAATGTCCTTAAACATGTACTAAAGTGCTTCTTAATGTGATCACTGCAGTGGCTTTGGGAAAGTCCATCCAATTGCTGCCCCGAGTTGCGAGGCCACCGCATGCAACAAAGGCTGGAATTATAAACAAACACTTAACGTCTCAAGCAGGGTTTATTTTCCGAGCTGCATTCACCAATGGCAGCTCACAATGGGTAAACTATTTAGCCCCAGCAGCACCCGCCTGGCTTATTGTGAATCCATGCAGTGGTACCTCGGAATGGTGACTACGAGGTGCGACCGGCAACCTATTGACCGACGTATGACCACGGCCTTAGCAGAAGGATCCTTCGAAGGGCACCGAGGGTGCAGTGCCTGCATGCTCTTCCTAACAGTTTCTGACGTGGCTGGCCAACTGCATTACACCTGCACTTACCATGTACATGCAAGATTTATCTTTGGAATATCAGAGAAGAGACACTCACAGGCAATGAATGAGATTTCAGATGATGATGACTTTTAGGGGCCATTTGAAATGGAGCTATTTGGGGGAGACTCCTCCCCTCATTAACTCCATTATATATAAGGGGGAGAGGAGGGATTTGGGAGAAAATTGAAAACGACAGAAAGAGAAGAGGAGAGGAGGGAAGAATTGCAAGAATATAGGTATAATAAAAGGGAAGGTAAATGGGATATTGAGCATACTATAGTTGTAAGGGTCAAAATTCCATCAGATTTGTGTACGTAAAGGCCCAGTCACACCTTGACGTTTGACCAGCTTATGCCGATTTTTGGAAAATTTGTCTAAAACGCTGGTACACGTCGAATACGTTTTGGGTAAGTTTTGATAACATTGAGAGCACGCTGAAAAACACTGCCATATGTCGTTGTACGCTGGCTTCCATCGTTGTACTTTTCGGTTGTCCTCAAATTTTCCATGCTTGAAATTTTAAGACTTATGCCAGCGTATGACTCACACGTTCCGCATAACGCTGGCCATAAGTTGGAGGCACGTCACGCGATCGTTGACACACGTCGATACACGTTACTTGCGAGTTACTCATAAGTCGAAACACGTCGAGGTAATGTTTAGCGTACCCGAAACTTATTTCTAACCTATGAGTAACGTGTTGTACTCACGTTACGCGATCGGTGACACACATCGACACACGTTACTTGTAAGGTGCTCATAAGTTGAAACACATCAAGGTAATAGTTAGCGTCAGTGTTCCACATTTCCTGGTTTTATTTTTTTTTTCTTCCTTCCTTCGATATGATGGTGATTTTGACACTTCGATTTCTAGTGCGGTTATAATATAATATAATTAATAGGCTGCCGCTCAACGGTTTAAATCATAACCGCACTGTACACTGAACACCGTCATACCGAAGAAAAAAAAAACCGGGAGTCTGGAACACTGACGCTAACCATTACCTTGACGTGTTTCGACTTATGAGTACCTTTCAAGTAACGTGTGTCGATGTGTGTCAACGATCGCATATCGTGCGTACAACTTATTCCCATCGTATGCGGAGCGTGTGTCATACGGCAAGTACGTCGTAAAATTTTCAACATGTTTAAAATTACAAGACGTACTCCATTTAATACGACGTATGATAGAGTACTTTAGCGTTCTATTCACGCATACCAGACTTACCCATACCGTATTCGACGTGCGCCAGCGTTTTAGACGCATTTTTCAGAGGTCGGCATACGCTGGCAAGATCGCCAAGGTGTGACTGCGATGTTGACACTTCCATTTCTGCGGCGGTTATGAGTTGAATCGTTGTGCGTCAGCCTTTTAATAAGCTACGCCATGTCATCGTCGGCGATGCGTGCAGCGCGCTATGCATAAGTTAGACTATCGTTGGGCATAGGTTGTGAAGGCCGACAACAGGTTCAGCATTCGTTGGTATAAGTTATCTATAACACAACGAAACGTTCTGTGTCCGTTTCTAATACGTTATGCATAAGACCAAGTCGTTATGAATACGTCCGAATCTTTTAAAAAAACATCAAAAGTTCAACGTAAGCCAGCGTTTTACATACATTTTAATACGTTGCCATTGCTGGCTAAAACGTCAAGGTGTGACTGGGCCTTAATTCATATTAAACCTCTATTTCCACAAAGTTTGAGGCTCATGGAGAAGTAAATATCAGACTCATCCAATCAAACTTGTATTGTTCCTACTAGAAGCACCAGCTCCCTACGGGAGCCATCAAGGGGGTCATGTTATTATATTATACCTATTTTACTCCAAGACGTCCCAGGATTACACACCCAAAAAATGGTTGCGATCGGTTCAGCCGTTTTTGCAGTACCTGGGAACAGACAGACGGTAATTATAGTAAAGATATTGGTGTTCGTGCCTCATAATATTGGGGCACTTGTTGGTTGAAATCCCTCTATGATATGAATTTGTAAGTTGTCTCGAAATGTCCTCCTTTTTCATTGGTAAAGCACCGCCATATACAGTGGCCTGCAAAAGTATTCACCCCCCCCCCCAAAGTTTTCACATTTTGATGCCTCCTGAGCTTATTTCATAATGCCTTCAAAAAAAACTAAATATATAAAGTCTTCACAAACTACTCCAAGGTGATAAAACATAAAAATGCAGATAAAATGTGAATAAGTTTGATTTACAGAGAAAATCAGATGATTCTCAGTTTCATAAGAATTCAAACCCTTTACCGAATTAACCCGAAATCACTTTAGGAGAAAATTATTTGTTTGAAAAGTTACAAAATAAGGGTAATAGGTTTCACCTGTGTATAATTAATCAGTGGTTTAACTTAAAAATTAAGCTCCCCCACTTATCTGAGGAGATTTAAGGTGCAACTCACTTGATCAACCAATAAAGCAAACATAAAGACTAAGGAGCTTTCCAAAGAAGTCAGACATAAAGTGGTGGAGAAGCACCATTCAGGAGAGGGTTATAGGAAGATTTCAGTCACTCATTATCCCTTTGAGTATGGTGACATCCATCATTAAGACGTGGAAGACGTATCATACCACCCAGACTCTACCCAGATCAGGTCGCCCATCCAAACTCAGCAGCCGGGCAAGAAGGAAACTCGTTCGGGATGTCACTGTAAATCCAACAATGACTTTGAAAGATCTGCAAATCTTTATGTCCGAGGTGGGGGTCAGTGTTCATCAATCAACAATATCCCAATTCCCTTCACAAAGCTTGCCTCGATGGACAGGTGGCAAGAAAGAAGCCATTACTGAAAAAGACTCATCTAAAAGCTCATATGGAGCTTGCGAAAAAGCATCTTAATGATACAGCAGGCATGTGGAGAAAGGTTTTGTGGTCAGATGAGACAAAAATTGAACTTTTTGGTCTAAATTCTGGTGCAACACTGCACATCACCCAGTCAATACCATCCCTACTGTCAAGCATGCTGGTGACAGCATCATGTTATGGGGCTGATTTTCATCAGCAGGGACTGTCAAGCTTGTCTGGACAGAAGGGGCAATGGACGGTGCAAAGTACGGGAGAATCCTTCATGAAGACCTGCTTGAGTCAGCCATGAAACTGAAACTGGGTAAGGGATTCACACTTCAACAGGATAATGATTCAAAGCACAAAGCTAAAGCCACACTGGAATGGTTGAATAAGAAGAAAATAAATGTTCCTGAGTGGCCCAGTCAAAGTTCTGACTTGAACCCAATTGAACATTTATGGCGACACTTGAAGATTGTAGTCCATCGACGATCCCAATCAAACATGGCAGAACTAGAGCAATTTTCATATGAAGAATGGGCAAAGATTTCACCATCTCACTGTGCCAAGCTGGTAAAGACTATGTGTATATATATATATATATATATATATATATATATATATATATATATATATATATATATACATATATATGTGGTGAAAATAGTGCTAACTTGATGGGAGACAGTTTTACAAATCATCTTTCTTTATCTTATGATTATGGAGTATGATATGTTGTGAACAATAAAATTTATGTCAAGAAATTATGAAATGCATTTCCAAGAATGCGCCACAGAACTTTGCCCACCGAAGGTGGGCTGACAAGGGTACTCCCAGCTGGAGGGCGGTTGTGCCCACTTGTGAATATAAGTATCAAATCTATATAAGAAGATCCAATGTTTGTGTTTCAGTTTTGAATCTCCTCCCAAAACAACACACCTATGCTGTTACTCGTTTCCCATTTCTTCAAATTCGAAAATAAAATTTAAATTTAGCTGCAAACAACAACACAACAAAAAGTGAGCCTCGGGCCCAGGCATGAGATAAATATGATGATGATCATCAAATAATCAAAATGCTTCAACTATGTCACGTGAAAACCTCCATGAATAAAAGCAACATACAGCTGTTTAAATCCTGACATGTGTAGTCAATCAGCTTCACTTGTCTGGATATTCTCTTCTGGTGGGAACGGTACTTGGGTGAGGTTGCATTACCAGTAAGCCAACCCTTTGCTTTGAATGCATTAAGTGACTTTCCATTAGCGAAGCTTTGTATTATGGTATCATATGGAGCGTGGGTTTTAGAATTGTGATAGTAACAGCACTTAAGCCAGCGTGCTCGTTAGAATTTTGCAATGAAACAAGCAAAATTGAGATCTCACCGACTTGAATTTGGATTACGAAATTGGCCACAAGCTGGAACATTTATGGTCTTTAGCTTAACGGAATGGCAGATGTGCATTGGATTCAAAATGGTGATCTCTTTTTTAATTTTTTTTTTTTTACAAATGAAGCATGAATGACCTATTGGCTTCACCGTCAGTGGAGTCAGGCAGTGATGACAGCGTTTCGTCCTTTTGTCAGAACCTGCCTGAAAGCTCAACACTGCCTCCGTCAGAGAATGACTTTTCTCCCTGTTGGCCAGAGCAAGAGTGAGGAAAAAAAAATACACTGCCTTTACTCGTGTACCACTGGGTAATTGCATCGAGACAAACCTCTGCTGGCTTTGAATGTACACATCGTCGACCTAGCAAGCCATGACAAGGTACTGCCGAGCATGCGCACAGCTCGTAGACATAAGCTGAAGGAGAAATCGGAGTAAAATTGGAAGCATATGCCTGATGAATGCGCCGTACTGTGCGAAAGCATTTAGGCACAGATACAAAGGAAGTTTGCTTATTTGCGAAACCGATTATATCAGTGATAAAGTTCCTTCCACAATATGCTGAACAGCTAGAGTGAGCATTGTAGATTGAAAAAAATCTTATAACGAATTCAAAACGACTTGGATGAAACAAATAGGAAAACGAAGAAGTAGAATACAAAGAACTACCATGTTTATTTATTTATTTTAAAGGCTGGAGATACTGCAGAAAGATCTGGCAGGTCTTTAGAGGTCTGTTAGTATTCTCGTGACGACAGAGCAGTTGAAGAAGGTGATTTTTTTTATTATTATTATTATTATGATTATTTTTTTTACGAGGAATCCCAAAGACGCTTGAAGTCATTCCAACGCCAAGCAGATGCATGCCAGACAGTGTGGTTCTTTATGCAATGATATCCCTCAGCATCATATAGGCCGAGGTTTTTGAGTGTGGGGGTTTGAAATGAGCAAGTAACAAGAGTGCAGGACTTTTTGGCAGAATGTTTTGTTACGCTATCATTATCCAAGGCTGTGGTGGATGGCTGTGTTACATCTTTATCAGCTATACCAAAGCACCCCCTCCTTTCCTCTGGCTTAAAAATAAATCCACTCTGATATCCCAGACAAGTCAGGGAAGACAAGTGAAATTCGACCCCTGGACATGCCATTAAGACTCCTTTCATGCCATTGTTTTCCATCACTTGCTGACAATAGTCCTTTAATATTTTGATCAATGCTTGAATTTAACTTTTTCTCAAAAGTTAGTGATTTTAGTAAAGGGAATGAATGCATTGAATTCAGGAAAATGTAATTATGGTGATAAGTTGATATTAAATGCATTCCCAATGTTACCAATAGCTTGCAAGCATTCCGCCGCACTAAGCATCTTGTCTGTCTTTGGGGTTTCCCTCTCAATGTGCTCCTGTTGGGAGGGTGGTGGATGGGGGCAGCATTGCGGAGCATACACTGGTTGCCAAGTTTGATTTTAGTATTGCTTTACTTACATCATGGTAGTCTTATCATGCTGTTTCAGTGCTGATTTGGGGGTGGGCAGAATCACCGAAAGGTATGCACACTCACCTCTTAGCCGTCTAGCCTGGGTTCCAATATCTGCCCAGCTACAAACTGTCACAATCGTGTTTCACAGGCAGGGCAAGCCATCAGTGTGTGTGTGTGTGTGTGTGTGTGTGTGTGTGTGTGTGTGTGTGTGTGTGTGAGCCGTCCCTCGGATGGACATTAAACTGGCTGTCTGGTCTGCCACCATTAGTTGATAGATGGTTAAAATTCCACGGTGTCCTTCGCGAAGAGTGAGCGAGCTATTGCCTTCACCCTGAACAAGTTACAAATTCCTGCTCTAACCTATAGGAGGCACCGCATCAGCGGCACAGCCTTGCCCCCAGCAAATGACCCTCCCTGCAGCCATGTGCTGCATACAAAACAATAATAACGACTGTTGGCTCATGTCTCTGTCCATCTTCATCTTCTTATCTGCTCAACCCCATCACTGACTATGTAATCATTCTGAATTAATTGGTTAAATCCAGAAATGGAGGCTCCTGACCTGAGCCGGGCAATCAGAAACCCACCATGAATTTTTCTGGGCTCCGGTTAAGTGCACATTCGGGTGGCCCCAAAATTAAAGTGGGAGTGATTGTCAAAGCCGCACAGAAGTGCTGGAACACTGAATGTGATTGGAAGAGACGAGGAAGCAAGTGAAGATATTGGAAAAGTGTGAAAGACTGATAGCAGTGCATCTGTGGTCAAAGCATTGTGGATATATATATATATATATATATATATATATATATATATATATATACATATATACATACACATGATGTCTATAAAGTCTTGTTCAGATTTGAAAATTACATTACAACCAAAACCAAACAAATTTTGTGAACATTGTGTATATATTATTAATCATTGCCTGTATTTATACGTTTAGAAGAACAATAAGCCCAGCATCTCTATGCTTTGTACATCTGGCTTCACTTCTGTTCTCTTGACTCTTGCAAGTCCCACACAAGAATGGTGATAACCATTGCTGTATTAAAGCAATCTCCGCTTATGCAATGAATGAGGTCGTTCAGGAAGCATAATCACTCCGCAGTCCTTGCGACGAGTTTGTTACAAGCTGTGGTCCATCATTACTCCCTCCCCAAAGCGGCAGTAATTCCCTGAGCTCAAGACATTTCGCTGATGAGATGATGAGTAAATATGAAAGGTTTATTGGAGGGATTATGAGGTAGAAATGGTTCTCTGGTTTTTATCTTCACATTTTAATGGCAAGAATTTAGAATTTAGCCAGAGTGGCATCGAAGTAAAAGCCTGCTTCTGTGAAAGGCAGCTTAGGATATTTAAGGTTTCCAAGCAAGTGAGAAGAGGTGGTCCAGCCAGATTCTAAGATAACTATTATTAATTAAGGGCATTTTAAGGTAACTTAAGGTATATTTGATGGACAGAACATGTTGTGAAACTGCCAGGAAAGCAACAATGTGACAGTTTCGAGGTCGGCTTGATTCCATGGAAGTTCAAAAGATGCACGTCACACGTAAGCAACTTAAGCAAGTTAACCCTGTTATTCTGATTCATCTTGTAGTCCAGGGAATAGAATTCATATGAAATTTGAGTGAATCCTCGTTCATGAAAATAACACGGCGCAGCGTGATTAATGATGCCATATTTCCCACGTCATTCCTGAAGTCGGGTCAGGAGTCGAACCCAGCCTGGAAGTTTCAAATGTAAGTGCGCTGCCTCTTCACCATTCCGCCAGACAATATTAGCAATTATTATTATTATGCGGTACAGTTTCAATAACACAAATCCATTGGAATTTCATGATGCCATTATTCTTACAATTGTTTCCTTTGTCTAATTACCCAGCCCTCATTCCACCAATTAACCCTTAAAATGGAATGTGAATTCGTCAAAAGATGTTGCCTCAAATTGTATGCCCAAAAGATACGGTGCAGTTATAAATTCCCATTTCATCCGAGATGAATCAGGAACATCGAAGTGATGAACGATTAACACCCAGAACATACATTACCTCGTAATGAATAGCTTTCATCTCCTTAAACCAGAGGATCCGTGGGTAAATCCCGCTGTGTTTGCAATCGGAATTGAAGGGAAAAAACGAAGCACCAGCTGAGTGTGTACAGAGGCGTGTTTGTGGTGGAGTTACGGCCTGCTGTGCTTGCATTCTGCTTGGGGGGGGGGGCTGGGGGGTTTCACACCAGGATAACTTATCAACAAAGGACAAGCCTGCGGCAGGATCCACATCCAGATTGCAGAGCCACGACTCGAGCTCGGAAAAAGCTTCACTCTTCCCTGGATTTGCAGAGGAATAGGAAAAGAACTTCCATTGCTTCATCTTTGCATCGAGGTCAGAGGGGAAGTAGTGGGTCAGTGTAACTCCAGGAACGACTACATGGGGTTTAACCTTGAGGAGTCTAGACATTCCTTGTATTGTGTACAGAAGATGTTCCATTCCTTCTGTGGTCTCAGTGAAAATAACCTTGTTTTGAGACCACCCAGAGAGCAAAGGTTATGCACGTTCAGGTTTGAAGTATTCCTGCCTTTCATTATTTCAGGAAAAACCTTCTACAAGACGCATTTCTTTCGAAGGTATCTGGAGATGAGCGCACATGCCTTCCTGCAGGGGGTGATTAACTGGCCTCGTTCCGACTAGATTCGTCTCAGGCCTTGTTTGGGACAAGCGTTTTGGACAAGTCTGGCTAGGAGCCAGATCGAAACAACTTCAAACGCTCCTCTCACGACGTGATGACAGCCGCGAAGACCTTTCCTCGCAGCTATCACTTTTCTCAATACGACAAGACATTTCCATCCCTGTAATTGCAGTGACTCGCACTGCGTTCAACTGAGAAAATTAATTGCACAGCAAACTTCTCACGGTTTCGGTGTGTTGCGGTTTGTTCCTGGCAGCAAGAAGGGTCAGCCACTGTATATGAACGTGTGTCCAGAACTGAAACTGAACAACACTAAAAACGATGAATAAAAGTGATTTTGAAACGTTTAATCATGAGGAAGTTTATTTTTAAAAAAATTCAAAATTGTAATTCAATAGCAGCAAGTTTTTGAGTGAGAAATCAATGAAAACCATTCACCGATTAAATGACGAATATAATTATTCTTGAATGCGACTGCATGTAGACAAATCCATTTTCAACACCACCTTGGATTTTTTTTTTTTTTTTTTACCTCCGCACTTCTACATAACAAACGGCCCGATAGACCAAACAGGGCAGAACACTGGAAAAATGAGATCATATGAGAGTGTTTATAACAGCAGAGTGCCATGTAAAAGCTTTGTTATTCAATTCAGGCTTTTCCCACTGAACAATTTGTCCATTTGTCCTGGTCGCCCATCCATTGTCCCAATTACTACAATAGGGTTCTTTCTTTGGATCAACACTTTCCCTGCAAATACGGCACTGCTTTTGAATAAAGTTGACTACATGGGATTTACCCTGAACTTAAATGTAAACTCACACTGTGGGAAGCAAAGTAACACTGACGTTTCGGGCATTAGGCCTTCGTCGGAACAACAAGTATTTATAGTCTGGCTTTGGTTTCTAACCCAAATCTAAACTATCGGACTGTCTGTTAGAAGGGAGTTGTCGATTGTATAAAAAAATAAAAAAATCCCTCGGTATATTTTGAAAAGAGTAGGCCATTGTGCACCAGAGTCCTGGCTAAATTAGAAATTGATGCTTTGATCGACAAAGGGGCACTGCATCAGTGGCAAATTTGCACCTGTAGAAGTTGATGTAACTGAACAGCCCGGTGCTTTTCATGCCTGAATGAATGTCAGCTTTAATCGTGTCGTATCCAGGCAGCATTTGGTGAAATATTTTGATCAACGATGCAACTCAATCGGCTGATTGACAAAAAAAAAAGAAAGAAAGACGTGTAGACATGCAAGTAGAGATATGTGAAAAATGATGACTCATAAGAGCCATATCCATGTTTTTTACATGAATGTAGCAGCTATTTTAAAACACACACCACGTGACCCCCGGCCCTCATTTTACTCTTAAATCCTCCCAACAAGCTTTGCCTTTTCTTCCCTCTTCTGTCGAACTCACCCTCTCCAACCTCCATTTCAATGCCACATCCTCCCAATTCTCTTGCTTTTATAAATTTTACACTTTTCCTTCATTTATCAGCCCACCCGAACCAAATTCTTGCGTATCATAAAAATGGTGCATATATTTTTTCATAAACAGGTTCATTATTTGCTTCGTACACAATTCGAAAAGTGATTTAAGTCTTATGATGTGCCTTATACTACACACGAAGGGCAACGACAGCTGTGAAACAATTTGATATGCAGACGTATTAACAAAGGACGTGCGATTCAAACATATGCCTTCTGGGTTTTTGGTAATTGCTCGAAAAAAGCTACAAAGTGGAAGTGCATCAGAGCTATAAGGGTTAGGCTAACACATAATGGCAAACTCAAGACTTGCAGTGGACTCCTTTCCCTAGAAATTAAATACAGTGCCTACAGAAAGTCGACACCCCATTACAAATTTTTCACCTTTTGTTTCCATTTCAGCTCGAATTGAATTACATTAAATCAGACTTTTTCCACCTTCATTTACACATCGTAACCCACAACTTCCAAGTGAAAAACAAATTCAACAAATTACAGAAAATTAATTAAAAATAAAAAAAACTGGAATATCTTGCTTGGATAAATGTCCATCCCCTTTATAATAACAATTGTAAATTAGCTCAGGTGTAACCAATCACCCTCAAAATCATACGCTAAGTTAATTGGCCTCCACCTGTGTTAAATTGTAGTGATTTTGATTATTTCAGAATAAAATCAACTGTTCATGTAGGTTGCCTCTGCTGGGTAGTGCATCACAACAAAGACTCAACCATGAGCCCCAAGGAGCGTTAAAAAGATCTTCGGGATAAAGTTGTGGAAAGGCAAAGATCAGGGGATGGGTTTGAAAATGTTTCAATGTTCTTAAATATCCCTTGGAGCACAGTCGAGACAATCATTAACAAGTGGAAGGTGTATGGTACCAAGACCCAGCCTAGATCAGGTCATTCCTCCAAAGTGGGTGACCAAGCAAGGAAGAGACTGATCAGAGATGCCACCAAGAGCCAACAGCAACTTTGAAAGAGCTACATGCCTTTATGGCCAAAACTGGTCACTATGTGCATTTGACAATGTCCCAAGCACTCTACAAGTCTGGCCTGTATGGTAGGGTGGCAAGAAGGAAGCCATTACTCAAAAAAGCCCACCTTGAGTCCAATTTGAGGTATGCAAAATAACCACTCCCTAGAGATTCTGAAGCAATGTGGAAAAACGTTTTGTGGTCTGACCAAACCAAGATGGAACTTTTTGGCCGATATGGAAACCATTACGCGAAGCACAAACCCAAACACAGCACATCACCCAAAGAACACCATCCCTCCTGTGAAGCATGGGGGTGGCAGCATTCATGTTATGGGGATGTTTCTCATCAGCAGGGGCTGGAACATTTATCAGGATAGAAGGGAAAATGGAGGAAGCAAAATACAGAAAAATCCTAGATGAAAACCTGATGCCCTCTGCAAGAAAGCTGAAATTGGGACGGAAGTTCACCTTTCAGCATGACAACGACGCGAAGCACACAACCAAAGCGACACTGGAGTGGATAAGAAACATAAAGATAAATGTCCTTGAGTGGCCCAGTCAGAGCCCCAACGTAAATCCAATCGAATATTTGTGGCATGACTGGAAGATTGCTGTCCTTCAATCCTCCCCACACAACTTGACTGAGCTTGAACAGTTTTTTTAATTGAAGAAATGGCAAATATTGCCCAATCAAGGTGTGAAAAGTTGGTAGAGACCTATCCCAACAGGCTCACAGCTTCAATTGCTGTCAAAGGTGCTTCCACCAAGTATTAACTCAGGGTGGGGGGGGGATACTTATCCAACCAAGATATTCTAGTTTTATTAATTTCATTTCCAAATAGCTTAAAAAGTATTGTTCGAGGAGAAGGAAGGTACACACATTGAATGTAGATTGAAAGTACTTAAAAGTTCACAGAATCAAAAAATCTGCCCCCTAAAAAGCGGCGATCATATATAACGTAACCCACTACATATTCTCGACCTCAGGTTCATACAGGTACAGTGTTACAGCACCTTCTACAAGATGATTTTGACTTTCGTCGTAATCTGGGGATTCTTGATCACAAAATTATTCATCAAATTCACTTTCTGACGAGTCTGAAGCAAGTCGTGCACCCCTTATCCATTACGTGCTGACAATCTTTCGCTCAATTACATCACTGCAGTTTTCTGGAAATTTGTAGGGCTGGTGCCCCATGGGTTTGCTTTTTTAACTGTAACAACTCAAAAATCATTTGAATTAAATACCATGTTCAGTTCTTTGCTCATGACTAAACAATCAAATCAATAACTAGAATGGCACTCAGTCGAGCGTATACCTCCACCACGCAATGCCTGATCTATGAGAACACATCAGGCCCAATACATTTTAGAATGAAATGTCATGCTTTTTTTTTTGTCCCTTTCTCTCAATGGTGAAGAATCACTTTCAAAATTAAATAATTCTCGTATCCAGATCCGGATTTGGATCTTCATTAAAACTGAATAAACCCGTCCTTGTCACACACCCAAGCTCTCCACCATGTTTCAGCCAAATCCATCCACAACTTTTTGAGATATCGTGATATATATCAATTTAGCCATTTCTCTTGATGGTGAAGAATCACCTACAAAATTATCAGATCAAGATCCGGATTCGGATCCAGATCTTCACTAAAATCGAATCATTTCTTCCTTGTCACACACCCAATATGTCCACCAAGTTTCGTCCAAATCCGTCCCCAACTTTTTGAGATATCCTGCACACAGACAGACAGACAAACAAACAAACAAACAAACAAACAAACAAACAAACAAACAAGAAAAAGACATCATGCAGAGCAGGATACTTGAAAAATCCACCCTCCTCCCCAAAGGTTGCCATGGATACATCAAACTGTCCATTTCATTAAGATTAAAATTGACAATCTTAATCAACACTCATGTCAATCGGATGGAAATTGATTATTTTTCAGATTGAAATTGATGATTTTAGAAGCTTGACCTTCAGTTGATCTTTGACCTGTTTGACCTCAAAAATAGTTGGTTTCCAAATTCAGTGATGCACTATGCAATTTCTGCTTAATTCTCAGGTTAATCAGATGAAAATTGACTATTTTTCAGAGGAAATTTGATGATTTTAGAAGTTTGACATTGAGTTGACTGTTGACCTTGCAACCTGAAAAATAGTTGCTTTCCCAATACAGTGATGAACTATGCAAATCCTGCTCAACTTTCAAGTTAATAGGATGAAAAGTGACGATTTTAGAAATTTTACCCCAAGATGATGTTTGACCTTTGACCTTCACAAACAGACAGACAATAACAAAACCGACTGACCAATATGCTTGAAAAATCTTCGATTTTGCAAGTAACAAACAGACAGACAGGGGTGAAAACATCACCTCTTTCACCTTGGGTGGCATAGGTAAATATTATTTATTTATTTTCTGATTCTGTGGACCTTTAAGGGGAATATGGGGAGACTTCGGTAGGGAAAGATGTCATCTCAATAAGTGGACATTTTCTTGCTAATCAATTCCACGACCTTGAGAATTTTACTTTCCAAGCAATGAAATATCAAATACTTTCAACGCAAGATAGTTGCCTGGTATGTCGCCAACTCCACAACACTAGACAATGATCCAAAGCCCTTCTGTCATGGCAAGATGTTCTACAGCTGCAATTATTCTGAAGTGCAGCTGCACATGTGTGCTCCAGCCCTTGGGATGTGTAGCTCAACATAATGGCTTCGTCTTTCATGGATGGATAAGTGTTACGATTTTTGTGCCGGTGAAAGGCTTTCTCATCCCGCAGATGATGATTCAAACCTCAGTTTCATCAGTGATGCTGCTCATATGAAAAAGAACAGAATTTAGAGTTAAAACGTACTGACGTCACTAATTGCACGTGCTCCATGATTTACGAAAACAAATTTCAGCCTCCTGAATCAAAGTGTCAATACTGTGTAATTACTAATTATCCGAGTGGTTCAAATATGCTGCAGGAAAAATAAAACATACGCGTTGGACATAAATTAATCCATAACCATTTTTATCATACGCTATTACATCGCCTGAGAAAACACAGGCAGATAGGTACGGCAACAGAAATCTAAACTGTCCCTTCGGCTTGTACGACACTGTCACAACACTTTGACACACACAAAAACCTAAGCCATACACTCTTACATCTCTACCTATGTCGAATACATTTCACTGACATGCGGTAACCGACTGATAAAATGACTATCTGGATCATCATCTGGGTTCCATTAATCAGGGAGACATGGAGAAAGAGAGAGAAAGAGAGAAAGAGAGAGAAAGAGAGAAAGAGAGAGAAAGAGAGAAAGAGAAAGAGAGAAAGAGAAAGAGAGAAAGAGAGAGAAAGAGAGAAAGAGAGAGAGAAAGAGAAAGAGAAAGAGAGAGAGAAAGAGAGAGAAAGAGAGAGAGAGAAAGAGAAAGAGAAAGAGAGAGAGAAAGAGAGAGAAAGAGAGAGAAAGAGAGAGAAAGAGAGAGAAAG
>BROF01001730.1:109129-144798 GCA_024346535.1 Eptatretus burgeri
TCGCTATGAATACGTCCGAATCTTTAAAAAAAAAACATCAAAAGTTCAACGTAAGCCAGCGTTTTACATAAATTTTAACACGTTGCCATCGCTGGCTAAAACGTCAAGGTGTGACCGGGCCTTTAGGGTGGCTGTCTTGGGATCCTAGGGTCCTGAGTTCAAGCCTCGTTGGCCACTGAATTAACACCAGGGGGTTGACCGAGCCTGTAATCCTTCTGAGGTCGGTGAAATGAGTACCAGTTGTACTGGTCCCAGTGTATGCCCTGGTTAGAATAGGTGTACCATATCCCTGTGTGTCGTAAGATGTGACCAGGGTTGGCATTAGGAAGGGCATCCGGCCATAAAACATTGCCTCAAGAACGGAACCATGATTGCATGGAGCCCACAAAAAGCTAACCCCTGCTCGGCAGGGAAAAATGGCTGGAAAAAGGCTGCATTCTGGATGTATCGATTGCCAAAAGTGAGCACTTCTCTCCACACTTTGACAGGTTATATCAGCAAATAGTAAATGAAGAGAAACAATCAGCATGCATTCCATTCCATTACATTCAGTCCACACAGTGGTAAGTCAAAATATAGCCTTACTACTATCAAGAAAGAGAGTTAATGCAATTAGGTACCCAGGAATTTTCATTAAAAAGCATTCCCATTCTTTGGAAATCCAATTGTAATGTTCACTGTGATGTTACATGGATTTTGCAACTAAAGCAGGTCACATATCAGTGAGGTTTCCAGCAGGGCTGCTGGACAAGTGGTTCCCACAGCCTGTACTTCGTTCCGTGGTTGATTAAACTAATTACAAAGAAATACGTGCTAAATTAGATGCAATTAAAGAGTGAAAGCATTTGGCAGGACCAAAGGGAATGGGTGGGGTGAGATTCAATTCTGAGTGTGTCGTTCTCTACACGGCTCCAAATGTACCTACTCCGTAAATTATCCACATGAAAGAGCATGGATAATTCACATAGGTGTATGCATGTTTATATGCCATAAACAATTTATCTTTACTGTATTTGGATATTTATATAGGTGGCTATATGGAATCCATTGCACGAGCAATGAAGAGTTGCCAGGTGGTTATTACCATGGCAAGGTATCAAAATCATGCTTCTCTTGTCACACAAAGAAGTAGAAGAATTTGGAATGCAAGACGTCTAAACACCAGTCCCAACAATAAAACAACAACTAACAACCACAAAAAAACCAACAACAAGGCTCAACATTTCGACCAGTATCTTTCAGCTTACACATACTGTACATGCATGAGGGTAAATCTATCTTGCTTTGTGCTAGCAAAGTAGCACAAACTTTCACAATATACACATACGAATACGTCGACAGACAAGAAAGACCACATACTTCAACAAGGCTTTAATTAATATATCAACTGACCAGGCGGCACCCTGACCGATCTCAGGAACAGGAGGTCACAAATTTTCAAGAAGCCGATTGCAGGTGCATGCACAATGATATGCAAGCCAAAAGATAAACCAACAAGCTCAAATGAGCTAAGATCCTCGTCCTCTTAATGATGACGTCATAAAAACGAATATGACGTCATTGTGATGTATCAGGTTTGTGATAAATTATCTGAGATAATGCCCGGCTGGATTCCCGCAAACAAAATTCAAACAGCTTGCCTAGTTTCGGAGATAATGGTAAAGGCGATTTCCATTAGCGGCGATATTATGACGTCAACTTTTTTGCTCGGATGAATTTCCAAAATTGGAGATGGTTACTGCCTGCGTGTGGGTTTTCTGCATATACATGGCAAGTTTCACAAAGATCCGATGAAAACTCTGGGTTGTGAAACAAAAAATGTCAAAAAATAGGAATGACATCATAAAAATTGATATGATGTCATAGTGATGTATCATATGTGCGGTAATTCATCTCTGCTAATGCTCTGTTTGATTCCCGCAAACAGAATTTAAAAAGCTTGCCTAGTTTCAGAGATAATTTTTAGGCAATTTCCATTAGCGGAGATATTTTGACGTCATAACTTTTTTCTCGGAGGAATTTTCAAAATCGGAGATGGTTCCTGTCTGCTCAGGGTATTTTTACATATATATGCCAAGTCTCAGGAAGTTTCAATAAAAACTGTAGGCTGTGAAACAAAAAAGTCCACAAGAAGAAGATGAAGAACAACAACGTGAGTAAGACTTAGAGATCCTCCACAAGGATCGAAAAATGTTCTATATTCATCATTAACTCCATGACAGAGAGAGCAACAGACCAAGTTGTTGATTTATAATTATTAATAGCAGGAGATGCTGCTTCTGATTAAAGTTATTTGACTTCTGCCACCCAAGTGAGGCTAACACATCAACATGTAGGCTGCATGCAAGACATGGCTTCTCCATCTCCAACAAGAGCTGTGTGGCATGTCTCAATGGCAATGCAATTGGACAATGAAAGTGACAGGACTTTGCTGATGGTGAGTGACAAGCTTTGATTTGTGTGCAAAAGAAAGTAGGTGGCAGGGTTGCTCGGGGCTAATTTCCTTGCCATCATGAGATATTCAAATCGTGTCAACTTTCTGGCGACAATGTCGCTAATGACGCTGCCAGGTGAAGTACCTAGCAACCTCCTGGCCAACGGTCACCCCGAGTGGCTCCCCGAGGCTCAAAGCAAATCAAGTAAAACAACATCTACGTAAATTTTACAAAGGATGTCCAAGTGGTGATGAGTGGTAATTGGGAAGGTAAAAACAAAACAAAACAAAACAGTGGACCAAAATGGTTTGCAGAATAGCTCATTTGATAGCTTGCTCTCCACCATGCTGCCTGATTCTCAATTTGTTCCCTGTTGGGATTAATCCAATTTCCCAAATAAATTTGCTGCGGTAATGGCATTCGGCAGGTAGGGCTGCACCGTGGAGCAATATATCCTTCAAATAGATGCTAAAGAAGCATATCTGGTCAAAACAAAAATCGAATGAACATAAAAAATATCTCGTGGCATCGTTTAAAAGCACCGGCTGTCAATATCTTGATCACATCGACTAAAGAATAGTTTAATGAAACATGGATGATAATTACAATGCCACATGCAATACGTTAATGAACACAACAAATGGCTTATTCCTATCGCTTGTTTCCTCATACTTAAAGGGAAAAGAAACCCGATGCTTGTTCTAATGAAATAAATAATTCCAGGTCATGACGTGGACATGATGCCGCCATGATTGCTGAATCTTTTTTTGCTGCCTTCTTCCATAACGATTCAGCAACATTTTCTACCACTTCCACGTCATCTAATTACCTCCGCAAACGAAGGTGGACAGCGGTTATGTTTTCACCCCCGTCTGTCTGTTTGTTTGTCTGTGAGTGAAATGAATAGATTTTTAGTGAAGATCTGGATAAGGATCCAGATACTAGGATTTTTTTTTTAAAAAAGTGATTCTTCGCCATTGATACGGCTAAAAAACAATAGGAGGAGGAGATTGGGACCATACTCTGTGCAGAACGTTGGTGCTGCTTAAGCAGTCTCCTTGGCTATTGGGCACAATCCTGGATGGGTCACCACTCTGACACAGGATACCAGCAAGATATCACTCATTTTGCTGACCTCAGAAGGATGACAGGCAGGGTCAACCCCACCTGGTGTTAATTCAACAGCTAAGGGGGATTTGAACTCAGGATCCCAGGATTTCAAGTCCATCACCCTAACCATGAGGCCAACACCAGGTATATCCAACCTATCAGTGGGATACAAAACGTAAACTGTTCAGCCTGGTGGACGTGTGCGCTCTACCGAGTGCAGTTCTAGTTTTTAAAGTGATTCTTCACCAATGAGAGATTGGGCCAAAACAATATATAGCATGATATTTCAAAATGTGGTGGATGGGTAATGACAAAATGATGTGGATGAGTTGGTTAGGTGACAAGAAGAAGCCAATTCGATTTTGAAATTCTGGTTCAGGTCCAGATCCGGCCTCTCAGTCGAATACAAAAAGTAAACTGTTCCCACCTGGTGGAGGTATGCTCTCTATCCAAGTGCCATTCTAGTGTTTTTTTTTTTAATTGTGTTTGTATTTTCAAGAAGTCACAGGTCCAAAGCAGACATGGTATCAATAAATTAAATATAAATAAATAATTAAAGGTAATTAAATAAACAAGTAATCCAAAGTTGTGTGTTTGGTAGTGGAGATGGTAAAGTATATATATAAATAAATAATGGCTCCTGAAAGCATGCATGTCCAATCCTGTATCATTATCTCCCAGAGCAAAAAACAAATTTAAACTGACAAATATGGGAAATAAAATTATACGTATGTCCCATTACTATTGGTTCTGATCCCAACAATCATTTGACATGCTTCACGTCCAGATGTTATTGCATACCATACATATGTGCTGAATATGAAAGAAATGCGTCGTCATTTTCGAGTGGAGGTTCCGAACGGTTGCGAGGACAAACGGACGGACTGACTACATCCAAAAGATAAAAGGACTGACGGCAGCCACCAGCCTGGATGACGCCTGGTTGGGAGCTCAAAATATATTTTGCGTTAAAGTTCAACATTAAATGCATATCTATATGTACTTAACCATTTCCACACAGCCCATCTGAGGCAGGGTGTTTCGTCTTAACTTGGCACAGATGTTTCAGCCTGTCAAGCGGTTTCTTTTGAAATATTCACAGAAGACAACTGCACGTGGAATCTCACAATGTGCTCAGGCGCAAACCCTCTGAAAAAAATACACATCCTGTAAGGAAAGAAAAAAAAAAGCAGCAGTGACAATGTTTATTTTAATTAACGTTCCAGTCCAGTTAATGGAGCTAATGGAGAAGCTTGTGCATTTATCGCATGCAAGGGCACGAGGAGACATCATTGTACACCATTTGGTGAAATTTTAAAGGGTTTAGTAGACAACACGGTATATGGGATTTAAATCTGGGATCCCAGCATTCGGAACTGTTTGATCCGTTGAGCACGTAAAATGATGAACCCACGTATTGAAATTTCACGATCATATATTTAACATCCGACCGTAATCCCAGTGCAGTGATAAATCTTCAAGTTCGTGTTTTTATTTGTGACATATACAGAAGAAAGGAATAAATCTGATGAAACTATTTTTTAACACAATAACACTTAAAGAAATCTACTTGCACTGGGATTACTATGTAACCACAGATTTATTTGCAGATTTATTTGTCCGTCGGGCTTGTGTCCTTGTTCCCATCTATCTGGTCTTTGTCCTTGCGCTTGTAGAATGTCCCTGTATCCATGGCACAATTTGCAAATCACCACTTTCCATCTTGATTTCGGCCTGAATTTAAACCAAGTCGTTTATCACAAGAGCTTGATATCTCCATAGACCATTGCTCATCAGTAATTAATCACTCCCCTGTGAGCCAAGATTGGTTCCAATGCTCATGGAGTCAAGCTGCAAGGTGTCGTCCGTCTTATTCGTACTCCTCGCTTCTACTTGGTTGATTATTACTGCTGGTATGTCAGACTTGTTAATGTTTATAACGAAAATACAATCCTTCCATATGAATGACATGTTAAAGAGGATATGCAATGAAACGTTCAAGAAATATGATATCCAATCATATGTGCACATGTTTATTTGATATATTTCCTCATTGTACACTTGCGTGAATGGAAGGTTCGTTTGAAGAACGAGACTTGCTGTTGAAGGCCAGTGTCAATCTGTCGGCGGACAGGTAGAATAAAGGATGAAATCAGTAGGACATCACTTGAGGTAGCCTAACCACCGTAAGAAGCAAGGAAGAGATTAAATTTGGGACTTCGACCTTTCGTCTGAGCAAAAAGTAGGGTTAATGTCTGAAAATTCAGTTTCTCCTTGCTTCCCACGGCGGTTACCATACCTCAATCAATGACTGTCCTGTTGACTTCATCCATTGAATGCAAGTTTACTCAGATTCTCAGACTCAAATGAGTGTCACAACAAAGGTATGTGGAAATATATATGAAGACCACAAGGGGAAAACCAGAGATGTCAGGATAAGTCAATTTTGAAGAAACTGAAAAACAGTTTCAAGACTTTGGTGGACTGTTTAATAACTGTCATATAGATTTCTTTTCCAGTAAAAGGAAGAGTGATCGTTGGCCGATCAAATTAAGCATGTAGCGTTTGCCAAGCTTCTGTGTTATTTAATTTAAGAGCAAAGAACGAATCAATGTTGCAAACTGACATCACTGGTTATTCCCTTGTTTAATAATTGCCATGCAATTTTAACCCAGGATAATTAACAAATTCATGCTTGTTGGTTATTAGCATACATTACATGACTTTGGTGATCACCGATTATTTTTTCCAACATTAAACGGTTATTGTTTTTTTGTTTCATTGGTGTTCAGCGCCATACTCAAGGGTATTTCGCTTATATGACGACGGATTCTCCATTTCTTACTCCGTACTACTTAATATGATGGAAAACCAGGAGGAAACCAAGGATAAACCACCCCCGCGAGAGCCGAAGTCACCTCATGTGACTCCCTCATATACCTAAGCAGGTTGATTGGGCAGTGGGTACATCGAATGAGGATGGGTACTCAGATGCGCTAACCATTAAGCCACGGCGTGGGTCCCATAAAAGTCACAATAAAGGTTTGACCAGGCATGAACCACGATATGCACCAACTACGGAGCCCATGATATAAACAAATAGGCCATTGTAGTGCTCAGAGTTTATGCTGTGAAAGTTTTACAACCTTTCATTTTTTAGTTTCTCAACTCTGAATATTATGGTGGAACAGTTAACATGAATGAAAGGGAGATAACCAGGAGTAAAGTACTGACAACTCTGGGTTTCTACTTGTTCAGCTTTGACAACACTTGTTTTTTCATTGCATGGCTAAACTTTATACCATATAAATTATGTGACACCCCTGGTTATTTGTTAAAGTAATATTGTGAGAGGAAACCTTATGTTGCCAACTATTGGCAGGTGCAATAACCCTGAAATTTATAAAAAGTGACATCTCTGGTTTTCCCCTTGTGGTCTTCATATATATATATATATATATATATATATATATATATATATATATATATATATATATATATATATATATATATATATATATATATATATATATACATGCATACATATATATATATACATGCATACATATACGAGCGGGGTATGCTCACAGATTGAAAGCAATAACAAACGGTGCTTCACCATTGTCTTGGGTCGTTCACCTGCATTTGATTTTTCATTTATTTATTGTCATTTACTTTTCCCATTTATTTATATTTTCATTTTTGGATGTTGTCTGATGATTCTGTGATTTTTTTTTCCAGTGTGCAGACTTAGATATCCATTGGCACAAAAATTTCAGCTTTCTACGTCACCCAGAAGGTACCGATGTTTAATATCAGTGAGTGAGTCAGTCAGTGAGTCAGTGGTGAGAATAAGAAAAAAAAATGGAGAAATAAAAGGAAACTACAAATGCGGACACCAGCTTTCTGGATGCATGCCACAGAACTATACAGCTGAAGGAACAACTACGACGACTACGCCTTGGAAAAGTAAGGTGGCAGCAACTATGAATTACAATGGAAAAAAAAAATTATAATCCACGACTATTCAGTTGCATTGTAGCCTATTAACTGTTACTTTCCTCAACAAGTAAAACTGGAATTTTTCTCACCATATTTTCTTTAACCTTGGGCAATGTGTCGACTTTCTTAAAAAATAACCCTGTCCGCTTATATTCTTATAAAAGTCTGACAGGTTGGTACAGAGATAGTGCACTTACCTGTGAACCTTTGAGCTGTGCAGCATTGGTTTGATTCTTCACCTGATTATAAAGCGTCAGTCATGCTTCACAGGTAAGGTGTTGTATCACAAAGTGTGTCGTCCCTCGGATGGAAATTGAGCAGGGGACCCATTCTCTAGCATTAATTGGTGGAGGTTAAACATCTGACAGTGTCTTCAATGACGAGTAAGGTATCAGGGTTAATACACCTTCTTGCTTTCACAATCTGTGCAATCATACCTTTTGATTATTTAGAAACAAAGAATCATCTTCACGTATTTAATTTTTATCCATTCACAAACTTACACAACAATTATTCCTCAAAACAAAGATCTATCAGTTTTCAGACATGTGCTCAAAACACTAAATTTTGTTGATCCCCAAACACTTAAGGCCTTTTTCTATCATTTAAACCCAAGCTTTCTTAACTCCAAACTTGATAACTATTTCCTTAACTGAACAGGCCAAATTTTAGCTGTTACTTTTCAATCCTCATGTGTTCAAATTTGAAGAACTGCTGCACCGTAATTGCAGTCGAACTCTATGGAGAGAGTACAGATCTGACAAAAAACATCCATCTGGTGCAGCACCAATCAAACACGATATCAATGGAGCATATTGTCCCTTCCAGAGTATGGAAAACAAGATGTCCTCTGTGCAACTAAACATTTATTATATAACAGCACCCTTGATAAGATCACACCTTTGAACCTGGACCCCATCCTGCAGAAGCTTGAAAATTTCAGGATTGCACAAATGGGTAAATTAAATGTCAGGGTTCAAAACTCTTTCCTGATTTCAATCCTTCCTGGTGCACAAATTTCCTTGGTGACCCCATCCGGTTATATGATTATATGGGCCACAAATAGAATAACTTTTTTTGCTGATGCTGCTGCAACTGCTGCTGCTGCTGTTGTTGTTGTTATTATTTTTGTTGCTGCTGTCATCAATTTATATCTGCTCTATTTACATAAATGGCTTGCTTGTGATGATGCATCTGATTTTTCATTGGAGACTATTACCACTTAATAAGAAAAATGAGTCAAAAACATTTCAAGATATATTCTTGTGAAAGATAAAATATAATGGATGTTGTTAATCCACAGGTTGTAGATACGATGAGACAAACCAAAACCAATGCGTAACAGGCATAAGAACATATCCCAGCCAGTGAAAAATAAAAGCAACAAGTGTTTTCCCACTCACAGAAGACCTACACTATAAAATACAAGTGTTTTTCGGTTTTGTCAGCCATGATGCAAAGTGCTAAGCCTCGGGCTAAGAGAAGTCTTAACTTTCACTCGACAACTCTGTTAGTCTGGGCACTGCTCCAACTATATCTTTTTTCACTGTGAGAAAATGATGGCTGTCGTCCAATACGGTGTCAGCCTGCACGGTCGACTTTGGTTGGACCGATATGTAAACTTTTAACACCAATGCATGCACCATAACAACACCAACAAGCCACAAAACCAACACAATGACACATTCATTTTAAAATGTTTTTAAAATATTATTCAAGTGGTTTTTAGAAATTCTGAACTAAAAAATTATGACTATTTTGAACATCAATTTTAAATAGTGGTAGAAAAATAATGTATGAATTTCGAAATTAACCTCGACTCTTTGCCATCTGCCTGCAGGTGTTAAAAAAAAAAGATCCCACTGTTGCTTATATAAAGAGGCAGCAGCTGTGCACGCATTCTTCAAACAAACTGATCAAGCCCATGAGGTCCAATGATCTCGACATCATTTGATGACTATTGGGGCTGAAGCCATTTTAAGCTTATATTCTGAAGACATGAACCCAATGGTTACGTATCGAATCAAAACTATTAGAGTGGAATAGAGTAGTGTAGAGTAAAATAAAACTGAATGACATTGTCCAGAACATATTTGAAAAAACACAAATGGAAGACTTCTTCTTTCTTTTTGCTTCAGTCATTGAAATTATTTCTGCACAATTTAATAATTATATTCACAACATTATGCCATATCATCAATGCAGTCGAACTCTGAATAACATGGCTGTTTTGGCTGTATGCCCATGTTAAATTTAGGCAAATATGGTAAAACCAATAATTTGAAGAAGTTTTCTTCTTCCATACATAATATCTTTCTTCACCTTGTCTTCACCGTGTCTTCCACATAATATCTTCCATAAGCCAATAATTTGAAGAAGGTCAAGTTTCATTGAAAGAGCCAAATCAGATGCATCATTTTACAATTTTAGCTCAGCTGGACTTTAGTCCGGTGAGCTTATGTGATCAAGCATTGTCCGTAGGTGAGTGAGTGAATGTCAGTGAGTCTGTTGGCACTTTAGTCATTATCGCTTAAACCAAATAACAGTTTTGATGAAACTTGGCCACAAGCTTCATATCTGATGCCGAACGAAGGTGTCTTGACCATATCAAAATCTGCAGCATTAAAGGGGTCAATGGGGGGAGGGTCTTTGATTCCCCCCCACCCCCCAAAATAGATATTTGCTCTCTGCTCTGAAAATACACACACGATTTCCATGAAACTTGACCACAATCTTCATCATCCATGATGTAGCAAACTTTGGCCACGGCATTATATATATATATATATATATATATATATATATATATATATATATATATATATATATATATATATATATATATATATATATATATATATCAGGGTCTAAGGTGGTCTGCAGGGGGGTTTGATCGATTGCTGCTCCTGATCCAGGTGAGCTTCAAGATGTGTGGTCCAACTTTTATAATGGCAATAATGTTTAAAACCATTATACACAACATTAGTCATACAGACCTGCACAGAATTGATCAAGGAGACAGATTTTCTAGAGTTTTCTTGTAAACATGTTGAATGAGATACTCAGTGAACGACAGAAGACAAGGAGCATAACTCAATGTGCAGTGCTCTGAGGGCAAGGGTGAGCTGTCACCATTGAGTGAATATGAAATGATTTGAAAATAAATTTTATATATATAATTATGT
This sequence comes from Eptatretus burgeri, assembly GCA_024346535.1. Lineage (NCBI taxonomy): Eukaryota > Metazoa > Chordata > Myxini > Myxiniformes > Myxinidae > Eptatretus > Eptatretus burgeri. The sequence goes on from BROF01001730.1 coordinate 119,862, forward strand.
ATATGTAAATATACACTCATCAGATCACTTCACTAAATCTTGGCCATAGTGATAACTAGATGACCCGTGAACCCGTTGGGTTCCTGTTGTGACAGCAGTTGAAGAAAAAAAATCATTTCAAGCAAAAAAATAGATAGCTCCAGTGAACTATACCACTGAGGTTGTTTGCATTGATCAAATACTCCCGAAGAGTACTTGACTGAATCGGGAATTGATTTTTGAATAATTTTTTTCATTGTTCGATTTGAACGAAACTTGATACTGCACACCACAGGGGAATGGTGAGTAAGATGGCCCTAACGTTTTTGTGCTGTCGTGTACCGTTTTGGCTGTATTTCGGGAACATACATACATGCATAAATACATACATACATACATATATACTGTACATACAAGATGAGAGTTTTAATAATATATAGATAGGAGGGCTGAATTAAGAACTCTCACTCAGCCCCTGATTCACAGAAAAATGGAGGAATAACACAAAGTTGAGACTTTCAATTAAAACAGTGGAAAGGAAAGGAACACATGTGTGTGTGTGTGTGTGTGTGTGTGTGTCTGTGTGTGTGTGTTCACACACTGAGAGCACAGGTGTATGGAAGTGATTGATTAATGCTGGGGTATATTTACGAGGTCAAAGTCACTTCTGATGGGAAAGCAAAACAGTATTGGAAGTTGATTGAGAAAGAAAAGAACAAAAATGCAGATTATGGCTTTGTTAATTGCACCATTCAACTGAACTCAATCAAAAATTGCTTCAGAAAACAAATTTCAATCAATCTCCACCAAACATCCAAAGTGGCTTGGGGGAAAATCAGAATGGTGAATGAGTATACAGAATCCATATATATATATATATATATATATATATATATATATATATATATATATATATATATATATATATATAAATTTATTTCCTCCAATAAGACAGCCAGAACCAGTGATATGTCTAAGTCACATGTGTGCTTATCAGGGTTGTCAAAAATGCATTAAGAGGTTTAGTGGCCTGGTTGAACTCATGGTACCACTACAGTATTTGTCTTATGATTCTGTGACCTCAGGCGAAACTTCCACATACTCTTGTGATTGCACACAGTGTCCTAAGGTTCTTCCCTTTCAGTGATCTCCATATGGCCTCTGAATATGTATGAAAGAAAAGCAAAAAATGTAACAGTTGCAGCAGTTATCTTGACAGAAAGAAGTTTTCAGAAGAATGACTACCTCCAAAAAAACACTTTAAGTTCGCTGTTCCTTGCATCCTTTTCTTTCCCATCAGTATTCCATGCTCTCCACCACCCCCCCCCCACTCCAAATAAATCATGGAATACTTTCCTAACCTCGCAGCAACCATCCTTTACACATATGACATTTCACAAGAAGGTCAAGTATCAAATTCTATAATAGAGAGAAAGAATACAAGTAAGTAATCCGATCTGATTTGATTCCTTATCTTCCATAGAAAGCTAGTCTGTCTGTCTGTCTGTCTGTCTCTCTCTCTCACAGATTAATCCCATCACGTCTTCAATTATCTGACCCCGATTTTCACCGATGGTCGACTGAATCCTGTTGCGAGGCACTTGCTCTGAAACAACTTTTGCCTTCTTTTCCTAGAAGGCAAATCCAACTGAAGGCAATCTCAGTGCATTCCAAAAAGTCCACAAGTGTGTGTCCACTCTCAGGAGAGCCAGATAGCATCTGCCCAACCTCAAGAATGAACTTTCAAACTTGTCTCCTACTTTTCAACATGGTGTTGCCTTGTTAAGTCTGTTTCTATAATATACTCACCTTCCTTCCCTTCTCTCTCTTCAAATGGCACCACAGCCGACTCTCCTCGTGAAAAGGTTGAATGCCTCAATTTTGTGTTTGCTTCCAAATCTTATGTCTTCAACCCCTCACTCTTGGTACCCAGCCTTCTCTGTCGTACCCAAATGCACCTGTGTCTTTTGCACCTGAGCAGGTGAAGAAAGTTCTTTCAATGCTCGACTCTGACCCTGCAACTGGACTGACGGGATCAGCTCACATGTCCCAAAATCCTGCTCTGCTGCTCTTTCTCATCCTCTCTCTGCACTTTTACCATGTCATTTGCACTTCCATCTGCTTGAATGATCTAACAGTCCTATTAACTACAGACCTATCAGTTTACTTCCAATCGCAAGGCAATTGATTCCATCATTCCAGTTAATACGAAATCCTTCCTGAGTGAATATGAAATGATTTGAAAATAAATTATATATATATATATATATACACTGATCAGATCACTTCACTAAATCTTGGCCAGAGTGAGAATGATTTGAGCTTTGGAGGGCTGAATTAGGAACTCTCACTCAGCCTCTGAATCACAGAAAAATGGAGAAACAACCTCATCTCGGATTACCAATTTGGTTTCAGACAAGGTAACTCCATCATAGACATGCTGATTCTACTCACCCAACAATGGATGGAGGCCCTCAATGTCAGACATGAGATCAGAGCCATCTGTCTGGACATATCTCGTCCTTTTGATACAGTCTGGCATTGTGCCTTGGCCTCCAAACTGTCTGCATATGGCATCTCAAGCCAACTCCACAAATGGCTTCCTGACTTTCTCTACTCTCATAGCCAACATGTGGCACTCAATGGAATCCTTTAATCTCCTCTCACTGTCAAGACTGGAGTGCCCCACGGCAGTGTTTTTGGCCCAGACCGATTCCTGATATTCATCAACGATCTCTCTGAATCTCTGGAAAATCCTCTTTGTCTATTTGCTGATGACTCTACTATCTGCCCTGACATCTCTCATCCTTCAGACAGGCAGGCTGCAGCCTCTTCCCTCTTTTCCGACCTTCAAAAAAAAAATCACAAGCTGATCAAACACTTGGAATAAGTCTTTCAATCCTGACACAGCTTACACTCTCACTATCTCTCTCCGAAAGGACCGTCAGGGAAACCGCACTCCCCCATATAGTTCCTTAATCCTCTTGAGGAAGGGCAGTCATTCAAACTCCTGGATCTCACTATCAGCCATGATCTTTTTTGTGCAAACCTCATTTCAAAGTTGGCCTCCAAAGCCAGCCATTGACTGAACATCCTCCGTCATACAAAGTTCTTCCTTGGCTCACCTGCATAGGGCTAAATCCTCGGTGGGATGGGGATGTTATATCCCTCCTTTTTTGTCCAGGGCGGGGGGGGGGGAGATGTTCCATATGACCACCCCTCTCCCTCCCTCCCCCCCATAATTTTCCATGCAGTGAAAAATTAAAAAAGAAATCCAAATAATTTGTTTTAAAAAGCAACATTAAAACTAATCGAAGCACAAAACAGCTGTCATTTGGAAATTAACATGTCCAAGTTCACAAAGAGAATATGCACAACCGCATGCTGCGTACCGGAAACGCATTCCATGCACAGTCTATTGTCCACATGTTTGAGGTTTTTCTTCTTGTAGTGGCCAGTGGGTCTTTTGTCACATGTCTTAGTAATAGGGATATTGAAAATCAGTTTACCGGTTTGTTCAAAAATTAAGTAACGACATAAATTTTCTAATTCCTGGGTTGTTCTTTATGCAAGTAAAATTTAATTATGTTAGTAAGTATGTAAGTAAAAAAATTACATGTTTAAATTACAGAACTGGAACATAACACCTGGGGCGTGGAGTATGTTTGTTCAAATATTTAGGAGCGTTACAATTACTGTGGAGCATTACAATTACAGGAGGTGGAGCGCGTTTCCAGTGGCATTACGTAACATTTTAGGGGGTGTCTGGTCTAGCGTTACAGGAGGTGGTGTGGGGTCTGTAGAACGGTTCCTTCACGACCAGTACATGCATTGCCATTGTGTGCAATCCTTTGCTTCAAGTCAACATTGCTCAAATTCATCTTGAGTCAACATGGCGAGTCAGGCTCAGGCTAAGAGTGCCAAGGTGACAAAAATGACACATTTTTTCAAGGTTCCCTCCACCTCATGTTCCAATAGCAATGGTACAGAAGAGGCTAATAAACCAGGTAGATCGCTAATTACATGTAATTTTGAGGTTGGGGAAAGTATTACATCTGACGGTGAACCTTCCAGAAGTACCGACGCATTTGGTTCCGGTGGCATTGCAATTGAAAAATTCAATGAGCCTTGTCAACCATCAGATGTCTCCATAATTGCACCCAAAAAAGACAACAGCCCAGAAAAATCTTCTTCCAATCAGAGTGGTATGAGAAATACCCCTGGATTCACGACGTCTCTGAGTTACAACACGTAGTCTGTGTTAAAAGCGCAAAGGCAAGTGAAATTGGTTTGTTGAAGCTAACCAAAGAGAAAGAGCCTGCCTTCATTTTTTCAACTGGATTTGATGACCGGAAGAAGGCTGCAGATATACTTGATACCCATCAACACACAGATACCCACTAGCTGTCAATCATCTGAGTGCAGACAAGAAACTTGCAGTTACTGTTATGATGTATGACCAAGTAAAACATCAGCAGGAAGCAGGCAGAAAATCACTGCACAAAGTTTGCACATCGATCCAGTTGCTACTCCGGCAGGGTTTGGCATTCCGTGGTCGCTCTGTAGATGAGGGAAATCTCACGCAGTTGCTGAAACTTCGGACCTATGACGACGAAGACCTCAGGCGGTATCTGATGCGGACAACAAACTTCATTTCATCGCAGGTACAGCCAGAAATAATGCAACTCTTCAGTCATTCAGTATTCGGAATGTGAATTCTGATTTGAATGTTCATGAATATTTGATCGCATTTTATGAACTGCCTGACATGACTGCAAACATGGTGCATGATGTCCTCACATGCATCACACATTTAAGAGGTCAAACACATGACTGGGCTGCCAATATGAATGGACAATATAATGGTTGCCAAGCCAAGATAAAAGAAAACGCCAACACTTAGCCCTGTACTTCTACTGTGGAACACACATCAACCTCATTGTCCAGCAGTCTGTGGTTGGATGTCCTCTGGTTAGTGATGCTATTCAGTTGGAAAGTGAAGTCTATTTTCTAGCTGAAAAGATACTTTCCTCAAGATTGGGTGTCATCTTCAAGAGATTCAGCAAGTCTAAGGTACAGTGTGTTTGAATGTTTCACTTGACAGTAACTCAAATATAATCTACTTGATCAGGACAATCAATAAAGATTTGAGGGCTCTGAAATATCCCGAATGTGATTCAAATATAAATAGTCAACTGGATACGATACTGACGAAGGCAGAATTTTAATTTTATGGCATGCAGTTCATTTCATCTTTTCTTCTTCATCCATTTTCACACTTTTTTTTGTCACAACTTGAATCAAGCGGTTCTTTTAATTTGATTTCATGCTCTTTTTTTTGTGTACATTGTCGAGGCTCGTATGAGAGCTGATACACAACGCACAGCAAGGGGGGCATGAGACAAGAGGGGCGGGAGAGGGAAGGACAAAACAGTGAGCAACAGAGACATTAGGAAATTTGTAGAAGGGAGAGGGATGTGGTGGGGAACACAAGATGGACACCACAGGGACTTTCAGAAAGGAAAGCAGGGAATTTGAAGGAGGTGGGTTTGGGGTGGATTAACGGGGGTGGAAAAGGTCGAGGATTTGGATGGGGGACGATAAGAGGTGGTGGTGAACAGCTGTTTTGAAGGCCTGGAGGGAAGAATGGGGTTTAACAGAGTGAGGGAGTTTATTCCAAAGGCGGGAAAAACGAGGAATGAAACGGTGGTGAGCAGTGATTTTGGTAGTTTAACCAGAAGGAGGTTGTTGGCGGACCTTGAGCGTCCTGCGGATATATGGGGGGGACATATCTCAGACAGAGCGAGGGGGGGCGAGACCCGAGAGGAGACAGTAGAAGACAGAAAGACTACCGACCTGCCTGCAGTGAGAGAGTGAGAGGCCCAACGACTGAGCCTCATGGCGCGAGATACCAATGATCCAAAATGCTTTGGTTTCCACAGCGTGTAGCTGGGAAAGATGAGAGGCAGGAGCACCATCCCAGAAGGGAGAGCAGTATTCCATCAGGCTGTGGACGAAAGCTTTGTATGTGGTCAGGAGCTCAGGTGGGCCAAGGAAGGACTTTGCCTGACGGAGGATTCCCAGTCGACGACTGGCTCTGGAGGCCAGGTTGGAAATGTGGCTTTCCCAGGAAAGTTATTGGCAGATAGTGAGACCCAGAAGCTTGAATGAAAGGACTTCTTCCAGAGGATTGTTGAGAAAGTAGATTGGGGTTTTTTCTAAACAGTCCTTTCGGAGATACATAGTGAGAATGTGAGATTTGTCCGGATTGAAAGACATGTTCCATGTGTTGGATCAGTTTGTGATTTAATCCAGATCTGCAGTCTGCTGCTTGCTGGTCTGAGAGATGACAGCTGGTACGACAGAGGGTGGAGTCGTCAGCAAAGAGCAAATTCCAGAGATTTGGATAGATCATTGATGAAAACCAGAAAAACAACAGGGCCCAGAATGCTGCCTTGAGGAATTCTCGTCTTGATCTCTTAAGAACAATATGTCATTTTGTAATGTCCTATTTGTGTGTTTTGATGGGCTCATGTTATCACACATACAACCCATGTGGTTGAAAATGTGCGTAAACGTACATATTTATATATTTACATTATTATTTTTGCATCACCTGCCAGGCTCTATTTGAGAAGATATCATCTGAAGGAAGTGACATTAACCCATGTCCACATAGCATCAGACCATGCCGGCTTTGTTGCCGACATACAATATAGTCAGCTATTGACAACTACACAGTTGTTCGAGCACACCGAAGGAGATGACACAATCTGAAACTACTGAGACGGCTGCAAAGGCAAACTGCCTTCTTGACAAGTTCTAAAAGAGACATAGATGACTTGGATTGATGGTGGAAGTATAGCCCATCACACCTATGGAGCAGCTGAATAGTGCACTGCAGGCTCCATCCCTGAATATCTCAGGTACGACTGTGACTCCACATATATTCCTGATTATCACCCCAGTGAGGGCAATGACACTACATACATTATGTAATATTAATTAACTAAATGGAATTGCCCGACTTATTTTGTTTTTCGGATTGTTTTGGAATACTGTCCACTGTCACTACTGACCAGTTACAGACCTGGCAATTGAATGAGCATTTCAGTGAAGTGTTTCAAGAAGTTGTCACCAAAGCTGAAGAGTACGACTTAGATCCACTAATCCTGCTATGCCAATGGAAACCACCAAATAGCACTACCAAGCAACGTGTAAATGCAGAAGAGCACTACCAAGTCCAATACTTCAAGTTCATTGGTATTGGAGAAAGCCACCTCTGGGAAAGGTTTGACATTACGAAGACTGGTATCTAGAACTAGAGGCGATGGTCACATGCGGAAAAGACAACACAGTGGCTAAACAATACCCTGAGCTAAACAGCAGTGTACTGAAAAATCAGCTTGAAATATTTGAACACACAACAGCAACATCCTCACTCAACAAAGCAAGGGATGCTTATCGCAATATGCCGAAAGAAGTTCGTAGCCTGCTTCCCCAAGTCTTCATTCTCCTGAAGCTACTGCTTGATTGCCCGGTGACAGCTTACACGTGCGAGTGCAGTTTTTCAGCACTGATGTGGTTAAAAAGTTGGCTGAGGAACACAATGAATCAACCCTGGCTTAACCACATCGCTACGTGCCATATTCACCAACAGAGTCTGCAAGATGGTGATGTCGCAGAAATAGCGAGACTTCGGAAACCAGTCGGAAATCCGGAGAAATGTCTTTGGTAATCATTTAATTACTGACACAGCCTTTAATGAAACTGGAGTGAGTATGCTACTGCAAATTGGTATGTGCCAAGAGCTTGGACAGCGGTCACAACAGAAACGTCCTTTAAAAAAAAAAAAACACCACGACCAGTGTACTTGAATCAGTTGTTGGCGTATGGCTTCGAGTATCTACGCATGGATTTCATTTTAGCCAAAATATAAAGAGAACATGCATTTTTAATGCCTCTGCTGAAGAAGTCGCCAGGGACATTATGTTTTTGGGTTGTCCGTCTGTCCGTACATACATACATACATACATACATACATACATACATACATACGTCTGTCCATGCTAATTTTCTCTGTTTTCTCTGCAACTGCTGATCCAATTGACAAGGAATTTTCACAATCGGTGCGACCACGCATGTATAATATTGTAATGGCAACCAAGGCATCATAGGTCATGTGTTGTGGCAGCCATATTGGAAAAAAGGAAAAACTTTGGACTTCTGTATCTCAGAAACCGCTCCATGGAAAAAATTGAAACTTGGCACATGGCAAGTACTCCCCATGGGAAACGTTTGATTTTTTTGATGTCATAGGTGGCTTCATTATGACGTAATGATTGCATCTGTCAAATGCTTTATTTGATCAGAATGAAAATTTTTGAGGGTCATCTCGGGCTAAATTGTTTGGGGGAAAAAATTTATGTCATCAGTCACATGGTTCGGCAGCCTTTTTTTCTTTTAACATAAAAACCGTCAAAGATCTTCTCTGAAACGGCTGAACAGGTCGAGGTGAAACGTTTCAGGTATGATCACCTATCAATGAGGAACAAAAAGTTCTCCACCTATGATGTCATCGGTCACATGGCTTGGCAGTTATGATTTTTCGAAGAACAAACCTTTATAAAAAAATATTCTTCTCCATAATGGCCTGACAAATGGAGGGGAAACTTTACACACATATTCCCCAAGCATTGAGGATACCAGGGTGTTCAAGAATAATTGATAGGTCACATGGTCTGGCAGCCATATTGGATTTAACGAAAATCTTAAAAAAAAAAAAGTTCTCTTGAACCACTTCATTGAATGACGTAAAACTCACAATATGATCTCGTGATGGGGAAGATAAGTTTTAAATTTCAACCTGATCAGACACATAGTGTGGCAGCCAGAATGACTGAATATTTTTAATCTGGCTGAGTTCAAAGATTTCAATAAAGCTTGGTACAAGTATTATAATGATGTAATAATGTGGGCGGAGGGATATCCATCAATGTCACGCCGTTGAAGATTGCCGTTCTGGTTTGATTTTGTTCTTGATGTTTTGGTTTGGTTTGTTTATTTCTTTGTTTGTTTGTTTCTTTGTCCATTTGCTTTAACAGAAAGGGGAAGGAATACCAAAGTGGCAAATCTTCATGGTCGCTTTTGCACATCATTTTCTTGCATCAATTGAATGAGAACCTTCCTGAATGTAGACCAAAAATGCCCTTATCCCTGATTCAGCACACAAGCCCCAAGAGTGATGGAAAATGCCTGGTCAACCAGGCATGAGTCAACAAGATCTTGTTTCACTAGCAACGCAACAAAAATTTCAATATCATCCCCTGCCCCCCCCCCCTACCCCCATTTTTGAAATGGATTTAAGCCACTGCATGGCTGAACTTCTATCCACCTATAAAGCCTGCATCTGCAGCTTTATTGAGTATTGCTGCTCTCCCCTCTGAGCCAGCTCCCAAAGTCCTTCAAGATTAATTGAATGTCCTGTCATGAAGCTGAGTTTATGTGTTTATCAATTTGCCATCACAGACAGGTCATTCGCCTCTCTGTCTTCTACTGCCTCCTTTCTGGTCTTGTACCCTCTGCTCTTTCTGTGCTTTGTCCCCCCCCCCACCAGATTTCTGCAGGGTACTCACAGTCTACCATCAACCTCCTTCTGGTTAGACTTCTTAAATGCAGGAGAACTGCTCACCGACACTCATTCATTCCTCTTTTTTCCTACCTGGAGAATCAATTTCCACATTCTCTTCAATCTCATTTTGCCCTCCAGGTCTTCAAAACAGCAGTTCACCATCTCAGATTGTCCCCAATCCAAAACCATGATCTTTTCTACCTTTGTTAACCCATCTCAATCCCTCCTCCTTGGAAATTTCCAGTTTTCCCTCCTGAGATTTTCCTTCTGCTTCCATCTTATCCACCTTATGCATCCTCTCCTGCCCCTCATTCCTCCCCACACCCAATATTTTTCCAAGTCTGCCTCTATAATTATCTCGGCCTTCAACTCTGCTCTTGGTGTTTCCCCCTCTCTCAACTGTTCCTTTTGTCATGTTGTGTCCTGATCTGTTCAGTGTTCGAACTCTTCCATGAGCTTTGACGATGAATGCAAAACTAAAAAAACCTCAGAAGAAACTAATGGTCTGTTGTTGCACCCAGAAATGAAACGTTTATCAGAGCTTTCATTGCACCACCATGTGGATTCGGAAAACATTTGGATTCACAGAAGTACCCTGTTCGTGTGATATCTCCATCTTTGAATAATAAACACGACACAATTGTATGCCTTGCCATTTTGCCACAAAACGATCAAACACATGTTAGGTTGATTTTGTATATGTGACCTAATGACCTTTTGTATATTTTAGCATTCGCTAATTTTATGCAAATACTTTCAGGCAAACGAAAGATCATGCAAAAGAGTATTCTGCTGGTATTTTAACATGTAAATCATCAAATCAGAATTGTGAATGAGCATCTTTTGTAACAGGATTGTCCACGTATGATTACATGTTCTTTTAAAGAGGCTTATGTAATGATAAACCTTCTTCGAACAAGAGAGTTCATAATACCCCATGCAATCTTGAGAAGATGCACATGGGAAAGCTTTTTTTTTAAAACTCTTTCTTTACGTTTCTGGGCACAATATACATTTCCCAAGAGCTGCCATGTTTGCTGAATCTCGATATTGCCCAAGGCTGAGAGTACAAGCGGAAAATTTTATTTGATTGATCGAGATGGCATAAAAAGGTTTAATAATTTGTCCAAGTAGTGCGAAATGGAAGGGTTTTGAAAGTGCCAATAAGGCAATTTGTCTTCTCCGGTGTTCAAGTATATAATTCAACTGAAACAAAATAAATATTTAGAAAGGTTGTGGAAAACAAAACTTTTTTGGAGGTTTGCACCATTGATGTACTTTTACACCACCTTGTTGAACACGTTAAATTCGTTTTTCGTGTCTGTTGTTTTTTGCCCATTATGATGTCCCTAAAAAGAGTAAGATTCCTGTTTGGAATGATTTACCATTCTTTTTAATTGCCAGGAAGGCATCGACAGTGAACATCTCACGACTCTCTGTGCATGTGCGATCAGGACAAATTCAGAGCCAAGTTACTGTTAAACTACAGGTTAGTTTTCCGATTAGTATTCAAAATATAACATTCAATTGGAATTAAGTAGTTCCTCGATCATAGACCGATGCTGTGGACAGACCGACAAAGTTAACTAATTGCTTAACCCTGCTTTTCGATTCGCGCTCGCAGGATAATAATGATACGAGCCGGGAGGCGACATGGGTGGTCGCTATATAATTGCATACTAGTTATACAGTTTGTGATGGATCGGGCTGAAAATTTTTGACAAAGAGGGTGAGGATAGTGTGCATAAAAGCGCAAAAGCCGATTTTTGATTTTCGAAAAATATATACGTATATAAATATTTTTCGGATTTTTTCAAAAAATTCAAAGTCCCGTTGCTAGGCAACGGTGGTGTCCATAGCAACGGTACTCAAAAGTATACAACTAGATCCTGGTATGAACCTACCAGTCAAGTTTCATCAAAATCGGTTGACTCCTCTGGCCTCCAGAGCTGTCCATTACATACAAACAAACAAACAGACAGACAGACGTACAGACAGACGTAAAACCTGAGAAAACGATAGTCTGGCGACCACCCAATGCTTCGTGCACATAATTTATTTGTGAGGCCGAAACTTCAATTACACACGCACACACACACACACACACACACACACACACACACACACACACACACACACACACACACACACACACACGTTTGGGGGGGGGGGAGTGGGCGGTGAGATAATGGCACTCATGGGAAAAGCTAACCTTCTCAAACCATCCATGAGAAAGGCTATTCTAAAACCACTCATGGGAAAAGCTAACCTTCTTAAACCACTCATGGGAAAAGCGAACCTTCTTCAACCACTCATGGGAAGGAAAGGCTAACCTTCTTAAACCACTAATGAGAAAGGTTATTCTTAAACCACTCATGAGAAAGGCTATTCTTAAACCACTCATGAGAAAGGCTATTCTTAAACCACTCATGAGAAAGGCTATTCTTAAACCACTCATGAGAAAGGCTATTCTTAAACCACTCATGGGAAAGGCTAACCTTCTTAAACCACTCATGGGAAAGACTAATGTTCTTAAACCACTCATGCATAAGGCTAAGCTTCTTTCTTAAATAATTAATGGGAAAGGCTCACCTTCTCAAACCACTCATGCGTAAGGCAAAGCTTCTTTCATAAACCACTCATGGGAAAGGCTAACCTTCTTAAACCACTCATGGGAAAGGCTAACCTTCTTAAACCACTCATGGGAAAGGCTAACCTTCTTAAACCACTCATGGGAAAGGCTAACCTTCTTAAACCACTCATGGGAAAGGCTAACTTTCTTAAACCACTCATGGGAAAGGCTAAGCTTTTTTCTCAAACCACTCATGGGAAAGGATAAGCTTCTTTCTTAAACCACTCATGGGAAAGGCCAACTTTCTTAAACCACTCATGGGAAAGGCTAACCTTCTTAAACCACTCATGGGAAAGGCTAACCTTCTTAAACCACTCATGGGAAAGGCTAACTTTCTTAAACCACTCATGGGAAAGGCTAACCTTCTTAAACTGCTCATGGGAAAGGCTAAGCTTCTTTCTCAAACCGCTCATGGGAAAGGCTAAGCTTCCTTCTTAAACCACTCATGGGAAAGGCCAACTTTCTTAAACCACTCATGGGAAAGGCTAACCTTCTTAAACCACTCATGGGAAAGGCTAACCATCTTAAACCTCTCATGGGAAAGGCTAACCATCTTAAACCACTCATGGGAAAGGCTAACCATCTTAAACCACTCATGGGAAAGGCTAACCTTCTTAAACCACTCATGCGTAAGGCTAAGCTTCTTTCTTAAACCACTCATGGGAAAGGCTAAGCTTCTTTCTTAAACCACTCATGCATAAGGCTAAGCTTCTTTCTTAAACCACTCATGCGTAAGGCTAAGCTTCTTTCTTAAACCACTCATCGGAAAGGCTAAGCTTCTTTCTTAAACCACTCATTGGAAAGGCTAAGATTCTTTCTTAAACCACTCATGGGAAAGGGTAACTTTCTTAAACCACTCATGGGAAAGACTAACTTTCTTAAACCACTCATGGGAAAGGCTAACTTTCTTAAACCACTCATGGGAAAGGCGAACTTTCTTAAACCACTCATGGGAAAGGCTAACTTTCTTAAACCACTCATGGGAAAGGCTAACCTTCTTAAACTGCGCATGGGAAAGGCTAAGCTTCTTTCTCAAACCACTCATGGGAAAGGCCAACTTTCTTAAACCACTCATGGGAAGGAAAGGCTAACCTTCTTAAACCACTCATGAGAAAGGCTATTCTTAAACCACTCATGAGAAAGGCTATTCTTAAACCACTCATGAGAAAGGCTATTCTTAAACCACTCATGAGAAAGGCTATTCTTAAACCACTCATGGGAAAGGCTAACCTTCTTAAACCACTCATGGGAAAGACTAATGTTCTTAAACCACTCATGCATAAGGCTAAGCTTCTTTCTTAAATCATTAATGGGAAAGGCTAACCTTCTTAAACTGCGCATGGGAAAGGCTAAGCTTCTTTCTCAAACCACTCATGGGAAAGGATAACCTTCTTAAACTGCTCATGGGAAAGGCTAAGCTTCTTTCTCAAACCACTCATGGGAAAGGCTAACTTTCTTAAACCACTCACGGGAAAGGCTAACCTTCTTAAACTGCTCATGGGAAAGGCTAAGCTTCTTTCTCAAACCACTCATGGGAAAAGCTAGCTTTCTTAAACCACTCATGGGAAAGGCTAACCTTCTTAAACTGCTCATGGGAAAGGCTAACCTTCTTAAACTGCTCATGGGAAAGGCTAACCTTCTTAAACTGCTCATGGGAAATGCTAACCTTCTTAAACCGCTAATGGGAAAGGCTAAGCTTCTTTCTCAAACCACTCATGGGAAAGGCTAACCTTCTTAAACCGCTCATGGGAAAGGCTAACCTTCTTAAACCGCTCACGGGAAAGGCTAACCTTCTTAAACTGCTCATGGGAAAGGCTAAGCTTCTTAATACGCTCGTGTGAAAGGCTAACCTTCTTAACCCACTCACAGGAAAGACTAACCTTCTTAAAATGCTCTTGGGAAAGGCTAACCTTCTTAAACCATAGCCTAAGTTAATTGATGGGACCTTTCATTAAGTGTGACCTCCTTTCCTGAGTAAGCCAGGGCAAAACAAGGTATTGCAAAAGCCTAAAAGGTTACTTCCCACTTTATGGCCATCGGAATGGGGTTGATGCAGTGCAGTGCGCGCGTGTGTGTGTGTGTGTGTGTGTGTGTGTGTGTGTGTGTGTGTGTGTGTTGTTAATGTTATCTCCATATGCAGATTTCAGAATATGGAACGGAGGCTTCGCAGGTCTCAGAATATCCAACTCCATGTGTGCATGCGTATATGTGTGTTTGTGTATGCAAGTTTCTGTTGGCTTTGATCTCCACACATGGGTGGGTTTGAGGAGGTGAAATGGAGACCCAACATCTCTAAAAGTGTGTGTGTGGTGTGTGTGTGTGTGTGTGTGTGTGTGTGTTGCATCCTCAAAAGGGTGAACTACTTGTGGAAATTTAAGTGTTTACAGAATGCAGCATCCAATTAGGTTTACATCTTTACATCACTTCATGGAAGTAATGAAATTAATGAGTCTAAAATGTGAATCAATATCCTGCTTAGATGATGGAGTAAATGTTAATGTATGCCTGCGTGCACATGAGTTATACTTTTGTGATATTTGTATGCTTTTTACACACTCCTTGGCCATTATATCAAGATTCGTGTGTCATATTCTATTTGGTATCACCCTGAATAAGAGCATAAAATGCCATCAGAGAAGTATGATTGAAATTTTCAGATTGGCACGAAGTCTTTAAAAGATGTGACAGGTCATTGCATACATTGTGCACATGCTGCATAAAACATAAGCCTCAAGGGCAGGTTCAACTTGAAAAATTGTCAGATTGCATCGAATACGTACATCAACCCTCAATTCAACTTCAAATTTGTCATGTGGCTGCATGAGGAATAACATATTTGTCCTCATTGGTCAGGACTTTTATATAAAGTTATAAAAGCTCATGGAAGGGTATAATAATAATGAGCAAATGGTCAAGAGATCCAAAATTGGGTGAAATGAAATATTAAGACGGAGTAATATGGGTCACTGTACAAAGGGTGAGAGAACAGGATCTTAGTGGATGTAGAAAAGCTCAGAGGCAGCAATGAATGGAATAGACTATAAAGTGGCAAGGGGAAGTAGAAATCCTGGAGGGAGGAGCATGAAACAACAGATTTACACAAGGTTACACAAGAAACTTTAGCAAAAAAGGAGGTCATTGGGCCCATCATGCCTGCACTGCACCAACCCCAGTATCGCCACCCATCCACATACATGCTACCTACCATCCACATAATCCAATATTTCCATACCTACCTACCTACCTACCTCTGTCTCTCTGTCTCTCTGTCTCTCTCCAATGCATCCAGTTGCCTATCTAAATCCCTTTTAATCTTATCCACTTCCTCCACTGCCACTACCTTGTTGTGAAGACCATGCCATGCATTAACCACTCTTGCACTGAAAGAACCCTGCCTTGGAGAATAGATGAACAAATGAAGGGAACCGTTAAGTTTCTGGAAACAAGGAAATAGCTTCTGGTAGAATGAATGCAATTTGGAGGTGCAGGGATAATATCAGGAGAAAGGCCATGACAGAACCAGTGAAAAACTGAGGCTACCAAGATTCCTGGAGGGAGCAAGAGGCATACCCTAAGGCTCAACCTCCTGTCACGAGATAGCATTGAAACAGAACACCTTATATACCACCTCATGAAGAAGGGCAAGACAGGATCGAAGCAGCAACTCCAGTCCAAGTGGGACTTATATTTCATTCCATTTCAGATAAAGGCCTTGTATCCCGTTATAAGGTGAGGATGGAAAAAAAAAAGAATCTACAATAAATTCCAAGAGGGCAGCCTGCTTTTGAAGCCAGCTTGGAGATGTGATATGCACAAGACAGGTTATAGCTGACAGTGAGGCCCAAGGGCTCCAGTCACCTTACCTCTCCTTGAAGTTGAGTAGAGAAATAAACTGGGTTGGTTTGTCAGCCAATTTCATGAAGGGAGAATGTGAGAATATGGGGTTCTCTCACATTACAAAGATGTGTTCAAGGTTGGGTACCATTTGTTTATCATTGTGAGATCAGCTGAGAGGAATGCCACTGCAGCCTGTCTAGCAGAAAGGTAAAGAACTATCGTGCACGCACACACAGACTGAAACCATCTCTAAAGTGGTACAATTCATTTTCCAGTGACAAAGAATTGTCATCGATTTATATTGAGAACAGAATTTGTCCCAAAATTGTACACCAAGAGACACTGGCTTCTGGAGATAGAGAATGAGAGATAACTTCATCCACAACGATGTGATGCTTGTGAATACGAAGGAAATCTGGAAGCCAGTCTCGGAGGGAACTCTGGATATCTTTATCTGACATTTTGGAAATCAGAGCCGGATACCACACAGAACCAATATTGCATGGGAGATGTCGAGCGAGACGCCTCTAACCCCTTGTTTGAGAATGATAGTATCCATCCATTGTTGACATTTAAGAAGCAGCATATCCAAGGTGGCAGAGGCAACATTCGGGGCATGCAGCCATGCAATTGCATGGGGACCCCGAGACAACAAGGGACCCCCACACGGCCGATGGTGGTTCACAATCTTTCGAGATGGAGCCCCAAGGGTGGGGTCTCATTTTGCCGATAAAACATATCAACTTGTGAGTGGTGATAAACACAGTGCAAAGGGATTGCTTCATCTCAAGAAAAGAAAACACTGTCACATAATGAATCGATTTTTAAAAATCTTTTCCCCTCGATGTGTAACTAGACAGGACTGTTACAAAATTCGGAGGTGAGGTTAGTATCAGTGGAGAAAGCAAGTGCAATAAGAACTAAGTGTAATGTTTACAAATACAACAATCACAATGAAATTTGCATAATTCCTTATGTTAATACATATCGATATTGTTTAGCAAATCCACACCACAATTTATTGTACGATCACAAACCAACTCCTTATCAGTAAATGGACTAACCCATGTGCATGGTGAAATGTTGTGTTATTTTTTTTTTAATCAGAGCACCTGTCCCAAGGATGAAACAAAACGACCCTAGCCGTGTGTGTGTGTGTGTGTGTGTGTGTGTGTGTGTGTGTGTGTGTGTGTGTGTGTGTGTGTGTGTGTGTGTGTGTGTGTGTGCCATTGGTTGTTATCTCCATTTGCAGGTTAAGGAGATAGAACGAAGTCTTCCCAGGACTGAAAGTATACACCTTTACTCCGGTAAGGTAACATGGTTCATGGACCAAGCTGTTCAACTTTTGTTGTTCTCAGAGTTTGGTTCCGAGGGCTCTTTTCAGGATAGTCACTGGACACCGCACTGCCTCCAATTGAGTTTGTTTGAAGTAATATTCCCAAGGATGGTTTTTTAAATCTCAGTGAGGTTCTCATTGATTATTCCTGTTGCTCCAATTATCACTCATGCAATTTCAACACTTCATCTTCCAAGATCTCCTGATCTCATTTTTGAGGTCCTGGTTATTTGGTCATTTTCTTGATTTCTGCATTATTTAATCCAAAATTGCTGGGTACTGATACCTCAATCAGCAATGTTGTATTTTCCTTTTTGTTCCTGAGAACGATGTCCAGTCACAATGCTTTGTTTTCTATGTTAACACTCAATGGGATTATCAGGTCGTGCATGAGCATAACGACTTTACTTTCAATGATTGTCCTTGGTTCGTGTTTCCCTGAGGTCTTTGTCTTCGATTTTTGTATTTTTTTTTTGGAGGGGGATTTTATTTTTTATTTTTGGGTTTGTTTCCTTTCCTGAACTGTTGTATTTGTCCGACTTCCTTCCTCAGCTGCTCTCTTTGTGTGTCTCTTGTCTCTGTTTCCATAATGGGATTTGGTTTGTATTTGTAGGTCCTGGTTTTTTTTTTTCCTCTTCTGGTGTTGTTTTCCCATTACTTTTTCTTGAATGAACAGTGCCACTGCAAAACACACGATATTGATTTCCTTCAAGGTGGATGATTTTGAAATCGTTTTTCTAATTTAATGATTGGTTCACCTCATTAAGATTTTTGCCCGTTTATTGTTTTCTATATGATGGAGTTTTGGTCTCTTTGATTTTTATCAATTTTATCTCTTCTATTTTGTTGGCCAACTCTTCATCCAGCTTATGCAGCTCTTCATAATCTTCACCCTCCTCCTCGACACCATCATGTGTCAGTGTGTCTGTGTATGTTTCCTCCATAACTCCAAAAGCACAAAATCTATCAGCCCAAAACTTTGCAAGCATGCTAAGGGAACTCCAAGGGAGTGCGTGAATGAAAACTGGGTGTTTGGGTGAATTAAAACACCCCTTTTGAAGATAATTAATGGGGTGCTCATCATAAAAAAACAACAAAAAAAGCCTTTCCAAGATGGTGGCGCACCATCTTGGTCAGCCTATCACCTCACAGGAGTCTTCAGTCATCATTTTTATTTGGCCTCCTCAAAAACGCCTTGACTTGCAACAGGCCACAATGGTTTCTGTACGATAAAGGGCTCAAAAATATTTTTTCTCGCTTTCCTCACTAATATCACTGAATGCTTGATCATCAAACCTACAAATCGCTGGATACATTGCAATGCTTCTCAACGCTCGGAAACGCCAGCGTTTGTAGCTTTATTTAATTTCTGCACATGCCATCAGCTTTAGGATCTTTTATTCTCAGACAAATTTCAAAATTTTAACTTCTCTATTGACTTCAGCAATGGTTCCGACTGCAAAAAAAAAGGTGTTAATTTGTCCAATTTGGAGATTGCTTGGGCGTCTCTGAGTGCATGGGCTTATATGACCGATCGGCAATCAGTAATCGCTTGGCAAGCCAACCATTCCATTGGAGTACATCTGGACCCCGACATTCACGGTTCAAACATTCGCGGATTCCGCGTATTCGCCGTTGATGATTTGCAACATGCTCCTACATTCGCGGGAAATTGCCCCACATATTCGCGGTTTTCGTGGTGATATTTTCTTTCATGAGCCACAAGCATAACAGTTCTAAAACATATCTTCCACAAGTTACATACAAAGCAGCTGGATATACGTACAGTACAATACTGTAAGTACGTAAAAAACATATCTTCCATCAGCCGCGGACATGACCTGTTTCCTGTACATGTATTGTCGCTTTTCAGGATAAATGTAGTTTTGTGGAATATCTCACCAGAATATGCACCATATGTGGGAAACATAGTTTCACAGGATGTCTCACCAGTGTAACACATCATTCCTCATGACGCCATCCCCCATGAGTTACTTCCAGAATGAAAACTCAAACAGCATCTATTGATGTATCCAGTAATTACTAGGTCACCACATGTGGTCATTAAACAATGGAAACATTCAGCGCATCTTAGTGTAAATCACCATCTTGCTACAAACAGCATCATCTGAGCTGTTACATTTTAAAAATTCTCAGCATAATCTGCCTGTATATAGGAAAGATGTCATGTCCTGTGAGTTAAAGAATGGTAAATGGAGTTAAAGTTATGTACGGGTTGATGTACGTATTCGTGTGAGTTAAAGAATGGAAATGTTCAGCATATATATTAGTGTAATTAACAGCTAGCTACATAAGGACCAATTACACAATGGCAACACTCACCACATCTCTTATCAGCTGCAGAATACAGCATCACACAGAGAAATCCCCCACAAACAATGGGCAGACTATTCACCACGTCCTGGATCGGCATCATTCTCGTCCCGTTGCTGTGACCTGTGTATTGCCTCTCGGTCCATTCGTTTTTCGAAAATGGCTCACAAGGATCGAGGATAACACTCAGAAGGGTATGGCTCTAAATCTAAGCAGACCATTGATATGGGAGAAGGTGAAGCTCCTCCACGACCATCTCTCTGGTGCGGGTGGTGCAAGCTCAAGCACGGCGGGTACAAGTGCACCTCCAGCCCGTTTACAGCAAGTAAGGTGTGGTTCCACCACTTCAAGGCATGATATTTGCGCAACATCAAGCTCCGATGGGAGCGTGTCTCCGTGGACCATGACGCGGCCAAAGCATTCCCTGCAGAACTCGTGAGCCTCATCGAGGTGAAGGGGTACCTGCCAGAGCAGGTCTTTAACGTTGATGAGACCTGCTTGTTTTGGAAAAAGATACCAACCAGAATGTTCATCTCACATCATGAGAGCAAAGCAGTCAGCTTCAAGGCTGCAAAGGACTGGGTATCCCTTCTCCTCTGCGCAAACGCCGAAGGGGATTTCATGATAAAGCTCATGATGCTCTCCTGTTCCCTGAACCCATGTGTGCTGAAGAACAAAAACAAGAATGTGCTGCCCGTGTACTGGAGGGTGAACAGGAAGGCGTGGGTGACGTCTGAACGTTTAATGGACTGGATCCATACCTGTTTCATTCCTCAGGTCGAGAGGCACCTGGCAGGAAATAACCTTTTGTTCAAGGTACTCCTGCTGCTTGACAACACTTCTGGCCACCCCACGGGCCCGAACAGCGCTCACCCAAACATTGAGGTCATGTTCCTGCCGCCAAACACCATGTCCCTCATCCAGCCGCTTGACCAGGGGGTAACATCAAATTTCAAAACTTATTACACCCAGTGCACCTCTCATCTTCATCATCCCTTGTGCTGCCTTCATTCCCCTTATGCTGCCTTCATTCCCCTTATGCTGCCTTCATTCCCCTTATGCTGCCTTCATTCCCCTTATGCTGCCTTCATTCCCCTTATGCTGCCTTCAATCCCCTTATGCTGCCTTCATTCCCCTTATGCTGCCGTCAATCCCCTTATGCTGCCGTCAATCCCCTTATGCTGCCGTCAATCCCAAAATGCTGCCTTCCCTCCCCTTCCCATTGCACTTCCTTCCCTTGCTTTCCCTTGCTTCCTTCCCCTCCCCTCATGTTGCTTCCCCTCCCCTCATGCTGCTTACACTCCCCTCGCCCTGGCTTCCCCTCATGCTGTCTCCCATCCCCTCATGCTGCCTTCTCTTTCCCTCCCCTCACACTACCTTCCCATTTCCTCCCCTTGCACTGACTCCCCTTTCACTCATGCTGCCTCCCCCCCCCACCTCAAACTGCCTTCCCTTCTCTCCCTGCATGCTGCCGCCCCATCCCCTCACGCTGTCTCCCTCCCCTCACGCTGCCCCCCTCACGCTGCCCCCCTCACACTGCCTCCCTCACCCTCATGCTGCCTCCCCCTCATGCTGCTTCCCCCTCCCATCATTTCCTCTGCCCCCGAAGGTGAAGGAGGTGATGTTTTCACCCCTTTCTGTCTGTTTGTCTGTGTAGAGGATATCTCAAAACGTTGTGCACGGATTTGGATGAAACTTGGTGGACATGTGGGGTATGTGTCAAGGCCGAATTGATTTGATTTTGGTGAATTTCCTGGATCTGGATACGAGAATTATTTATTTTTTAAAGTGATTCTTCACCACAGAGATAGGGCCGAAAACGATATCGTACTGTATGGCATGATATTTCAAAAATGTATTGGGCCCGGTATGTTCTCGTGGATCAGGCATTGCATGGCAGAGGTACGCGCTCTTCCAAGTGCCCTAGTTTGCTAACGTATATATGTATATAATCAGACGCACCTCCTGACTGTTATGATGAGCATCAACGCAGATTATGTCTCACACGGTGGTTTGATGACATATAAATGAATATATTGCGATATTTAATGGAGCAATATTTTCATTTACAGATATTTTCTGA
Source organism: Eptatretus burgeri (assembly GCA_024346535.1). NCBI lineage: Eukaryota > Metazoa > Chordata > Myxini > Myxiniformes > Myxinidae > Eptatretus > Eptatretus burgeri. Next base: position 141,694 of record BROF01001730.1, read on the forward strand.
TGTTTCTGTGATTTTTCCCGGTGTATTGGCTTCAATGTCCATCGGCACACAAAATTTTAACTTTCCATGTCACTTGAATGGTATCGATCTTTAATGTCAGTCAGTGAGTCAGTGAGTCTAAAAAGCTTTATATATTAGCTTGCTACACTTGCCTCACCACACGTCGCTCTAGTAGGACAAACACTGCCACATTATAAAAAAACACCTCACCACCACGTTATTACCAACACCTCACCACCACATGGGAGGCGACACTTGTTGCAGGCAGGTCGTGCAGTAAGAGCTGTGATGGGACTCAATTTGTGCCCTGCTGCTTTGTCAAGTTAGGGGGTTCAATGCATTTATATACAGTAAATGAGCCTTACATGATCATGAATAAACGATCAGCAGTATGTTGTCTTGATGAGCCCATAACAAGTGCAAAATCGAGATCAACATCTGCTTTTGTCTATTTATGACAAGAGGCTTTCATCTCAATCTTCAAAGGCTTGGGTACCATCAGATCCCTTTTTGTTTGGAGATGATGTGTTGGTGTAATTTATGTACAGTGCCTACAGAAAGTCTACACACCCTTTCAAAATTTTCTCCTTTTGTTGCCTCATAGCCTGGAATTAAATTGCATTAAATCAGATTTTTTTTCCCCAACCTTAAATTACACATCGTAACACACAAACAACTTCCAAGTGAAAACCAAATTCTACAAATTTCAGAAAATTAATTAAACATACAAACTAGGGTATCTTGGTTGTATAAGTGTCCACCCCCTTTATAACAAGTGAAATCCTTCAATACAGTGTGTGTGGTGAAGCAAATGAGTACACTAATGTTAAAATATGCAATTTATGCTTTTTCAGTTGAAAAACAATTAAAAAGCAAACTTAATATTTGAAATGTAAAAATCTTGTTATTATTGTGATAAGCACCTTTGTATATAACAGAAGGAATGAAATTGTTTGATACAGCACGGCAGGGGGCCACAAAAGAATGATGGCATAAGAAGAACTTAGCTTTCAGCGTTTGGCGATCGGCGCAAAATGCGATGGTGGGTGGAAATGACGTCTTTCGCGCGAAATGCGATGGTGGACGGAAATGACGTCTTTCAGTCGTTCGTACATGAGAGGGGCGTGTTTCTTGCTTTTTTTCCGTAAAGCAATAAATTCAATGTTTTTCACATATATAACACGTTAGTTTCACAAATTTCCATTGAAATACTCAGGTATTTCCATCAATTGTCACCATTTCGGTCTTGGTTACGCACTGCATCTACCGGACGACCGTCATTGGCTGTCACAGGCACGTGGGGGAGGGGGGGGGACACTAGGACACCGGAGACGTGGTAGACACCGGGGACATTTCAAACTCGGTGCAATTGTATACAGCGCACGCGCTGTAATAACAATTGTAAACTAGAGGGGGAGCACTCGGTAGAGTGCAAAACCTCCGCCGCCAATACTGCTGGGTCACTTAAGTGAACCTGATATCCTATTCATTGTAGGTCAAAACCGATCAGACTCTACTGAACCACGATTGAATAAACTAAACTAGATCGACGCGCATGTAGAAATGCCCAAAAATAAAAAATAAAAATAAAAAAAAATCGAAATTTTTTGGAAAAAAAAGTTGCAAAATTTGTTTTTTTTCTCACAATTTTTTTTTTGGGGGGGGGGTTGGAAATCACTTAAAACATGTAGAAATGCAAAAAAAATTCAAATCTTTTCCAAATAAAATGGAATATTTTTTTTTAAAAAGTGGAAAAATTTTCTATATATTTTTTTTGGAACAAGTCCAAAATCTAATGGCATGATCCTTGGAACAGACTTAACCCTCCCCACCAAGTTTTGTCGAAATCCGTCCAGGAGTTTTTCTGTAACACTGTTCACAAACAAACAAACAGGGGTGAAAACAGTAACCTCCAACAATCTTCGATGGCAAAGGTTAATTAGCTCAGGAGTAGCCAATCACATTCAAAATCACACAGGTTAATTGGCCTCCACCTGTGTTAAATTGCAATGATTCTGATTATTTCAGAATAAAATCAGCTGTTCATATAGGTTTCCTCTGCTGGGTAGTGCATCACAACAAAGACTCAACCATGAGCACAAAGAGCTTTCAAAAGACCTCTGGGATAAAGTTATGGAAAGGCAAAGATCAGGGGATGGGTATAAAAATATTTCAAAGGCCTTGATTATCCCTGGGAGCACAGTCAAGACAAGCATTAATAAGTGGAAGGTGTATGGTACCACTAAGACCCAGCCAAGATCAGGTTGTCCCTCCAAACTGGATGACCAAGCAAGGATGAGACTGATCAGAGCAGCCAGAAAGAGGCCAATGGCAACTTTGAAAGAGCTACAGCCCCGTATGGCAAAGACTGATCACTGTGTGCATGTGACAACAATATCTCAAGCACTCCACAAGTCTGGCCTGTACACAATCGGGTGGCAAGAAGGAAGCCATTACTCAAAAAAGCCCACCTTGATTCCCATTTGAGGTATTGAAAAAAAAAACACTCCAGAGATTCTGAAGCCATGTGGCAAAAAGTTTTTTGGTCTGACAAAACCAAGATGGAACTTTTTGGCCTCAATGCAAAATGTTACATTTGGCACAAACCCAACAGAGCACCATCCCTACTGTGAAGCATGGTGGTGGCAGCATCATGTTATGGGGATGTTTCTCATCAGCAGTGAATGGGGCAGTTATCGCGATGGAAGGGAAAATGGATGGAGCAAAATACAGAAAAATCCCAGAGGAAAATCTGCTGCCCTCTGGAAGAAAGCTGAAATTGGGACAGAAGTTCACCTTTCAGCATGACAATGACCCAAAGCATCCAACCAAAGCTACACTGGAGTGAATAAGGAACAAAAAAAAAATGTCCTTCAGTGTCCCATTCAGAGTCCCAACCTAAAATCCAATCGAAAATCTGTGGCATGTATTGAAGATTGATGTCCATCAACACTCCACACACAACTTGACTGAGCTTGAACAGTTTTGTACAGAAGAATGGGCAGATATTGCCCAATCAAGGTGTGCAAAGTTGGTAGAGCCCTATCCCAACAGACGCACAGCTGTAATTGCTGTCAAAGGTGCTTCCACCAAGTATTAACTCGG